>CM044004.1:84518774-84928774 GCA_024085815.1 Flaveria linearis | reverse complement strand
TTATACGATCCAGTCTTGTGTGTCCACACATCCACCTCAGCATTCGCATTTCTGTAACCTCTATTTGTTTCTCGTGCCATTTTTTTATGGCTCAGCAGTCTGTTCCATATAGCATAGCTGGGCGTACCGCCACTCTGTATAGCTTTCCTTTTAGTTTTGCTGGAAACCTCTTATCATATAGAATCCCAGATGCTGCTCTCCACTTGCACCATCCTGCTTGAACACGGTGAGCTACATCGCTGTGTATCTCTCCGTCATCCTGCAGGTACGAGCCCAGGTATTTGAACCTAGACGTTCATGGGACCGGCATATCCTGGATATTGATTTGGGTGTCCTCTTCCTCATCGCCACCTAAGTTACAATGCATGTATTCCGTCTTAGAGCGACTTATCCTTAATCCTCTGCTCTCTAGTGCTGCTCTTCACTGCCCTAGCTTGTCGTTAAGCATCATTTTAGATTCTAATATTAAGACAATATCATCCGCAAAAAGCATGCACCACAGGACTGACTGTTGTATAGACTTGGTCATCTCATCCAACGCTACTATGAAGAGAAATTGGTTAAGTGCCGATCCTTGGTCGGCTGGTACGCTCAGAGCTTGTCGGTCACGGCCCAGTGTTAAATGGGGCACGTCCCCATATTTGTGGTGGGGCACGGCCCCGTGCCTCCTGGGGCACGCCCCTATGCCTCGGGTCGGGGAACCGTACTTTGTCCTGTAAGACCAACAAACACGGGGTGTGTTGATTTAAGCACGGGGGTGTGTTTCAGGCTGGGCATGGGGGCGTGCCTCATGAAGCACTGTAACATCCGACCCGTTTTCAAATTGTAACCCGAACCCGTTTATTTTATAATATTTATTTCAATAAATTAATATAACATGGTGTAGTTTAACCAATATTATAAATTACTTTTCATCTATTTTAAACAACTGAACAATTATAAAAAAATGTTATGATTCATAAACACTATTATTAAGTTGAAAGTTTTATATATCATTTTATACTAAATAACAAAATCTAAAAGATCCATTGAAAAATTTATAAAGATTATAAATATATTGTAAAATAAATGGATTTATTATATAAATTAAGTTTAGGGTGAAAGTGTTAATTATAAAACTAGAATACAAAGTTTTCACATAAAATAACAAGTATACTAAACTACAGGGACCAAATTTGTAATTTATTTAAAACACAACCCCCCCCTGTTTCCCCCTCGTTGGCCGACCACCGTCCGGCCGCCTCCGGCGACTTCGAAATCAAACCATTCGACCCGTATTAAACCAATCGAACCGTTATTCCTAGTCGCGAGTCTGATTCGAACCCATGATTCATATCAATTCGAAGAAACGATGTTATGGGTGCTCAAATTCAAACCGAATGATTCTAACTGAAATTCTTAGTCAATTTCGTAAATCGTAACAACAACAATCAAATGACTTAATGAGTCGATCCTGAACGTAATTCTAATCAATTCGAATGAAATCATGCTGTTAATTTCAATTGAAAACATCATTCAAACACCGATGCCAATTGAAACACTCGAACCCGAAAACCATTAACTCGTCCGGTGTGAAACTGATGCAATTGAACCAATATAATAGAGGGCAACGTTTCTAATCAACTTTTCCAACGTTTCTGTACATTCAATTTTGATTATACATCACATCTTCATCGAATTCGACCTCCATCACCCTTCGCGACCTGCAACTGGTCGAACCCCACATTCGAGGCAATCCCAACAGATATTGTTTGAGTGCTTTTGATCATCTGGTCCAATAGAAGCTTTCTGTGCAATTAATTCGATTTTGGTCAACAACATCAACTCCAATCGACTACCACACCGTCGCAACTCGTTCAAGCTTTTAAACCATCGATTCTAGCTCAAACCAAGTAATTAGATACATGATTACACTCGTTTTTAATGCTAATCAAAAGCCCTAAGTTTAATTTGGCTATTGATCAAGTTTTCAAGATCAATTTGGAACGTTTTGGATCTAGGGTTCTATGGATTTGGGGGATTTGTTAAAGTAATGTTTTTATTAATTAAAAACCAAAATAAAACAGATTCAGGGCTTTGGCCCACTGGTAACACGCATAACATACATACGGGCGACCAGGGTTCGACCCTTGGCACCCGCATGTATTTTTAAAACAGTTTTTTTTTCATTTTCTTTTTAAATTAGATTTCAGAAATCATTATAATATTTGTTTTGTTAATTAATATTATTTTAGAAATTATTTATTAATTTCTGAAAATTCTAAAAATTATAATCTCACTTTTATAAAAGTTTAAATGTTATATAAAAAAACTTATTTATTAGTTTTAGTTCTATATAAAGAAAATCACATTTAAATAAACTTAAACTATTTCAAACCATTTTTAATTATTTTATAAAATCTAAATAATTAACTATTCACTTAATTATTTTGACCAAGAGTTCAAGTAATAATTTAAATTAATTATTTAACTTCTACACTTTAAAAATTCATTCAAACGTTTTATTAAATGTTTTAAACATATTTAGTCACTTTATTTAATTATTATCAATCAATATTTTCTTTATTTAAATTCATTTTCTCTATTTTATTTAATCATATTAAATCAAATACATTAGTTTAAATCATTTGTAAACCCTAAATCCCAAATTAGAACCCTAGTTTTTATTTCAAATCAATCTAGCCTTCAATCATTACGTTGTTTTAAAATTAAGGCACTATTCCTTAGGATAAATCCGTGAAGAAATCGTTGGCGTCTAATCCTTCATAATTACGCAAATCAACTTATTACCATGTGAGTATTCATTGCCCATTTTTCATGTTTTATTATTTGGGGAAATCATGTGATCCAATATTCAACCATACTTATTCAATTTTTATTCTATTTCATACTAAATTCAATTCAATACATGATATATCATTACTTGCAATTACGTGTTCATAATTAGATAAACTTGATAACATGATCATTAATTCACACAACCACGGTAACAATGATAGATCTATTGGTTTGACAAACCCACCCCATTTGTCTAGACGCGTGGTGATTGAAACCGGAAATCATTCATTCTATAAGGCTCCGTCTGAGGACCGAGTCAATTCAGTCATTAGGGTTGATTGTGTTGGGTTTTTTGTTATGATTCACTGTTGCACTTTAGTCTGACATTGTCATGTGAATTGATTTGTTTTTAAGATATTTAATCAACCTATGTATGTGTATTTAAATCTATGATTACTCACCGGCTAATATGTTAGCTGACTCGTTACTTTTTCGCATGATTTCAGGAAATGCTATCTAGTGAAATTCTCTCTGCTCATATAGGATTGGACCTAGTCAAAAATAAAGAAGACAATATTATATTTCATGGTTTTATTTTAATTGCGTTGTAATGTGTGACTTGACTGGCATTATTCAATAAATAAATGACTATTAAATGTTATTTCAACGTATTTATTACCTTGTGCTATGAAAAATCGATTCACATTCGTCCGCCTCGATGATTCCTGCCATCGGTCGGGGTGTGACAGATTGGTATCAGAGCCAAGGTTATAGGGAATTAGATTATTAGAAATGGAATGACCTAGACTATAACTAAGTACCTTTACACATGAGTACTCTCATGTATTCTATATGTTTAGATAGGGCTTATATGTGTCACTTATCCTTATTATGTTTATGTGATTATGACATTTCCTTATACTTTGATTCTTACCTTTCACATACAAATTCTAAATCATATTATATGGCATTGTGTGCTTAAATCAAATTGTTTTCAAATTTTAAATATTGATTTGTTATTCATGGTTTTCAAATCTCGTCAAAGTCCGTGTCACATGACTGAGAACATGCAATGCTGGAAGAGTGGAATACCTGTATCTTGAGGTGTTCTGTCTAGGCAAGGTATTCATATAAATCCAAATCAACCGATGGATCCGTTTACCTTACCTGGGAACTCTCGAGATGAGTATTCGCTTATAGGTACGCATGTTTTCATTAAGGTTGTGGTGGACACAAATACTTTGATAAGTCAACGTATTCGCTTTGGTTTGCGAGCCGAACGTTTACACTCATAACATCTCATTGTTATTTTAAACCATCTCATCAATGATTTTATCATTTTGAAATTTTATAAACCCATTAACCGATTCTCATAAAGGTTTTCTATACTCTTACAGCATGTCTTCTCGTCAAAACCGAACCCGATCTGGAAACTCTGGCCACAAGATTGCTGCTATAGTGGCACGTAAAGTTGCTGCGGTCATCCCAACACTGCTTACCCATTTGAACCAAGGCAACAACGCCGTTCAAAATCAAGCCGCACAAAACCCTCCACGAGCTTGTACTTACAAGCATTTCAGTTCTTGCAATCCCACTAAGTTTAGCGGAACCGAAGGTGCCACTGGTCTTTTACAGTGGTTTGAGAGTATCGAGAACACTTTCCTCAATAGTGAGTGTCCCGAGAATCTCAAGGTTCGCTATGTTCTTCAAAAGAGAGCACTCACTTGGTGGAACGGGGAGAAACGAACCCGTGGAACTGATGCCGCATTAGCATTGACGTGGGATGAAGTTAAGGAGCTCATGACTCGGGAATTCTGTCCGAGAAATGAAATTAAGAAATTGGAAGCTGAGTTCTGGGACTTAACTCAGGAATGTGGGGAAAATTTAGCCTATACCAACCGATTTCATGAATTGAGTCTGCTTATTCCTCACCTGGTTACTCCTTTATCTCGGGCTATCGAGAAATACATCGGTGGTCTACCCATGCAGATTCAAGACACGGTGTGGGTAGGAATCCTGCAACCTTGGAAGATACCATTCGGTTAGCTGCTCAGCTAACTGACAATCATGTCAAGGCTGGAACTTTGACTAGGAAGGGTGCTAAGAAGGTGCCCGAGAAACTTAAGGAGGAAAAACCGAATCCTTTCAAAACAAGAAAAGGAAGGCTAAGTTCCAAAACTTTGCTGTGGTTACCCCTACTGTTCCGGTTAATCAAGTCGCACCAAACTACCAACCAGTCTCCAACAATCAAGTTCCGACGAAGAAACCTTACACTGGAACTTTCCCGCAGTGCAATATTTGCAAGTACCATCACCCTGCCAATGCACAATGTCGCCGCTGCACCAACTGTGGTCGTTTCGGCCATACTTTCAACGTGTGCAAGAGCGCAGCTAAGACTCCGACTACTGCGTCTGTCCTCCAACATCCTCCTGCAATTACTCAGGGTCGTGCATGCTATCAATGTGGTGATCCGAACTATTTTTTCAATCGATGCCCTAACTTGTCAGCACGGTGCCTACGGCTCAAGGACGCGCTTTTAACATCAACGCTCACCAAGCTCAAACCAATAACGATGTGGTGAACGGTATGTTTTAATCAATAATCATTATGCTTCGGTCTTATTTGATACTGGCGCCGACAAAAGTTTTATATCCTTAGAATTTGAGCCTTTACTTGCTAGTGCACGAACTAAGTTGAGAAAACCATTTACGGTAGAAATAGCCGACAGGAAACCTATCACAATCGATTCAATTATTCTAAACTGTATCCTTAGTCTTAGCGAGCATGATTTTCCTATCGATCTCACACCGATGCAACTTGGAAATTTCGATGTCATTATAGGCATGGATTGGTTATCTAAGAACCATGCTGAAGTTGTTTGTTTCGAGAAAATCATCCGAATCCCTCTTCGCCCGAAAAGGTGTTAAATATCTATGGAGAAAAACCTTCCAAAGGCCTTCGACTCATGTCATGTACCAAAGCTCAAAAGTACCTTCGCAAGCACTATGTGGCTTTCTTAGCGCATGTCGTTAAAACCAATGGGAAGTCAAAGAAAATCGAGGATATTCCGATCATTCGTGATTTTCCGGAAGTGTTTCCTGATGACTTAACTGGTCTCCCTCCTGTTCGTCAAGTCGAGTTTCGTATCGATCTTGTGCCTGGTGCAACACCTGTAGCAAATCTCCATATCGTCTTGCACCATCTGAGATGCAAGAACTTGCTAGCCAACTTCAAGAACTTTCCGATAAAGGTTTCATTCGACCAAGTTCCTCACCTTGGGGAGCCCCGGTATTGTTTGTGAAGAAGAAAGATGGCTCATTCCGTATGTGTATCGATTATCGGGAGCTTAACAAGCTTACTGTCAAGAACCGGTATCCTCTACCAAGAATCGATGACTTGTTTGACCAGCTTCAAGGCGCTTCATACTTTTCCAAGATTGACCTTCGTTCTGGTTACCATCAGCTACGAGTGCATGATAACGACATTCCCAAAACAGCCTTCCGTACAAGATATGGTCATTATGAATTTCTGGTTATGCCATTTGGTTTGACCAACGCACCAGCTGTGTCCATGGATTTAATGAATCGCGTGTGTAAGCCATACTTGGACAAGTTCGTGATCGTCTTCATCGATGACATTCTGATTTATTCAAAATCAAGATCCGAGCATGAACATCATCTTCGTTTGATTCTTGAGCTTCTGAAGGAGGAGAAACTATATGCTAAGTTTTCCAAGTGCGAATTTGGCTAAAAGAGGTACAATTCCTTGGTCACATCGTAAATGATAAAGGAATTCATGTGGATCCTGCAAAGATTGAGGCGGTAAAGAATTGGTAGAACCTAAAACTCCCACTGAGATCCGCTCATTTCTTGGCTTGGCCGGCTACTATCGGCGTTTCATCCCAAATTTCTCAAAGATCGTTGTGCCTCTTACTGCCTTGACCCACAAGGATAAGACTTTCTAGTGGGGACCAGATCAAGAAAAAGCATTTCAAACACTTAAGCAAAAGTTATGTAATGCTCCAATCTTGACCCTCCCTGATGGAAATGATGATTTTGTTGTTTACTGTGATGCTTCCAAGCAAGGTCTTGGTTGTGTCCTCATGCAACGAGGAAAAGTCATAGCCTATGCCTCAAGACAGCTCAAAGTCCATGAGAAAAATTACACAACACATGATCTCGAATTGGGTGCTGTGGTTTTCGCACTCAAAATCTGGAGACACTATCTTTACGGCACCAAGTGTGTTGTATTCACTGATCATAAGAGCCTTCAGCACATTTTCAATCAAAAAGAACTAAACATGAGACAACGGCGATGGGTAGAGTAACTCAATGACTACGACTGTGAAATTCGCTACCACCCTGGAAAAGCGAATGTCGTAGCCGATGCATTGAGTCGTAAGGATTATGTCATACTCCAAAGTGTTACGATTCAATCCGAACTTAAAACCCGAATTCTCGAAGCCCAACACGAGTCAGTCACTGAGGGTAACATGTACGATGAAATGTCATGCGGCGTTGAACTTCAATTGGAAACAAAACCTGATGGTTTGTTGTACTTTCTGGACCGTCTTTGGATTCCTAAACGCAATGATCTTCGAATCCTCATCATGAGCGAGGCTCCCAAAACTCGTTATTCTATCCATCCCGGTGCGGATAAGATGTTTATGAACCTCCGTTATCAGTATTGGTGGCCCGGCATGAAAAAGGATATAGCTTTGTATGTGTCCAAATGCCTCACCTGTTCAAAAGTTAAGGCCGAACATCAACGTCCTTCAGGATTACTTGTTCAACCTGATATTCCTGTGTGGAAGTGGGAAGCCATATCCATGGACTTCATTACTAAATTACCTCGCACCTCTAGCGGTCATGATAGCATTTGGGTCATCGTTGATCGATTGACTAAATCGACACACTTCATACCGATTCGTGAAGATTATCGGGTTGAGAAATTAGCTCGTATCTATATCAATGAAATAGTCAGCCGACATGGTGTGCCGTTGAATATCATCTCTGATCGTGATGGTCGATTTATCTCCCACTTCTGGCAAAGCCTTCAAACGTCCTTGGGAACCCGACTCAATCTCAGCACAGCTTATCACCCTCAAACCGACGGGCAAACTGAAAGAACAATACAGACTCTTGAGGATATGCTTCGAGCGTGTGTCATTGACTTTAGTGGCTTTTGGGTTTCCCATCTACCGTTAATCGAATTTTCATGCAACAACAGTTACCATACATGTATCCAAATGGCACCATTTGAAGCTTTGTACGGCCGCAAGTGTCGATCTCCTATATGTTGGTCTAAGATAGGAGATGCACAAATCACCGGCCTGAACTGATTCAGGAATCAGCCGATAAGATTCATAAGATTCGCGATAACCTGCTTGCTGCTAGAAATCGTCAAAAGCATTATGCCGATAAGGGACGAAAACCCATGGAATACAATGTTGGAGACCTCGTACTCCTAAAGGTATCACCTTGGAAAGGGGTGATCTAATTTGGGAAGAAAGGGAAGCTAGCACCTCGTTATGTGGGTCCATTCAAAGTGCTTGAGTGTATTGGGAAAGTAGCTTACAAGCTTGAACTGCCTCAAGAACTCAGCAACATTCACCCAACATTTCATGTTTCCAACCTCAAGAAATGTCTTGCTGATGAGAATCTCCGCATTCCACTTGATGAAGTTCAAATCGATGAATCCATGCACTTTATCGAAAGGCCTGTGGAGATCATGGACCGTGAAATCAAACAACTAAAGCGTAGCCAAATACCTATCGTCAAAGTTCGTTGGGAGTCTAAACGTGGCCCAGAGTTCACTTGGGAGCGTAAAGACCAAATGAAATCCAAGTATCCTCACCTTTTTGTCTCAGCCTCCTCGTGATCGAATTTGGGACGAAATTTCTTAAAGTAGGGGAGACTGTAACATCCGACCCGTTTTCAAATTGTAACCCGAACCCGTTTATTTTATAATATTTATTTCAATAATTAAATATAACATGATGTAGTTTAACCAGTATTATAAATTACTTTTCATCTATTTTAAACAACTGAACAATTTATAAAAAATGTTATGATTCATAAACACTATTATTAAGTTGAAAGTTTTATATATCATTTTATACTAATAACAAAATCTAAAAGATCCATTGAAAAATTTATAAAGATTATAAATATATTGTAAAATAAATGGATTTATTATATAAATTAAGTTTAGGGTGAAAAGTGTTAATTATAAAACTAGAATACAAAGTTTTCACATAAAATAACAAGTATACTAAACTACAGGGACCAAATTTGTAATTTATTTAAAACACAACCCAACCCCCCTGTTTCCCCCTCGTCGGCCGACCACCGTCCGGCCGCCTCCGACGACTTCGAAATCAAACCATTCGACCCATATTAAACCAATCGAACGTTATTCCTAGTCGCGAGTCTGATTCGAACCCATGATTCATATCAATTCGAAGAAACGACTGTTATGGGTGCTCAAATTCAAACCGAATGATTCTAACTGAAATTCTTAATCAATTTCGTAAATCGTAACAACAACAATCAAATGACTTAATGAGTCGATCTTGAACGTAATTCTAATCAATTCGAATGAAATCATGCTGTTAATTTCAATTGAAAACATCATTCAAACACCGATGCCAATTGAAACACTCGAACCCGAAACCATTAACTCGTCCGGTGTGAAACTGATGCAATTGAACCTATATAATAGAGGGCAACGTTTCTAATCAACTTTTCCAACGTTTCTGTACATTCAATTTTGATTATACATCACATCTTCATCGAATTCGACCTCCATCACCCTTCGCGACCTGCAACTGGTCGAACCCCACATTCGAGGCAATCCCAACAGATATGTTTGAGGGCTTTTGATCATCTGGTCCAATAGAAGCTTTCTGTGCAATTAATTCGATTTTGGTCAACAACATCAACTCCAATCGACTACCACCGTCGCAACTCGTTCAAGCTTTTAAACCATCGATTCTAGCTCAAACCAAGTAATTAGATACATGATTACACTCGTTTTTTGATGCTAATCAAAAGCCCTAAGTTTAATTTGGCTATTGATCAAGTTTTCAAGATCAATTTGGAACGTTTTGGATCTAGGGTTCTATGGATTTGGGGGATTTATAAAGTAACGTTTTTATTAATTAAAAACCAAAATAAAACAGATTGAGGGCTTTGGCTCACTGGTAACACGCATAACATACATACGGGCGACCAGGGTTCGACCCTTGGCACCCGCATGTATTTTTAAAACAATTTTTTTTTTCATTTTCTTTTTAAATTAGATTTCAGAAATCATTATAATATTTGTTTTGTTAATTAATATTATTTAGAAATTATTATTATTTCTGAAAATCTAAAAATTATAATCTCACTTTTATAAAAGTTTAAATGTTATATAAAAAAACTTATTTATTAGTTTTAGTTCTATATAAAGAAAATCACATTTAAATAAACTTAAACTATTTCAAACCATTTTTAATTAATATTTTATAAAATCTAAATAATTAACTATTCACTTAATTATTTTGACCAAGAGCTCAAGTAATTAATTTAAAATTAATTATTTAACTTCTACACTTTAAAAATTCATTCAAACGTTTTATTAAATGTTTTAAGCATATTTAGTCACTTTATTTAATTATTATCAATCAATATTTTCTTTATTTAAATTATTTTTTCTATTTTATTTAATCATATTAAATCAAATACATTAGTTTAAATCATTTGTAAACCCTAAATCCCAAATTAGAACCCTAGTTTTTTTTCAAATCAATCTAGCCTTCAATCATTACGTTGTTTTAAAATTAAGGCACTATTCCTTAGGATAAATCCGTGAAGAAATCGTTGGCGTCTAATCCTTCATAATTACGCAAATCAACTTATTACCATTGAGTATTCATTGCCCATTTTTCATGTTTTATTATTTGGGGAAATCATGTGATCCAATATTCAACCATACTTATTCAATTTTTATTCTATTTCATACTAAATTCAATTCAATACATGATATGTCATTACTTGCAATTACGTGTTCATAATTAGATAAACTTGATAACATGATCATTAATTCACACAACCACGGTAACAATGATAATCTAGTGGTTTGACAAACCCACCCATTTGTTTAGACGCGTGGTGATTGAAACCGGAAATCATTCATTCTATAAGGCTCCGTCTGAGGACCGAGTCAATTCAGTCATTAGGGTTGATTGTGTTGGGTTTTTCTGTTATGATTCACTGTTGCACTTTAGTCTGACATTGTCATGTGAATTGAATTGTTTTTAAGATATTTAATCAACCTATGTATGTGTATTTAAACCTATGATTACTCACCGGCTAATATGTTAGCTGACTCGTTACTTTTTTGCATGATTTCAGGAAATGCTATCTAGTGGAATTCTCTCTGCTCATATAGGATTGGACCTAGTCAAAAATAAAGAAGACAATATTATATTTCATGGTTTTATTTTAATTACGTTGTAATGTGTGACTTGACTGGCATTATTCAATAAATAAATGGCTATTAAATGTTATTTCAACGTATTTATTACCTTGTGCTATGAACAATCGATTCACATTCGTCCGCCTCGATGATTCCGCCATCGGTCGGGGTGTGACAAGCACGGCCCCATGCTTGAATTCCAAAACTTGGTTTTCTTTATTTTCTTCTTATTTATGCTCCTTTTGTTCATCTGGTTTTTTCCAAGGCTGAAAACACAATATGAACGTTTAGGTATCAAATCATCATTTTCAGTATGAGTTTATAGAATAATTGATGTGCAATTGATATGTTTTGTATGTATAATTTGAAGCACATCAAATATCCATACACTTAAACTTTGCTTGTCCTTAAGCAAAATCACTCAAAATAGCAACACCACTAAAAATCAAATAACTCAAGATATAAATATGTTTTCGAGAACTATACAAGCAAACTTGGTTTACCCAATATAAACAGTTAGGCACATGTGGAATGATATCCTTTCAAGCAATAGAATGGTTTCTAGATATTTTTAATATGTAAAAATTCACACTTCTCACAAGGTGCACTCACACTTGGCTATATATATGGAATCATACATAAGATAAAGTATGACTAATACGCTAAATTAACTAGTATGAATACGTGTGAAATCATATGCTTGATAAGGGATCAAATCTCCACATATGTTAGGTATTTACTTCATAAATCATTAGGTATTTGATGGGTTGTAATTTGGCTCGGTTCAAGGTACGGATTATTTGGGGAAAGTGGCTACATGCTAAAAACAATGGTCTTGGCTTATTTCATAAACTAAAGGGAAACAATAAAATGGTTCTTTATACAATACTCAAGCTGGAAGTGATATGCTAACTTGAGGACTGTTTATGGTCAGATCGTCAAGACCGTATTGCACTTTCAAAAACTGGACCTCCTCCTTAACCCGATGATATACGTAGCTATCCTTTTTAAGGGTCGTTCGGCTTGGAGCCTAATTGCACCCAACGGATTTGGATGTCAATTCTTGGATTCGGTTTGCTTTTTTTTTTTTCACTTTCCTTCGTGAAACCAGTTCCCACACGTTGGGCATCTTTCATATCATTTTTCCTTCTTGAATACATATCTTTAAATACCAAAAAATGATGGAACTAGTTCTTCTTCTTCCTTTTTTTTCTTTCTTTTTTTTTTGAAATAAGCCAAAACATGTCTTTAACGAAAACGGGTATTGTTGAAGGCTTTTGGTTAAATGGCTTAGTGGTTTGGTGATGGAAAATGAAAACGTTTAAGCTCAACGGGCTAACTAGGGATAATGTTTGGGTAAGGATATTTGAAAATAATAGAGGCTCGAATGTCAGGTTTTCCTAATTGCCTAAATCTTTTTATGCAAGAAACACTTATAAGGTTGAAATGCATACCCAAAACAAGTTCTAATTCACACGCCATATAAGGCACCCTCAATATATCCATAATGAAAGCAAAAATACATAAATCCAAAAGCTTGTTTAAGGCTAAAAAATAAGCTCATATATCGGATGGAATTGGGTATAGTGTTTCATTTTACATGTTTGAATATTTTTACCAATTCGTTTAGCTTTTCAGGATATCACAAAAAAAATATTTTAAGGTTATTTGGGTTGCTTTATTGCTTATTTATTTCTCGAAAACGTGAAAATATATTTATTTTGTTTTATCAAAAATGTTTCATGTTTCCTGTGTTGTTGCCACAAACATTAAAAGTAGAGTGACTTTTTGCAAAATATTAATTATAACTTAGACCTGTTTATAAGCAAAGTATCAAGCATAGATACCCTTCCCACACTTAAACTTCACATTGTCCTCAATATGATTAACAATAAATATTAAGTAGAGAAAGGCAAACGAAAACTCCACTAAATGATGAGTCAAATGCGTGCGATCGTTTTTCCACAACCGCTTGAATGAGCCAAAGAATACATCGGGATTAATATAAAACATTACCAAATTATTTAAACCAGAAAATTAAAGTCCCAAGCACACAAAACAAATAAAAATAAACAGACTGAAAAGTAACATAGACCATGTTTTGGTTACGGTTTCTGGCTAGAACCCTTCCCCACACTTAGTTTTTTAATGAGGTGGGGTTTATCCACCTCCGAGAAAATCTTTAGTTGGTACATCGATTTGGTCATTAACGATGACCAGAACTTTGAAGCTTACCCTCATTGTTTATGACCTTGACAGCATTATGTGGATCGACTTCTTCTTTTTTTTTTAATAATTATTAAAAAAATTTGAAGTAAAATAAAATAGTCAAAATTTGGATGCCTTTCAAACTACCATGTGTCCCCCGGCAACGGCGCCAAAAACTTGATGTGTGCGGATAGTATATATATTTTGATAAAGGTTTTTCGCACAGATTCAGTTTTAAATGGTTATTACTAATACTAACTAACACACAAAAGGCAAGTGTACCTATCGGAGATAATATAGTGTTGGTAAGAACCGGTATCAATCTCGTGGACAACTAAGCCTACTCAACAACCCTCATATTGACTATTAATTTGATTTAGAAAATGATAAGTTAAACAAAATAATAATAATAAAGATAGATAAAGATAGATTGAGACTTTTGGTGATTTTTTCAGTGAAGTAGGCTGTTATCCTAATTTAGGTTTCACTTATGCAACTGTTGATGAATTGGTGGTGTGATTAAAGATATTGATTAAAGTAATTATGTTAATGTTTTATAAATGTGAGCTGGCGCGATTTCTCGTCTATCCGCTCCGTAGTGACTAGGACCACGTCAGGTTGAGATTTACTACTTAGGTCAAGCCCTAGTAATGTAGGTAATCTTTTGTGTCCTTTTTGACATACGATTTCTGAAAACATAACTTAATGTAAGAAGAGAGTTGATCAAGTTCCTTTCCAACATACCATTAATTTTAGAAAACCGTAATAATTACTGTAGATTTCTCTGACTAATAAAAGGGTACCCGTAATGATCAGAAAGTTAAGGTGATATGATTTCTAATAACCATCTCTATTTATTAGCCCATAGATTTGTTATGAATAAAAGTTGATCATACGTTTTTCAACCGTGTATGACAATCACAAATACAAATCATAAGTTTATAACTTCCCATTCAAATGTAGGTGCTACCCATGAAAGTTTTCCCAAGACCACCATAACATTAACATACATAAATCACACCATTTTCATCAAAATTACATAAGGTTTCACTAAATTAGGATAACAAATGAAGTTTAGCTCATAATGAGCTTGAGCCTAACAACAAAGATAGAAGATAGTATGAAATCATCGATAAATTAGAACAATCAAATGGGTGATTCATTATGGATGATGTTAAAACGATCCCGAGCTTCTTCTAAGTGTTGAATGGACCTCCAAAACCTTCTAAGGACCTCCAAAGGCTGGGTTCCCGAGAGGGAACACCAGCACTTCACCTCCTAAAAGCTTCTCTCAAAGTTTCAAATGAAGTCCTATTTATAGGCTTTCTGGAGTGTTTAAAGCGCGGCCCCGTACCTAAAAGGCATGGCCCCGTGCTAGTAATGTACGTAAAAGTTGGTCGGCTAGTTCGCTCAGAGCTTGTCGGTCATGACCCCGTGTTAAATGGGGCACAACCCTGTGTTTTGTGGTGG
The DNA here is from genome assembly GCA_024085815.1 of Flaveria linearis. NCBI lineage: Eukaryota > Viridiplantae > Streptophyta > Magnoliopsida > Asterales > Asteraceae > Flaveria > Flaveria linearis. The sequence continues at coordinate 84,913,855 of CM044004.1, read as the reverse complement.
GGCACGGCCCCGTGCCTCCTGGGGCACGCCCCCATGCCTCGGGTCGGGAACGTACTCTTTGTCCTTTCGAACCAACAAACACGGGGTGTGTTGATTAAGCATGGGGTGTTTTTTAGGCTGGGCATGGGGGCGTGCCTCATAATGCACGGCCCCATGCTTGAATTTCAAAACTTGGTTTTCTTTTTTTCTTCTTATTATGCTCCTTTGTTATCTTGGTCTTGTTCCAAGCCTGAAAACATAATATGAACGATTTAGGTATCAAATCATCATTTTCATTAGAGTTTATAGAATATTGATGTGCATTGATATTTTGTATGTATAATTTGAAGCACATCAAGCGTCCTGGCATAAATCCAAATTGGTTTTTGCTATCGAGTTTCTTCTAATTCTCGTGTCAATAACTCTTTCCCATAGTTTCATCGTGTGACTCAAAAGCTTTATTCCGCTGTAGTTTTCGCAAATTGGACATCTCCTTTTTCTTATATATAGGGACTATGACATGGTTCTCCACTGGTCTGGCATCTTCCATGTCTTAAAGATAGTGTTGAATAGATCTGTTAGCCATTGGGACCCTCATCACCCAGGCATTTTCACACTTCAATCGGTAAGTTGTCTGGCCCCACCGCTTTAGCCCTTCCCCATTTTCTTCATAGCTCTTGTAACTTCGTCAACTGTGATGCTTTTACAATAGCATTGGTTTTGTTGCGCTGTTTGGGTTGTTCTATCTATCTCAGTTTGTTGATTTGGATTTCTTATGTTGAATAGGATATCGAAGTAATTTTTCCATCTTACCTTGATGTCTTTCTCCTTCACCAAAACCTTTCTATCCGCAACCTTTTGAACTTCACCATTCTCAAGTCATGTCTTCTTCTTTCTCTTGTCTTGGCTATCTTAAACATGTCATGCTCTCCTTCTTTCGCCTCTAATCGCTTATACATCATCTCGTACGCCGTGTTCTTTGCCTCTGACACCGATTTTTTCGCCTGTCGCTTAGCCTCCTTCTACTTTCTTTTAGCTCTGCGTGTTCTTCCTCATTGTTACAGCGTATAAGCTCTCTAAAACTTTGTTGTTTAATGCGTATCTTCTCCTGTACATTTTCTTTCCACCACCATGATTCCTTATGACCAACTGTCCTTTTTGTTGTAACTCCACGTTTTCTTTAGCTGCTGGATGAGCCTAGTTGCCATAACCTCCCACTTTTGGTTTGCGTCTTCCTGTGGCCCAGTTTGGTTTATTAGCATGACTTTATCTCTGAAAATGGTAATCTTTTCATCTTTGAGCTGATCCCATCTGATCTTAGGTCTAACTCTCTTGTTCTGTTGGGCAATTGGCCTCTTACCGTATATCCGCCACCAACATATGGTGTTGCGTCACAACCGTCTCTCCCCGGATTGCTTTACAGTCCTTCCACGAGCATGATCTTCTCTCATCATCAATAAATAGTCTATCTGTGTTGTCTCCGCCGCTGCTAAACGTGATTAGATGCGAGTCTCTTTTTTTAAAAAATTAATTTGTGATGCAATTCATGCGCAATTGCAAATTCAAGAAGCTCCCTACCGCCGTCATTTCTAAGACCATACCTGTAGCCTCTATGCACCAGCTGGAAGCTCATTATCCTTACCGATATATCCATTAAAATCTCCTCCTATGCAATCTTTTCTCTCTAAGTATGTCGCCCATAACGTGATCTAAACTCTCCCAGAACTTCTTTCTTTTCCGTTTCCCCTAGTCCAACATGTGGTGCATACACACTAACCACTGTCACTACCTCATGTCTATTACTATTCTTAACAACATAATTCTATCATTGTATCTTCTCACCTCCACTACATTATCTTGAAGTTCCTTAGCAACTAGAAACCTACTCCGTTTTTATTCATCAGACCCTGAATACCATAGTTTATAACTATTGCACTCTTTTGCTCTCCCACCCCGCCATCTAGTCTCCTGCAGGCACGCTATCTGGACCCTACGTTTCTTCAGCACATCAATTAACTCGAGTAACTTACTAGTTAGGGTTCCTACATTCCACGATGCCACTCTTAATCTACAAACCTTATTCCCTGTCTTCGCACCTCTCCTCACCGAACATGATCTCGGGGCAGCTAATGGCTTCCACTATCTATTATACTAGACAAGTCCACTAAAACCACCAAAAAAACACGAACAACACACTAGAAAGAAACACAGCACAAGTAAAGCACAATCAAAGGAACCGTCACACGAGGTCAACAAACGCTAGGGGCACACAAGAATCAAGACACAGGAAAAAATCAAATCACACGATGATAGAATAATCCTAAAAAATAGGATGCCTTCCCCTATTCAAAACCAAAATGCTGGTGCTCCCTCCCACCCAGCCAAACAATCTACGCGAAAAGAAATATTTAAAGATAATTAAATTAAAGGCGCGCAAAAAAACAGATATGCAAACCCGAGACAGATCAATCTCACCAAATGTATACCCAATTTATAAATCGTCGATTTTGATGCTGGTATGTGGTGGCTGGGGGCTGTGAGGTGCTGCGATGGTGGTGGAGGTGGTGACTGGTGACTTGTGAGAGAGGGCAGGGGGTAGTGAGGGTGGTGGTGGGTGGTAGCAGTGATGTGGTGGCCGGTGGAGGGCAGGGGCGGTGAGGGCGGTGGTGGCTAGCGGTGGTGTGGTGGCCGGTGAAGGATTTGGTGGCTAGTGACTGTGGTGGTGACGTGAAGGCGGTGGTGACGGGTAGGCGTTGGTGACTGGGTAGGCGGTGGGGGGTGTGACGGTGGGGGTAGGCGGTGGTGACGGTAGGCGAGTAGGCAGTGGTGACGGTTGGGTTTGGCGGAGGGGTTGTTGACTGTTGTTGACTGTTGTCGGCGGTGGTCGCCGGTGAGGATAGGTCAGCGGTGGTCGCCGGTGAGATGGTCAGAAACTTACATGAGGTGAGATTCTACTCAAACGAGTAGTAAACGAAGACATTATAAAATAAAATATAACTTAATCATTAACACATTTAGGTGTCCTTATTATATATGACGATCCACACAATACAGCTCATAGAAAAATCAAATTTAGGCTTTTTTAATTACATTATTAATTTCATATATACATTTAAATTCTAGTTTCCTCCTCCTATTCTTGTGGATGAATATGTTGAATGGAACTCTAGCCACAAGCCATAATGATAGCTTGTGTTGTATATACACTGTAACATCCCGAGTTTCAGGGTCAAATGTGATAGTTAAAATACAAAAATATAAACCCTTATATTTTGTATATTTTAAACGAGTAAGTAATGAGTGAAATGACTATTTTTAAAACTTAAAATTTAGACGAGTTTTAATATCGTAAGAGACCGTTTAAATATATATAAATATAGTAATATATAGAGAAACTCAAACAAGGTCTTTAATTTTTTATCGAATATAAGATTCTACTCAAAACGAGTAGTAACGAAGACATTATAAAATAAAATATAACACATTTAGGTGTCGTATGTTATATGACGGATCCACACAATACAGCTGATAGAAAAATCAAATTTGGGCTTTTTGTAATTACATTATTAATTTCATATATACATTTATAATTCTAGTTTCCTCCTTATTCTTGTGGATGAATATGTTGAACGGAACTCTAGCCACAAGCCACAATGATAGCTTGTGTGATATATACATTGTAACATCCCGAGTTTCAGGGTCAAATGTAATAGTTAAAATAGAAAAAAAATATAAATTTTACATTTTGTATATTGTTAAACGAGTAAGTAATGAGTGAAATGACTATTTTAAACTTAAAATTTTAGACGAGTTTTAATGTCGTAAGAGACTGTTTAAATATATATAAATATAATAATATATAGAGAAAAATAAGCTCGTCTTAACGGCATATTTAAAAATTTATAAGACGTTATATTTAAAAAATTATGCGAGAAAAACGAAGTAAACAACTGAATTAATTAGTATAATAATAATATTATTAAAAGATAATTAAGCTAGCAGACAGACACGTTAATTTTGGCCTCCGACATCACCTGCTTAATTTTTTCACCTGTCCCTTGCTTTCTTATAAATAGAGACCTTAAGGATGAATTTAGATTATAAGTTTTTCTTGAAATGCTCTAGTATTATAAAAATCTCGATTAATCGATATTCTATTGGGTAGTGTTATGTCGTTTTTAGAGCAAGGGTAGAAGCGGTAAATAGGGAGACTCTACATCAAATTATCATAGAGAGTTTTAAGATATGTTCTCGTTAAGTTTATGTTAAGTTATTATTATTTATTATTATTATTATTATTAGTAGTAGTTTTTAGTATTATTAGTATTATTATTTTTAGGGTTAGGGTTATTGTTAAGGGTGGGTATTGGTTAGCCTAGCTTTAGTTAGGCATGGACTAATCACCCATAGTTAAACAAGGTAATATAAACCAATATACATCCGTTACAATAACTAGTTAGTTGTAACATTACCTAACCTAGGATTAGTTAAACTATATCAGTACCTAGAGATATTACCAGATTATACTAGGAATGTTATCAACTGTTAGGCAACTACTAAACATGTGAGTTCTTCTGAACTGTTTTGTAAAACGGGAGTGTGTTTTCATAACTGGTAATAATTGAAGAACTAACTATCGATAGCATCTGTGATATGTGTCAATGCTTGATAGGATGCTTGAGGGCCACTTGTATGATTCTACTTTAGCCAGTAGAGTTTATATACATAGTCTGGTTATGTGAATTTATATTGTGCTTACTCTGTTTCTATCTGTTTGTCATGGTTGTATCTGCTTGATGCAATAGTTAATATTACTATGTTTTAAATTTTAAAGAATGTTATGTTCATGAACTCACAAACTTTATGCTAAGTCCCAAATCTTTTCTTTTTGGACACACATCCTAGGTGCCAAATTACAGTAGTGAAGAAAACTGGCTAGCTTATGAGTAAATAGAGGTCTAAGGCTGTAATTGAAGATTTGGATCTCCTGTTAAATTGATGTAATGTATTATCTAGTATGTCAGAACCATGTTATGATATTAATCAAATTTAGACTTCCTGTGAATTTAGATTACTATGTGTTTTGTAAATCTGATGCATAACGCTCCCAGAGTGTGCCAGGGATGTGGGCGTTACATATATTTATGCATGAGAGGTTAGAGAGACCAATTATTTTATCATGTTCTTCAAGGCTAGCATGTGTTCATGTACACTTATTCCCACGGGGGATATTGATATTGATATATGATATATAGCGAATTCGATATATATGTACATGTGGGACAAATTTTAAGACACCATCAACAAACATGTATTTAAGGTCGGACATGTTTACCCCTTATGGTATGTTTGTTATTCTTGTATATTGTATAGCATGGATCTAGCTAGGCCATGGTGTCAATGTTTTTGTTATGTTTGTTGTGTTTAATATTAACAAGCATGTGTTTTGTTGTTCATTTGTAGTTTCTTTAATTTACATAAGAAAAACATTTAAAAATAAATAAAATTAATTCACCATCATCCCTTTTTAATAAGAATGATATTAGAGCATGAATAGAAACTAATTGGTGGGATAAGAGTCGCGATTCATAATGACTTTTATCCTTACTTTACTATTATGGGTGCTTTTATTCAATGAATTTTTAGTAAAAACATGAAACTTAGGGGGCATTTAGTTCGCGAAATTTGTTGGAATTAGAATTGGAATTGGAATTTGAATTGTAATTAAAGTAATTGCATTTGGAATTCAAAATTTTCCAATGATTTGAATTCAATGAATTAGAATCTATAAGGAAATTAAATTCCAAATGCATTTCCAGTGCCATACATTATAAAGTAATTGGACTTTATCACCCGTTGCAACCGCCACCACCTCAATGACCACCGATCATCGCCGCTACATCCACCGACCGCCGCCGCCGTCACCGTCGACAATCAACCGCGACCACCAACCGCGCCCGCTGCCGAAAAACCGTCCTCGCCGCGATCGACCGCCACCAACCGATAACGCCCGTCGTCGAGACAAGGTTCAGGACGACGGTCGGTGACAATCGACGATTAGGGGTGGCGATGGTCGGCGTCGGTGGCGGTCGGGTGGGCGGCGGTTATGGCAATTGGGGTCGGCGGTGGTCGGGGTCGACGGGGTCGGGGTCGGCGGTCGGCGGCGGACGACGGCGGTCGTCGGCGGCCGGTGACGGACGCGGCGATCGGCCGACGACGACCGTGGTCGGGGGCGGGCAGCGGCGTCGGCGATGGGGGGCATCACAGTCGGTCGGCGGTGGGGGGGTGGTAGGCGGCGGTCGGCGTTGGGGGCGGCGGGGGTTAGGTTGGCGAGGTTAGGGTTGGCGGGGGGCCGTCGGCGGTCGGGGTCGTCGGTAGGTCTGTCGGCGGTGAGCGGGGTTGTAAATGGCGTTAGTGGGGGAGGCAAGAGTTGGTGGAATTTGAAATCCTTCAATATTGGAAGGATTTTGAAATCCTTTATTTAAAGGAAGTTGAGGGAATTAATCCAATTTCAATTCCAATTCCTTTTTCAACCAAACATGTGAAAGATGAAATTCAAAATTCCAATTCCAACGAATTCCTACCAACCAAACATAATAACCAATGGAATTCATATTCCAATTCCATTGAATTCCATTGAATTACTGCATACCAGACGTCCTCCTTAAATTTTGTTGAAAAAGTATTTTTTTTTATAATAAGTTAAATCTGGATTTTTGTAGAATAATAATTTTTTGATTTAATAAACATTAAAAACTGTTAGTATATATGCGATTCGTAAAAACAAATGTAATTATGTTAAACAAAGAATAAAACATAAATGGTATATGAATGTTATTATAAGAATATGTACTATATTATACATTCTCCAACCATTAATGAAGATTTCAAGAGATTATACTAAAACATGTTTGATAAAAGCTTATAATTATACTATAGTCATGCAGTGTATCGATAATCTCGATATTATAAATTCTGTAGTTACAAATATGCATTATCTGTATGCTAAAATTACTATTAATTTTTTGTTTTATATTATATCAATACGAAGAAAAAAAACAATAATCTTTATAAATAAACAAGTTGGCCCAAGTTAAACATTCCAATTCGTTAAGATAAACGACGAGCTCGTGAGCTAACACAATTTGATTTTTAAGCTGGCAAAGCTTGAACCTGAGCTCGAGCCGAGCCTAATCTAACTCAGTTGACTTGACTTATTTACAACCCTAATTAAACTCAAGCTCTTTGCATATTGATTATTGTATAAAGGAACATACATCTCGAGTCAAAATAATCAATTAATAAAAATAATAATCCAAGTATTTAGAAGCTTCCACGTTTTCAGGATGCAAAACCGACTCTACGTAAACACCTGCCCATCCTATCCAGTTTTCACCTCTCTCACAGTCAATGTTGGTTTTTGAAACACCTAAAAAACACACCCTCTCCTCCTCCTCCCCTCATCCCCTCTCATCCCTCTCATCCCCTCTCATCCCCTCTCATCCCCTCTCATCCCCTCTCATCCCCTCTCATCCCCTCTCTCATCCCCTCTCATCTAACATTTTATTGACGTTTTTATATAACACTCATCCTCCTCTTCTAAACATAATTTCCTCTCCTGTAAACACACTTGAAACAAAATTATTATTAATAGTCCAAAGTAAAAACAAGTTTGCCTTTTTAGGTTATTATATCTTTAGACAACTAAAACAATAATAAAAAATTGAAAGCAAGTAAGCTCGTCTTTAATTTAGCTCGAATTAGATATTAAGAATTAAGTAACTCAGCTCGATAAGCTCATATTGTAAAACTCGAGTCGTGTCAGGTTAATAGTTATTCAACTTATCTACTTCTTCAAACAACAACTGATAAACATCTTTTAATAATGTATATAAATATAAATACATGATTAGTTAAAATCAATTAAATGCTTTTAGTTTTGAAAGTTATTTATTGATAAAACAATGCTAAAAAGACTATTGAAATTAGTTGGTGAAGTCTGTTCCATACGTTCTTCATTAATTGATTTATTTGATTTAAACGTTAAATGAACCAACTTTAATCTTAAATTATTGTACATTTGTTATTTATTTATTCTATCAAATCAATACTTATGTCAAAAGATTCAGCGCTAAAATGGTGAAAATATAAAGTAAGTTCCATTAATTAATTAAAGGACCACCTTCAATATTGACGACACAATTAAAACGTACGGTAATGTTGTCGATCTCAAAAATAGAATTAGATACATAGCATCATGACATAAAAACAGCTAATCAAAATGAAATTAATTTCCTGACATTTAATTTTCTACCGACTAGTTTAAAAGAAATTCTGATGTCAATTTTCTATAATACTATTTATGTCCAAATAATTTTAACGTGTTCCTCTTTTAAACATATGCTGTTTATAAATGCTTTAAACTTTAAATCCTTATTGTTTATAAATCACCAATTCTCTTGTTTTTTTACTTTCAAGTTTTCTATTAATTTAATTTAGCATAAATATTTCTGAAATTTTAATCTAAAAAAGTTTTCGAAAAAAGTTATGTATACATAATAAATACTCATGTTATACTCTTTAGTTTAAGGCTAGTCTTTATCATATTCATTTGATCGTTAATGATCTTTAGAAGTGTTTTATGATGTGAAACTAATGTAGGTGTATCTTATAAACTCACCCATTATATCCATACTCAACATGGATCGTAAATTGTATTGTTAACTCATTACTCACGATTGAAAATTGAAATGGTGAACCCAGTGGGATCGATTATCATTAAAAAGGAGCACTCGGACTTGGGTTTGAGGTGAGGTTTGTTGGATGTAAGACCGGTCATGAGGTCTTACATTGGAACATGATAGATCTTGAAACACACCACACTTGTACTCAAGTGTTACTCCAACTATTAATAATTGATGTTTGGACGAAACCTCACATATTACCTGTTGAGAATAAAGTCTTGGTTTAAGTTGGGGGGTTTATAATGACAACTTCTTATAGTTGTCTATTCAGTTGTATGTCTTAGTGTAGATAAGGGACTGATTGTGTATATTTCTTAATTGTTAGTTAAGAAGTAGTTAATCGGTGAGGTATAAATAGTTGATTAGTGGTAATCGATTGAAATGGACTTGAATCAACTGAGATTTACTTTCTTTGTTAATTGATTGATTCATTGTTGTTCTTCAATTATATTCTTTCATTCTTGTGAATCGATTGGTGTTTTCATAACAATTGGTATCAGAGCCACGGTTAAAGGGCTCCAACGAAGCAATCGGTTCGGGTAAGTGATTGAAGGTGCAATTGAAGATCAAGATGGTGTCGACGAAGTTCGAAATCGAGAAGTTTAATGGAAGAATGATTTCAGTCTCTGGCGAGTGAAGATGCGGGCAATCTTGGTGCACAATGGAGTAGTTGATGCACTCAAGGGGGAATAAACTGCCTGCGGGTTTAACTCAAGAAAGGAGGAGGGAAATCATGGAAAGAGCCCATAGCGAGATCATACTCAGTCTCGGAGACAGAGTTCTGAGGGAAGTCCAGAAGGAGAATACGGCTGCCGGGATTTGGGCAAAACTTGAGTCGTTGTATATGACCAAGTCATTGGCCAATCGGTTGTTCTTGAAGTAGAGGCTATACACCTTCAAAATGGACGCAGGGAAGTCAATTGAAGATCATGTTGATAATTTCAACAAAATTATCATGGATCTTGAGATATTGACATCAAGATTGATGATGAGGATCAGGCAATCATTCTGTTGTCATCTTTGCCAAGCTCTTATGAGCATTTCGTAGATACATTGCTCTATGGCAGGGAGACATTGACGATGGAGGAAGTGACTGCATCTCTTAACTCTAAGGAGTTAAAGAAGAAGTTTGAAGCCAAAGAAGAAGGTGGAGAAGGTCTGTTTGTGAGAGGCAGGTCAGAACAACGGAATTTTAAAGGCAAGAGTCATTCCAGGTCTAAGTCCAAGTACCGAAGGAAGTGTTTTGTATGTGGATCTGATAAACATATTAAAAGGACTGCCCTGAGTTCAAGAAAAGAAGGGGTGAGTCTAGTGGCAGCAAAGGTCATTCTGATCAATGCAGTCACAATGCACAGGAAGATGGGCTTGATGGGTATGACAGTACTGATGTTCTCAATGTTACAAGTCAAGAAGCTGAAGAGCAAGAGTCTAAAGGTAAGTGGGTTATGGACTCTGGGTGTTCTTTTCACATGACTCCTGTTAGGGAATTCTTCAAGGAATTGAAGGTTGTTAAACTTGGTAAAGTCAAGTTGGGTGATGATAGGCCTTGTGAGATAGCAGGTCAAGGTACAGTGACATTCCGAGTGAGGAGTGGCATGGAGATTGACTTACACAATGTAAGGTATGTCCCTAATCTGAAGAGGAGTTTGCTTTCTTTTGGGTACTTTTGAGAAGGCAGGTTATGTGGTTAGCCTTAGTAATGGCAAGGCTAAGGTAGTGAAGGGCTCAATGGTGATGTTGTATGGGAATAGGGCAGACAATAATACATACATTCTAGACGGTGAAGTCTTGATAAATGGGTCAGCATCTTTGGTGACTGGAGAAGATGTTGATAATAGTGCTGTGATATGGCATAGGAGGATGGGTCATATAAGTAGTCAAGGACTGGTTGAGCTGAATAAGCAGGAGGTTCTTGGAAGCCTCAAGAATACTGATTTTGGTTTCTGTGAGAGCTGTGTGCTGGGTAAGCACAAGCGGGTCAATTCTCAAGTAGTACTCATACCACAGGTGGTATTTGGAGTATGTTTACTCTGATCTGTAGGGGCCAGCAAGGACTGAATCCTTGGGAGGTGCCAGATATTTCCTGTCCATCATTGATGATTTCTCAAGAAGGGTTTGGATCTATGTCCTGAAAGGCAAGTATGAAGCTTTTGAGAAGTTCAAGGAGTGGAAGGAGTTGGTTGAAACTCAAACAGGAAAGAGAGTAAAGAAACTTAGGACAGATAATGTCTTGAGTTTTGCAATCATGAGTTTAACATGTTTTGCAAGAAGGTAGGATTGGCAAGACACTTGACTGTGCCGGAACACCCCAGCAGAATGGTTTGGTGGAAAGGATGAACAGAACCATTCTGGATAAAGTAAGATGTATGCTAGAGTGTTCAGGATTACCTAAGAGGTTTTGGGCAGAGGCTGCTTCTACAGCAGTGTATCTGATCAACAGGTCACCCTCACAGCTTTGATGATGAAAACTCCAATGGAGGTATGGTCTGGAAAGAAGCAAGACTATAGTATGCTGAGAGTTTTTGGGTCTGTAGCATATGCACATGTGAATCAGGGTAAGTTAGAGCCTAGAGCAGTTAAGTGTGTGTTTCTGGGCTACCCTGAGGGAGTGAAAGGCTATAGACTTTGGAGGTTAGATGGCTTAGGATCAAGGATCATGGTGAGTAGAAATGTTAAGTTCAGGGAGGTTGTTATGTATAAGGATGTTTTGCTCGAAGGTACTTTGAAGACTTCTTCCGAAGGTACTCATAGTGCTAGTGCTGCTTCCGAAGGTATTTTGGGTGCTTCTTCCGAAGGTACTCATAGTGCTAGTACTGCTTCCGAAGGTATTTGGGTACTTCTTCCGAAGGTACTCATAGTGCTGGAGCTGCTTCCGAAGGTAATCAGAGGGAAACTTCCGAAGGTAGTCATGGTATATCAGGGAAAGATGTTCATATTGAGGTGGAGTCTGCTCCTGAAAGCTATGCTGAAGTAGGACATGGACATTCATCTCAATATAGGTATGCATCTAGCTCTGATATGAATTACAGTTTGGCAAGGGATAGGCCAAGGAGGAACATCATTCCACCTGTGAGGTTTAGACAGGATGATAACATTTCAGCAGTGGCTTTTGTGGCTGCGGAAGAAGAGTGTATTTTTGAGCCATTGACCTATGAGGAGGCTGTGATATCAAAACAATCTGGGAATTGGAAGAAGGCAATGGATGATGAGATGAATTCATTGCATACCAATGGAACTTGGGTGTTGACTGATAAACCTAAGGATCAGAAGCTTGTATCATGTAAGTGGTTGTATAAGTTGAAAGAAGGTATTCCAGGGGGTGAAGGTCCTAGGTATAAAGCAAGGTTGGTTGCTAAGGGATTTACCCAGAAGGCTGGAGTTGATTATAATGAGATTTTTTCACCAGTGGTGAAGCATACTTCTATAAGAGTGTTGTTGTCATTAGTAGCATCTTTTGATCTGGAGTTAGAGCAAATGGATGTGAAGACAGCTTTTCTGCATGGTAATTTGGAGGAGCAGATTTATATGGCACAGCCTAAAGGGTATGAGGTAGCTGGTCATGAGGACAAGGTTTGCTTGTTGAAGAGGTCTCTTTATGGTTTAAAGCAATCACCAAGACAGTGGTACAAGAGATTTGATGATCATATGTTAAGCATCGGGTTTAACAGGAGCTTGTATGATAGTTGTGTCTATCATAGAGAATATAACAAAGGTTCTTTTGTCTTCCTGTTGTTATATGTTGATGATATGTTGATAGCTTGTAAAGACAAGGCTGAGATTAATAAGACAAAGAAGTTGTTAATGTTTGAATTTGATATGAAGGAGTTAGGAAAAGCTCGGAAGATTTTGGGTATGGAGATTACTAGAGACAGGAAGAACAGATGGTTAAAGTTGTCTCAGGGTAGTTATATTCAGAAGATTCTGAGGAATTATGGCATGGTAGATGCTAAGCCGGTTGTTGCTCCATTAGCTTCTCATTTCAAATTGTCTAAGGGAGATAGTCCTAGGAGTGATGATGAACTGAGGTACATGGAGCAGGTTCCTTATGCTAATGTGGTTGTAGCCTGATGTACTTGATGGTCTGTACTAGGCCAGATTTAGCTCATGCAGTTAGTATGGTGAGCAGGTATTTGGCATCTCCTGGGAAAAAGCATTGGAATGCAGTAAAGTGGATTTTGAGGTATTTGAAAGGTACTCAAAATGATGGTTTAATATTCTGTCAGAATGATGCTGAAGTAAGCAAGGTGCTTACTGGTTTTGTTGATTCAGACTATGCAAAGGATCCTGATTCAGGTAGATCCATTACAGGATATTGTTTCATGGTTCTAGGAAATGTGGTGAGCTGGAAATCACAATTGCAGCATGTTGTTGCTCTGTCTACAACCGAGGCAGAGTTTATATCATTGACAGAAGGGATAAGGAAGCCATTTGGCTTAAAGGCTTTGTCAAAGATTTAGGAGTGGAGATTGAAGCTGCTAAGGTTTGGTGTGATAATGCTGGAGCAGTTCAATTAGCTAAAAATAGTGTGTTTCACGAGAGAACCAAGCACATCAATGTTAAGTTGTATTTTATCAGAGATGTGATTTGTTCTAAGGAGGTGGAGGTTAATTGGATTGATACTGATTCTAATCCAGCAGATATGTTGACAAAGTCTTTACCGGGAGCAAAGTTTGGTTTTTGTGTGGATTATTTGAAGATTGGTTGAACTTAAATCAAGACTTAGGTGGAGATTGTTGAGAATAAAGTCTTGGTTTAAGTTGGGGGGTTAATAATGACAACTTCTTATAGTTGTCTATTCAGTTGTATGTCTTAGTGTAGATAAGGGACTGATTGTGTATATTTCTTAATTGTTAGTTAAGAAGTAGTTAATCGGTGAGGTATAAATAGTTGATTAGTGGTAATCGATTGAAATGGACTTGAATCAACTGAGATTTACTTTCTTTGTTAATTGATTGATTCATTGTTGTTCTTCAATTATATTCTTTCATTCTTGTGATCGATTGGTGTTTTTCATAACATTACCAGCTCTGATTTTATGATTTTACTTATGGATTGGCTTAGTAAACTAGATTTTAGCTAGTAAATAATGCCATATTTTATTATATTTAAAAAATTAAAGATATAAACATATCATAAACAAGTTAATTAAGCAAATGTTTAACCTACTTAAACACGAATTTAAGCGTGTCTAAATATGCACAAACCTTAAAGCTCAAACCCAAAATTTATTTAACACTGTGCCATTACATGTCGTTTTAGCAGATTCGTGTTAGAATTTGCCAACCCTATTTTACGTGAACTTTAGTCATTTTTCACACGACTCGATCTACCCATATCGCAACTCATCCCAACACCGTTAGTCAAACACCACTTAATGTACTCAAATCTTTGATAAAAATCGAATAATGGAAAACTCTCCATTGTAATCCCTTTGTTTAAAATAAGATTTTTAACTAACATTATAAATAATCATTTATAGACATTCTTTTTAGTCAACATTGTTTTCAACTTAAATCTTAATATTAATACATGTTTGAAAACACCTTTAACTACTTTATTGATTAATCCGGCCACCCAATTAAAAACACACCCGATTTAATGGAAACTCATTTACATAAACACATCCATATGAATTGAACTTATGCATTTGAATCCTTTATATCAGATTGATTATGATCATGTGGAGTCCTTTACATAAATTCAATGATCGAAGCAAGATAAAGATGTTTATGATAATTCGCCGGTGTAACCTCGTTTGTATGAACTTATTCATATGGAACAATTCATAATCTAGTTCATACAAAATCCTTCCAATATTCCATTCACTTACATAAACGCAATCATTCATATAGAATGTTGCGATAATCATCTCATGCATAACTCATCATACACATAACATCATAACAATATAATATTTTCTCACAACTCTAACAAACTCACATGTTAAAACTTATAATCTCCACTTTGAAACCTCAACACGTTAATCTAACATATACACCTTTAATTAAATGCGTTAATAACTTGTTTTATATAGTTTAATCAAAATTACCCTAAACCCTACACCATAAGTTTCTTTCTGACTTGTTTCACACGTCAACTATTCGCAAGCATGTAACATAGAAACATACATTCACGCATCATTTTTTGAATCCACTTTTTGCACATGTTTAGCCAAAATAATTTAAAACATAATACGACTTATATAACTGACCTTAACATATAAAACACATTTACTATATGCTTTTATACTTGACGGGCTCAAAAACACCAAACTGCCACCAACTACCATTGTGTCACCGCTTTTTATTCACCGACAGCCTCCTCGCCACCTTGTTCCACTGTTTTGATTACTGTACTAACTAACGAGCTCCAAATTATACATATAAACTATATAGAGTTCCAGGCATTTTAATTTGAAAGCGAATTTTATGATTTTGATACTTAATTGATATAGAAAGTATTTTGTAGGTTGGAGCTTGTTTAGAGAACATTCAAAAGAAACTATTTGATGTGGAAGTTTTTGCAAGTGAAGATAACTGTAAGAAGTCTAAGTATGAAGATCTTGCTATGGTGCATATGTTAATTTGTACAGTTCATGCTTAGTTGTTACTGTCTGTATGGAATCACATGTTCCAACAACCGACTTCCCAAGATACAACATGGTCCGTATGAACATGGTGTGGTTCATATGGTGACTGTCAGGCAGAACACTAATTAAATTCAAGTCACAATAATCACATAACTCGACTTTTTGAATAGTAAAGGTTATCCTAGGAGTAAAAAAGGCAGGAATTTGAAGCCATTAATAACATGTATATTGAATATTTGGACTCAATCAACCTCTAAAACGCGTCAATTACTTCGTTTAATCATTCATTCTTTGTGATCTTATGATTCATGGGCATGCCCGTACTCGAGTTTGTGTGTTTTTTCATCATGTTTGTTTGATATCTTGCAATCACCTAGATCAGATGAATTTAGTATGTTTTAACTTTAGAATGTTTACATTTAATTAGTCTCATGAAATTCTAGTTTGAATGCTATTGTAATGATTATGTGTGTTTATTTGATTGATTGTATGATTGGTTCATGCGGATGTTATTGATCAAGATAGAAGATTTGCTCTTAGGTTGATAATATTTATCTTTAGGTTGTGAATTTTCGACATACATTCTTAGGCAATCAACTAGAAATGTTGATTGGTTAATTATTTATATAATTAAATGTATATCCATAGACAATTAATTATTGATTAAATTAAATGTATATCCGTAGACAATAGGTTTGGAAAGATCATTGCTTGTGTTGGATTCTCATCTATGCATTGTTTGATAAATTTGTAGGCTTGTTGATGTGAGGTACGTCTATTATTTCATGGTACGTCTATTATTTCATGTTTATAAGCTTCTAAGTTATAACCTTATTGAATAAGGATTACTTTATAGTTTAAGGTTTACTAATGATATAAGCCAGTAGTAAGGAGTTCATCTCTTACTATCACTTTAACAATAGTATGAGTTTTGATTCTTCGTTTTGGTAACTCCTAGAGTTAGCTACGCATCGGGACCTAGACCTAAAAAAACAAGACCTAGACTCTATTTATAGTGTTTGAGTTAGGTTATCCTCTGGTGGTTCAGATAAGGATTTCGTGGGTTCATGAGGACACAAACCCCAACACACTTTTTTCTTTTGAATGGTGGTGAGGTTTTTTTTTTTTTTTCACGAACTCCCCATTTACCTGCACCCGTCACGCGGTCTGGCAGTGGTCTAAGGAGGGCACCATGATTGGTGACACTTGTACATTTCAACGTGTTACTGTCAAGTGTTTCGACAAGGCAATAGTCCTAGTATGTGCAAGTGTGTTTGGCGGGTCTGATCTACCCGTAAATCTGTATGGTCAACATACAAGATAAATAATCAATACATAACGGTGATAATACATTAAGTGAAAATACGAAATTAAGTTTTGTTGAAGTTTTTAGTGGTTGAAAGAAACCATGTGATAAAGACGAACGATAGACTTATCGCATGCGTTATAAAAGTACTTACGGAACCTAATTTGTTTTTAATAATAGAAAACTACGATTACACCACCTTTTTCGATCCTAGATTCTCAATGTAAGCTATTTTTTAGTGATGTTTTATTATTGAAAACTTAATTTATTTTCATTTATTACCGACAATTTTAATTTTAGTTATAAATTATAATCGAATTATTTGAATGTATATATGTGCATGGGATTGGGTGGGTTATACTTATACTAGGAACCTAAATACTTTATGAAGAATTTAATCAGTAAAAATTTAATATTTGAATCATATAAAACAATTAATAAAGTTTACGGTTAATATATATTATATATCTTAACCTAAGTGTTGTATATTTCTTTGAAATATATTTAATTTAAGAATATCAGCATAATGATACGTATGCATCAATACATTACGAATGCTGAATTCATGTTTACATACAGTCTTTCAAATGCATTAGTGCAACTACGATTTTCTATATCTTTACACTAAATTTGTAAATAAATACATTTTAATTTTTGAACATTTGTGAAAATATGCAAATAATCGAGAAAACGATTTTTAGGGTAGATAACACATAAAACTGAAAAATGTGGGTCATAGAACCGAAATATACCAAACAAGATAAAATTAATGGTGTTTAGGCTAATTAAGCAAGTGGGGTATCACCATGAATTTCTAATAAGCATTTGATAATTTTCTTTATCATGTTTTTTCAATTTTTTTATGAATTGAAATCTATAGTCCTTGGATACGGCATAAAGGTAACCCTTTCGGTAAATATATAAACGGGTGGAACACTTGAGTAATGATAACTTATTGTCATGTGATTAGAAAATTTAAGTTCGAGTTATGATAACAAACTCTTACATAAATGTATAATAAGAGTGTGTACATGTCAAAATGACCTGAAAACCTCAGATCCTGCGATGACCAAAAACTTGTGTAATGAGTCTGCATTTAAATAAATCTATATTGAAGATTGGACAACATATTTAAGCCCAAAAATAGGCCCAAAATATACACAACATACTCAGAACCAAGACTCCAAGACTAGAGGTGTACAAATAGGGTTTTTATTAATCAAACCGATTCGGATTTTTAAACCGGACCGGTTTTTTTAATATGTACGAACCGGCTTTTTACAAAGTGGCTCGGTTTCAAACTGGTTTTTTATCAAAAATCCTCAAACCGTACAAAACAGTTTGGACCTGTTTGAAAACCGGTGTTTTTGTTTAGAAAAACCGGTTTTTTAATTTGAAACCGGTTTACAAACCGGTTTTTGGTGCTGGGTTTTCAAACCCGTATGCAAACCGCCGTTCGGGTCGGGTTGGAACCGTTTTTTTTTTTAGTTTTTTTTTTTCCAAACCGACTTTTTTGTACACCTCTATCCAATAGTGCCTCTCTTTATAAAGAGAATCTCCCCTTCCATATCTTCACCAAATAAGCATTTGTATGCTTTTTGGTTTAGTTGCTAGTAAAGATGTTTAAAAATAAAAGACCTAAAGGTAAATCTTAAAGATAGGTTAAATTCATTATTTGGGCCAATTTTGTTAGGCTCGTATATTTGAGATTAGGTTAACTGAACCATAATTGCCAGTGCCTAAATTATTATCAATTGATCAAAACTAAATTAATCAGAACGGAATTTTTCTCAAAATCATATAACAGAAACTTTTTGGTATTTTTAACTTATATGCACATAGTTTTTTTAGTACATATGTGCCCTTAAAATGTTATGCATTCCTTGATCATTGACTAACTGTTTTAAACCAAATGTTTTTCATATTCATTGACTAAAATCTTTTTTTTTTAGTATAATAGGCCTAACAATTTGGTGTTTTCATACCTTTGGAAATGCCCATTAACATATTTAAGGGTTAATCTTATTCATATAATAACTTGTAAACTTATATACTTGCGCCCCCTTTTATGATCAACAAGTTATTTTTAAATTACATAAACTCTTATAAGCGCTTATACAAACATGTTTTAAATGAATATTTGAGAACATAATATTAAGTATCGCTACATGTCAAGTGTTTAAGAAAATGAACTATCTATAACAAAGCTAACTTGTAATGAAAAGATGTTAACGATATGTTTATATGCTCACAAAATTGAATATAAAAAAGTTCTTTTTTAAGTTGATTTGTCATTTAGTTTTCTATAAGCCATAACTTTACAAAATTTTATAATAAAATGTGACTAAGAAAGTAGACAAACACTAACAAATTATGGCTTTACGAACGCAACCTCATACGCAATTTAAGTTCACGTACAATGTATGTAGATTACATAATTCCAATAGGACACATAAATTATATACATAAACCACCTTGTATAAAGGTAGAAGTTATCCCTCCAAAGCATACATAATAAGACACATAATATTATCCATCATAATCATACATAAATAAGACACCTAATGTCACACCCCGAAAATCGCAGCGGAAAGTCGGTAACGTGGTGATAACGGAAGTTGGAATTAATCCAACGTTTATAGTCAAACGCAATGGTTTAACAGTTGGTTAATAAGGAACCTTTCTTTAAACGTTTCTTAATGCGACATAGTGACAAACGTTTTATTACACAATCATATTGTTTAGTAACAACAACATTCCATTATTAGGTTATCACTACTGAAAACAAACGACACGTTTGACCCTCCAAAGACATATTCCAGTAAATCCATAAGGGTTACCTACAATCCTGAAAAGCATGAAAAGTAACCGTCAACATAATGTTGGTGAGCAATCAGGGTTATAAGTCTTATAAACAATTTAATTTTTTTTTAAAAAACAATATGATGTGACGTGATATAATACTCAGCATAGACTAGCTAGGTACTATGCTTAATTTAGGTCATAAGTCCATAATCAAGCCAAGAAACACGTCATTGCCCCACAACAGTCCAAACATATAAATTCTCTCGCCATAACCTGACCAGAACGACTGGTCGCGAGAGCGGGCCATTCTAACCCAATACCAATATAGTCTGTGGCCTCCCTGAGGTTAATGATTATGGGGGGACTTAGGGGCCCAACATTATATACTTATAATATTGACCCAACTTATACCATCGTAACATATATTAATCCGTTTTTACCCATCATATAAAGTTAATCATGCTTTTCCCCCCAAACAATTTTAAATAAAATAATATTAAATAGGGCCGAAGTACTCACCTTGAGTGCGATCAAAGAAAAAGCCAATATGATAATCTCCGATTAGTCAAACCCTAAATATATGTATCTTGGTCAATATATGATAATTCATGCATATGAAAATAATTTTCACCCAATTTATTTAGTTGTTTTTAGAGTAAAACGTCTTTAAGTTATTTTGGTCAATTTCTCGTAAAAGTTTATTTTTAGAAAATTATGCGAATTATAATACATTCGGCTTATAAGCTGATGTCTAGCCCTAGCGTATTTTGACGTCTAATACTTATCACTATCCTATTATTAACCTTATGTTTATTTATTACATTTCTTAACTATTTGTTTTAAATTATAACTCTTAATTATAATGGTGAATTCAAACTAATTACATTTCTTAACTATTTAAATTCAAACTAATATATATACATATACATATATATATATATATATACATATTAGTTTGATGTAGCTTGTTAATATCTTTACTATTTATTTGTAAATAGTGTATTTAATACAAAGTTCTTATGTTTCTTTTATGAAACCGATCATTATAGTTATTTGGTGTTAAATAAATAAATAATATATATATATATTGATATTATTTTTAGGAAACCTATTTATTTTTAAAAATCTATTTATTTTTAAAATCTATTTATTTGAGATTATTTTAAATAATACATGTATGTGTGTGTGTGTGTGTGTATATATTTTTTTTCTTCTTGATTTGTTATTATTTGTTTAGAAGGTCTTTATTTGTCGTTCCAATCATGTCCTTTTTATATCATCCCGTTAGTCCCATATATGGTCTAAGTCATGATTCTAGTCCTCGATTTATTGTTCATCAACCTTATTTTTAATTGCAAACATGTCCAAGAGTTTAACTTTTTATTAATCCTTTCACTTTATCTTAAGCTATAATATCCACTTATTTTAACTTAATCATTCCTTATAGTGTCATATTCATCATCATTCATCCATCTCTAACCATCATTTCTTAAAGATCATAATCCATCAAATCACCCATACACATACATATACGAGACATATACATACATATACCTATAAACATTTTAGATTTATCAACTCTTTCAAACATGTTTTTAAGCTCAAAATCATCAAAATAACAACTTTTGTGAATATCAAAAATGGGTGAACTAGGGTTCATCAAGATCTTTCATCTTGATCAACATGCATGAACAAATAATAGAATTCTAACATAATACCTTGAGTACTAGAAGATTGTAAACACACAAATACAAGAATGATATTTGATTCTTGATTATAACTTCGGGTCCTATTTGAAGTTCCAACTAGAGTTCTTCTTAAAACTAGAGAGAAGTTGATAGATATGTTTAGTGGTGGTGATGGTTGCTACGGGTGGTGGTGGTTGCGGTTAAGAGAAGAGAAGAAGGGGGTTGATGGTTGCGGTCGAAAGAAGAGAAGGGGGTGACGGTCGTGGTGGTGGTGTGGGTTGGAGGTGATGGTCACGGGGGTGGTGGAGTGGTGATGGTTGTGGTAGTGGCAGTTGGTGGTGGTGATTGTGGTAGCGGCGGTGGATGGTGCAGGCGGTGGTGGATGGTGCCGGCAGTGGTGGCCGGATGGTGTGATGGTGGTGGTCAATGGTGTGGTGGTGGTGTGTTGGGAGTGGAAAGGGTGATGGAAATGAAATGGTTTTTAGGTGTGAAGTGGTTTATAGAGATTGTGCAAAGGTAGGTGTCATCCATACACACTACCCAAATCTTCATGATTGATATTATTATTATTGATTATTATTATTAATCTTTATTACTAATAGTATTTTATTGTTGGTATTATTATTGTTATAACTATATGCAACGGTTTAATTGAGTACAATGTTCGTTAAAACCGTAACTTAGGGTTTCTTGACAATCAGATATAAAATCTTAGATAATCACAAGTTCACTATTAAAATAAATTTCAAGCGTTGACCTGATTTAACCGGGTGTCACACCTAAGCCTAAATGTGATCTTTCTACTTTAATAAAAATGTATCTTGATATTACACGTGGTAACACCACAATAATCCTACCAAAATTTTCCCGCATCTCTCTCCTAATAATAATTACCTTAATTATTAATAATATTATTTAATACTTTTTTTGATTTAATAAATTAAGAAAGATATCTATTTATTAATGCTATTTCTAAATAAATAATTTTTTTTATAAAAATAATTTTTTAAAAGCATAAAACTTTTTAAAAAATATGAAATATTTTGAAATTGGTATATTCAAAAAGTCAATTTTTCAAAACCAAAACTAATTAAATTTGGGAGTTATAATAAGTAAATTTTAAAAAATGACTTTTTATATGGTTTGTTTTAGAAGAAAACGTTCATTTCTTTTTGGAAAAAAAATTGAAAATAAGTTTTTAAAAAGTTAATATCACTGTTTTATTACTTATAGTCATTTCTTATACATAATTTCAGTCATATCATATCTTAGAATATCATTTATAATAATAAATATTATTATATTAGTTTTTTATTTATTAAACACGTGTAATACACGGGTTTACTAAAACTAGTTAATTATAAACAGAGAATGTTACTTTAACATTAACACAAAAAGAATCTGGTTTACCATTGCCTTATACTCTAATATAAATAACGATTTTAATATATTTGAGTTTAAATCATTAAAAGTTGAAAAAGAGTTGGGAGAAAAGTTATGAATAAACATAGTTTTATTTTTATAATTTGTTGCCACTTGGGTTGTAGCATAGTAATAAAAAGCAAAATAAACCTACGTTTAAACATGTTAAGAAGTACATAAATGTCAACTAGGAGTAATCTTAAGTTTAAACACGTTAAGAAACACTTTAGTATAATTAAGAAGTGCTAACATGTAATCTTGAAGTAATCCTAAGTATAAACCTGTTAAGAAGCACTTCAGTATGATTAGGAAGTACTTATATGTAATATGATTATCCTCACTTGGATTGTAACAAACCTACGTTTAAACTTGTTAAGTACTTAAATGTAACTTGGAGTAATCCTAAGTTTAAACCTGTTTAAGAAACTCTTTAGTATAGTTAGGGAGTACTTGCATGTAATCTTAAAGTAATTGTAAGTTTTACCCGATTAAAAAACACTTTAAAAATGACTTAAAAGTAACGTAAAAAACCGAAGATTGTATCCTTTCCTATCACATTAAAAAACACTTTAAAAATGACTTAAAGGTTGGTCGTTGAATAAGCATGAAAATATTGAAAACAAAAAGTCAGCCATCAAAATCTCATAACTAGAAAATAAGTAATTAACACAAACCTAAAAAACCGAAGATTGTATCCTTTCCTATCACATTGACCCACGCACCCAAACCCAAAACCTTTTGACTCTATCTTTGACCTTTTGACTTTTGGGTTCATGATCCACCTAACCCAAACCATCACTATTTTCCACCAACCCCCCCCCCCCCCCCCCCCCCATCCCCGCATCCCCGCATCCCCCCATCCCCCCACCCCCGCCCCCCCCACCCCCGCCCCCCCCCCCCCCAAAAAAAAAAAAAAAAAAAAAAAAAAAAAAAAAAACCCACCTATTCACATTCAGCCCCATCTACTTATCTAACACCTCTCACTGCCTATTACCAGACCCACCCAGGTGGGTCGGGTACCGAATACCAAACGGGTCTGTAGCATTCACAACCCTCTGTGAAAACAAACACCCTGATTTCCCCATCCTCTGACTTCTAATTTCGTTTTGTGCTTCATCTTCCTCAACAAACTTCATCTGCATGTTGAAATTCGGATCAATCGAACTCGAATTCGATCTATTCGTGCGGTTAATCGGATCCTGTAAACCGAATACCCCTGCACTCCCCCAATTGTAACCCCCTGTATCGAATTTTCGAATGTTGATCTTCTGATCATCTTCGCTCAACGTCTGCACAAAGTTATTCGTCGGAAAGTTCATCAATTCGCCGTCAAATCGAGAGGATGACGACGACGGAGAACCGTGGCTCTGTTCACCGGAAAATGTTTTCTCGGCGGTTGGATTCTTCTTGTAAATCCGGCAAAGCACCCAATTATCCAACTGCAAAAAAAAAGTGAAATCGAATTCAAAATCAAGATTCAAGAACAAATCGATCACCGGATCACGGGTCGGAGCTCCCCTTACCCGGGTGCTATCATTGTTCTTTGAAGGCTCCGATAACCGATATTCATGCATAATCCAGTTAGTTTTGGATCCCTTTGGAGCTTTTCCGACGTAGAACACCAACGCCTTCTTGATTCCGACTTTTCGTCCCTCCGACGTGATCACCTTATCGGTTCCGGTGGCTTTCCAGTAACCCGACCCGGATACCCGATTGGGTCGGGACCCGTTCGGGTACTTTCGATCCCTACGGCTGAAAAAGTACCATTCCTTCTCACCAAACATCGCCTTACCTGTCAAATATCAAATAATATTATGAACTGAACCATTATAAAGCATGTGACTTATTATATTATCGTATGAATATCCTATATAAAATATGTTTTTTTATAGTTAGACTAATATTTATTATTCTTTTGAGTTATTTCTCCTGTTTATTAAAATTAAGCGAAAAAAACACGTGAATTGTGTGATCAAACACTTACTTGGTAACTCCCATGGATCGAATTTATACAGATTAACATCTCCTATTATCCGAAGAGGAAGATCGTGTCCGGCGACTTTCGGGAACAAATACTTCACCATAAGCTCTTCGTCGGTCGGGTAAAACCGGAACCCCGGTGGTAAGTTCAATTGGGTTGTCGGATCAGTCACCGCAACTACCATTTTTTCCCGATTTACGGTGGGGAAAGAAGGTTTATGAAATAATAAAAATAATAATTTGGTAAATTTTTTTTTTTTTTGAAGTAGGAAAATTGGCGGGTATTTATAGCAGTTGAGCACATAGTATTAATGGTGGGACCCAGACACCCAGTGGTTAGTATATAACTATATATATAATAATGTGTTTAAATGACAAGTAACCCAAGGGCCAACCTTATCCGGAAGTGTCAAAGGTCTTCATATTTTAATGTTTGAGTGACTCATGGGGATTGATCATATCTTCATCGTACACGTGGGAGTTTTATAATATTATCCTACACTAGTGTGACACCTTTGCAAGATAAATAAAATTAACAGTAACTGATTGGACTGGATTGTTGGATCGGTTCAAGGCTGTAAACGAGCCGAGTCAGGATGGGGTTCGAGCTCGAGCTTGAAGCTTATCGAGCGAGTTGATCCGGCTCGAAAATTTTAACGAGCACAAAACATCGGCTCGAGTTCGGCTCGTGAAAAGCTCGAGCCAGCTCGTGGCTCGTTCGAGCCGGCTCGATTTAATTTTTTTTACATTAATTTATATGAAAACATAAAAAATATATATTAGGTTTTTTTCTTTTATTGAGTACTCCATACTTTTTAAATATAAACAATTTATCGTCATGTTTAAACAAAATATTAAATGTTTCTAAAAAGAGTCCGTTTTTATTTTAACAAAAACCTTTCTAAAATCCTAATATAAAAATATTAATCATAATAATAGTAGTAGTAATAATAATATTTTTTATTATACTATAAATATATATATATATACATATATTATATGCACCGAGTCACGAGCCGGGCCAACGAACCGAGCCAGGAGCCGAGCTCGAACCGAACTAACCCTGGCTCGAGTTCGGCTCGTTTAGAATTTGAGCCGAGCCGAGCCGACTCATTTGGATACGAGCTTTTTTCGAACCGAGCTTTTTTCGAACCGATCTTTTTTTCGAGCTTTTCTCGAGCGAATTTCAAGCGAATTTCGAGACACGAACTTTTTGTAAAGCACTAGATCTGTTAGACTTGAAGTTGTTTAAATAAAGAGTTATATTGAATGCTTTTGAATTGTTTTTATTTGGACGGACCGGTTATGATGTTGACTAATTGAACCAACAAACATGATAAGTAACAGGTGGTTGGACCGGATTTTGAATTATTTATTTTATTATATGTTAGCATTTTATTTTTTATCACTATCCTTTATATTTGTATGTGTGTATATATATAAATAAGAGTATGGATCAAACGAAAAATCATAGCATGGTTTTACATATACATCACATATAGGTTACGTGTACGTAACCATTTTTCATTCGACATAGTGTTACGCATACGTAAGACTCTTCATTCTTGTATTTATATTCAACATATATTTAACAAATACTTAAAAAACCTTTTAATAATTAAAATAACATAAAATTTATTAATTATGTTTATTGATTTCTGTGATTTTCTTTGGTTTTCACATAAATATTGGTTTTCTTAAGAACCACCCCCTATACACACACACACACACACACACACAGATATATATATACTAGTCAGAAACCCGCGCGATGCGGCGGTTGTAACAATTTATATCACGGTACTTGTTTTATGTTAGTTCAAAAATCATCTCGTGATATATCATATAGTACTTTTGTATCATATTTTTCGTATCATGAGTGGCAGTGGCAGTGGCATGGTGGTTGGACCAATAATGTATTTTTCTATTGTGAACAAGGTTTGGACCAATAATGTATTTTTCTATTGTGAACAATCTTGCAATACAAATATATCATAGGAACCATGTAATTAACTCTAAAATAAAAATTCTATCACATTAAAAGGAGATATTTGAAAAATGATGATTTAGAAACATAAAAAGAAAATAGGTAGTTTGACTCTACCGTGACCCAATATCTTGATTGTAACAATAACATAGAAACAGTTCACATTGGTCGACGGAGGTACGGTTTAAAAACAAAGAAAAGCAGAAGGTTTGACTCATCAAAACGATTCTCTTTATAGACTATTTTCATCAAAATGGGTGTACAATTTCTTTTATAGGTGTACTCTTTTTAAACAAAAGGCTAGAAAGAAAGTAAAAGAAAAAAAGTTTAGTGCAGAGAGTATATATCAAAAATTGTCTTTAGGTTGACCGTCAAGAATAGTATGTTATGTTGAGTAAGCAGACTTTTAAAAATTAAATAAACAAAATGATCAACCATAAAAGCAAAAAAAGTTTAATTATTTTTTGAAAAATAAATCTGTGGCACATATGTATCATATCTACACTTAATTATAAAGAAAAGCTAAGTAATTAGCACTTTATAATGAAATAGTATGAGGTGTTCAGCCATACTTGTATCACAAAAAAAAAACATATTTTGCTATTAACCATACGATGACAAAATTTCAAGAACTTCAATAACCAACAATAAAAAAATTCCTCAACATAATCATTAAACCAAACATTAATTTCTACAATACCAAATAGTATTATACATATATATACTCAAAACACAAAAATTGAGACACTTTCTGATCTGTAATTTATGATCAGCATCATAAACCAGATCTGTAATTTATGATCAGCATCATAAACCAGATCTGTAATTTATGATCAGCACCATATACTCAAAACACAAAAACAAATAAATTAAAACTTTAAAACATAAAAGAACCTTTGAGACTTTAAGAGAGAAGCAACCTTGTGAAATAAAACCTTCTTTAACAGCAATCAGAGCAGAGATCTGCAAAGATTAAACACTATATCATAGTCCCACCAAAACATTTAACAACCTTCTTATGAGTTTAAAGTCATTGATCATTGTGCATCATGCATTTGTACCTTCGTACCCAATGTTGTCACGACCGGATCGGACCGGACGGTCCGACCGATTCAACCGGGGATCGGTCGGGTGACCGGTCCGGTCAGGGGTGATTCGTTTTTAGAAGGTTGGACCAGTAAGGCGTCCGATTCGACGTCCGATCCGGTTCTGAAAACATTGTTCGTACCACTAAAATGAGCTTCCCATGATGTTGGATGTTGCTATGAAACACTCATACATGAGTTTGAAGTCTATATTGTGCTTAATGGAATTCTACACTCAGAAATAAATTAAATGAACAAAAATAATTATTTTTATGATTTAGTCTTGAAAATGAATTGTTGCTTTGAAACATCACTGTCAAACCCATAAAAGAAAATTTGTAAAATACTAACTAATGGAACCTGCAAAAGATATTAGTTCATGGAATCTACAAATATCAAATAAACCTACAAGTCCCTCCATCGCCACTCCTTTCATACGTCGTCACCATCGCAAACCGACCCGTCATCTTTCTCTTTGATCTCCATTTCACCACCGTAATAACTTCTCCTCCAACGCAATCCTTGGTTGTAACCACCATCTCCGGCCAGAACCCCCTCCATCGCAGCTGATGTCGTCCAGAACCAAAATACCATTTTGCGAAACCGATGAACTCAAAAACACCAGAGATTGCCGGCGTAGTGGATGCAACTACTCAATGCTTCCTGTGGATTGATTTCGGTCGATTCCCATAATTATACCGTAGCCGGAGACCGTGGATCAATCTACTCATTGGAACTCTTTGATTTCCTACTGAGTTGGTCACCAAGAGGTAGAAGATGATGAGAGGAAAATGAGATAAACAACGCTACCCAAACAATGGAGGGAGTCTAGAGTTTTACAATAGAGTAAAGGGAATTCGAAAATTTTGAAGGTTTTGCCCGTGCTCGTTATGTTATGAAGGGTGATTTTGAAGTTTGGTCTAGTAGAGTGCCGTCACATGCATTAAGAGTTTGTTTGCTTCAATTGTTTGCACCACATGCTTTTAAAATTAAAAGTTTTAGGTGAAAAGACTTCTTTACCCTCTATATGTATATTAATATAGTGTGTGTAAATATATATATATATATATATAATATATATATATATATATATATATATAGGGGGAGGTTCCACTAAAAAATATATTTTGCCTAAGAAGGCTAAGAAGAAATGAGGTGGTGACATGTGGCAAAACTAGAAAATAGGATTAAAGGGTATTTTGGTCTATTAACAATTTTGTGCTGTTTTATGAAATCCAGCACAACCCTGTGCTGTTTTATGAAATACAGCACAACCCTGTGCTGTTTTATGAAATACAGCACAACCCTGTGCTGTTTTATGAAATACAGCACAACCCTGTGCTGTTTTATGAAATACAGCACAACCCTGTGCTGTTTTTGTAGAGAGGACGATTTCCATCATACCTGAAAGCAAGAAACGCCTGCAAAATCTACAGGCACTTGAAAACAATAAACAAAATCGAACAAGAGACCAGAGAATAGAAATATTAATCGAATGAAATTTTTGTTTAAAATATAGAAAACAACCTGATTCGAGTGAAATTTGATGAAACGTGGAGAAAGAGGAGAGGGTTTACGTAATGATGAAGAGGAGTGTGATTTGATCAGTGAAATGCAGCAACAAAAACCTGCAAATCAACAAAACAACAAACAAAAGAGAACAGGGCCCAAAAACAGAGATATATTCTGAAAAATATGTTCAAGAGAAAACCCCCTACCTAATCGATCTGAGTGAAATGATGAAAATCCAAACAAAAGCCATGAAAAGATACAATTGATGGTGAATTTGATGAGACTGCAGATCGAGAGAAAAAATAGAAGATTGTTTATGTAATGTGGAAGAGGAGTATGCATGACTTGATGAGTAAAATGTAGCATCAATATTTTACCTGCAAAAACAAGAAAACAATTAACAAATAGAACATGACCAGAGAAGAGGAGTAATCGCCCGATAGAAGAATCTGTACGTTCAAGAGAAAACCTCCCTGATCGATTTTGTATAATACTATTTAATCAATATATTTTAACGTCTCTTTTTATAATACGTGTTCTTACATAGAAAGATCTTTTTATGAAGTTAAATAGTTTATATAATTTTTTTAAAATCCAGCACAACCCTGTGCTGTTTTATGAAATACAGCACAACCCTGTGCTGTTTTATGAAATACAGCACAACCCTGTGCTGTTTTATGAAATACAGCACAACACTGTGCTGTTTTATGAAATACAGCACAACACTGTGCTGTTTTATGAAATACAGCACAACCATGTGCTGTTTTATGAACAAAAATAAATTAAATGAACAAAATTTATTTTTTAGTAGAACCTCCCCCTATATATATATATATATATATATATATATATATATGTATATATATGTATATATATATATATATTTACACACACTATATTAATATACATATAGAGAGGATAAAGAAGTCTTTTCACCTAAAACTTTTAATTTTAAAAGCATGTGGTGCAAACAATTGAAGCAAACAAACTCTTAAATGCATGTGACGACACTCTACTAGACCAAGCTTCAAAATCACCCTTCAAAACATAACGAGCACAGCCAAAACCTTCAAAATTTTCGAATTCCCTTTACTCTATTGTAAAACTCTAGACTCCCTCCATTGTTTGGGTAGCGTTGTTTATCTCATTTTCCTCTCATCATCTTCTACCTCTTGGTGACCAACTCAGTAGGAAATCAAAGAGTTCCAATGAGTAGATTGATCCACGGTCTCCGGCTACGGTATAATTATGGGAATCGACCGAAATCAATCCACAGGAAGCATTGAGTAGTTGCATCCACTACACCGACAATCTCTGGTGTTTTTGAGCTCATTGGTTTCGCAAAATGGTATTTTGG
This sequence comes from Flaveria linearis, assembly GCA_024085815.1. Taxonomy (NCBI): domain Eukaryota; kingdom Viridiplantae; phylum Streptophyta; class Magnoliopsida; order Asterales; family Asteraceae; genus Flaveria; species Flaveria linearis. The sequence continues at coordinate 84,883,401 of CM044004.1, read as the reverse complement.
TTCCGGACGACATCAGCTGCGATGGAGGGGGTTCTGGCCGGAGATGGTGGTTACAACCAAGGATTGCGTTGGAGGGGAAGTTAATACGGTGGTGAAATAGAGATCAAAGAGAAAGATGACGGATCGGTTTGCTATGGTGGCGACGTATGAAAGGAGTGGCGATGGAGGGACTTGTAGGTTTATTTGATATTTGTAGATTCCATGAACTAATATCTTTTGCAGGTTCCATTAGTTAATATTTTACAAATTTTCTTTTACGGGTTTTGACAGTGATGTTTCAAAGCAACAATTCATTTTCAAGACTAAATCATAAAAAAATAATTATTTTTGTTCATTTAATTTATTTCTGAGTGTAGAATTCCATTAAGCACAGGGTTGTGCTGGATTTCATAAAACAGCACAGGGTTGTGCTGGATTTCATAAAACAGCACAAAATTGTTAATAGACCAAAATACCCTTTAATACTATTTTCTAGTTTTACCACGTGTCATCACCTCATTTCTTCTTAGCCTTCTTAGGCAAAATATATTTTTTAGTGGAACCTCCCCCTATATATATATATATATGTATGTATATATATATATATATATATATATATATATATATATATATATATAGGATCCAATGAAACCTAGTTATAAATGAAAACCTTGCAAACTAAATCTTAACCATTGATTATGTAGATCAATGGTCATTAATTACTAGTGGCATGATTGTAATTCTTATGAAGTTTTTAAGACAAGTTTTAATACAAAAGGGCATTTTAGGAAAAATAAAAAATAAATCTATTTAACTTTCCATGATTTTCGTTTCTCTTTCCTCTCTCTTAATTATTCTTTACTTTTCTAATTTTTATTTTTCTCTCTTCTCTCCTAATACAACGATGGTACATATGTGTACCAAATAATGTGAACGGTTGAGTGATGTATGATTAATATTTTTTACAGTAATAGAAGTTTATTAAGAGTCTAAAGACTTAATTAAGTTGAAAAATTTGGATAATACAACGACGGTACATATGTGTACATAGGATAATTGTTCAAAATATTAAAATGTTTTAAAACTTCAATGATACATACCAGTTAATATGCTAAAGAAGCTTTGGTACATATATGTAACAGTTAATATGCTAAAGAAGCTTTGGTACATATATGTAACAGTTAATATGCTAACATATATGTAACAGTTAATATGCTAAAGAAGCTTTGGTACATACATGTAACATTTAATAAGTCTTTGTTTGTGTAATGGTGCAATTAGGATTTTGGTTATATGCTAAAGAAGCTTTGGTACATATATGTAACAGTTAATAAACATACGTAAATCATTCATCAACAACTAATACTAAAGTACATATACGTAACAGTTAAACAAATCATTCATCAACAACTAATACTAAGGTACATATACGTACTTTAGGTTGAACAACAGCAATCTTAAACAAATCATTCAATTCCTTCTCTCTAGCTTTCTCTTCTTCCTTCTTTTTCTGTCAATCAAAAAGAACCCATAATCAATTCTCATAACAACCGAAATCAATCAATCAATCAATCAACTTTGAAAGAAATAAACCAAGTAATTCAATTATTTTAACAAATCTCTTGCTCCATTACAGGTCTTAATATATACCAATAATAATAGCAAAAAGTAAAAAAAGAAGAAAGATAATTGATTGTTTTTATTAAATATAAATCAAAGTTAATCATCATATGTATCAATTGAATATATATATTCAATTCTTAATAATGAAGTTACGTAAACGATGGATTATATTCAAAATCAAATCTCACCAAGAACATTTATCAAATTACAATAATATCAATTGAATATGAAATCACCTTGATATTTGCAAACATGAAGATTAATATACCAGCGTACCTACGATTGAAATAGAAGCACTAAAAAGAGTGTTTTGAGACTGAAGGTGATTTACGAACAGAAGACGAGGGTTTCGATAGAATTAATATCAGGAGGTATGGATGGGATGAGGTCATGAGGATGTGTTTTTAGGATTTGATGAAAGAAAGGGGATTTAGGAATTTAAAATGAGAAGTTGTTAAAAGAAGATAAGATTTCAATAAATAAAAACATTTTCCAAAAATAACCGCATGTCCATTTACCAAAGTGTCCTTTGAAGATAATTAAAAATAAAGTAAATAGAAATTATTTGATTGGTTGTAAGTGGTTTTTATGGTTTTCAATTAAAATGAAGGTTTTCATTTGATCCCTCCCCTATATATATATATATATATATATATATATATATATATATATATATATATATATATATATATATATATATATAAACTTGGGAGGAATTCATATGAGAACTTTTAAAAAGTATAAGAACCCTTTAACCCTAAATCTAACCCTTGATTTAATTTAAATAAATCTAGATTCCATATGAAAGGTGAGGATGAGATGAAGGGTATTTAAGTCTTTTTATTATGTTCTGATTTCTGATATATCCTGACACAAAGCTCAACCACTCAAATCTTTTATCAAAAACTCTTTTCTTTTTTGTATTCTCTTCAAAGAACATAAACACCCACTCAAATCCCTAACAATGGAATCTGCAACACCACCATTTGTCACCGACGATTTGTATTTTATCAAATGCCTTGTTAATTAACAACAACAACAACAACTCGACGACTACCAGGAACTTCAAAAAATGTCAGAGATAGTTTTGAGCGATCGACGCCAAACAACTAGCCAAAGTCGCCCTTTGTCGTAACCCGCGCATATCATCTCCTTCGTGAACACCACTATCCATCAAAGATCAGTCGACATTAAACCCATATCTCCGATTATCCGACAGATCTATGATTACCCACCGCTACCACACTACTGCTGCAACGACACTGACGTTTAGATCAGGGTTCAGATCTGGGGTTCACACTATGTTTCAGATCTGGATTCATCAACCATCTCAGGTTGTATGTTAGGTTTCAACTTTTATATGATGTTTATTGACTTTTTAGATTCTTTATTTATTTATGTTCAGAATTTGCATATGAAGATCAAGAAAAATGTTGTTTTTCTTTGGTTTATAATGGTTTACATTAGTTTAAATTCATTATAATGGTGTAGTTTTGTTACTTTAATTTCATTTATATAATGGTTTACATTAGTTTAATTTTCATTATTGTTATATGAAACCCAGATCTGGTGTTTTTTTTGGTATTTGAATTGGGGGTTTTATATTCTCCAAATTTGTTTTTAATTTCACATGTTTTTTAGTTTTATTTTCTTAAAACACTGTTTGAAAAATTAGGGTGTTATATAGAAACATTTTCACATATATGTAACTTGAACTATATCTTTTTATTCTTTAAGATATGATAAGTTGTATAAGATTATGTGTTTTAAATTGATGTTACATCTTTTTCTCTTGACGTAATTCACTGTAAGTAACTAATGTAAACCAACATAAAGTAATGTCGTTTGGTGTAGTTACGTGGTTTAATGTGACATTAAACCAATGAAAACTAATGTAAACCAATATAAACTAATGTCGTTTGGTGTAGTTACGTGGTTTAATGTCGTTTGGTTGTTATGTTATTGAATTTTACATCTGGTTTACATTGGTTTACATCAATTTTCATTGGTTTACATATTATTTTTCATTATAGTTTTGCTATAGTTACAGCAGTGCAACACTGTAACATATGGTAGAATGGTGTAACATATGGTAAAATGGTGTAACATATGGTTTTAGATTGTGTATTTTTGTTATTTTACTATGATTACAGTGGTGTATTCTTATTATAGTGGTGTAACATATGGTTTTAAATGTTGTAAAATAGTTTTTAATGGTTTAATGTCACATTAAACCACGTAACTACACCAAACGACATTAATTTATATTGATTTACATTAGTTTTCATTGGTTTACATATTATTTTTCTTTATAGTTTTGCTACAGTTACAGCAGTGTAGCACTGTAACATATGGTAAAATTAATGGTGTAACATATGGTAAAAATGGTGTAAAATATGATAAAATGATATAACATATGGTTTTAGATTGTGTATTTTAGTTATTTTAGTGTGATTACAGTGGTGTATTTTTATTATAGTGGTGTAACATATGGTTTTAGATGTTGTAAAAATAGTTTTTAAGTGTTGGAAATACTAATTATAGTGATGTATCTATAGACATCCAAAGTAAATCACAAAAAAATAGTGAAACTATATGGGAATTAAAGAGAAAAATTATACGAGTTTAATGATATAATTTTTATAAAAAAATAATATAGTATTAAAAAGTTATAAATGTATAAAAAAATTAGGTGTAAAGTTATTTTTATAAAAAAGAATAAAATATGGGAGGAAAGGGAAAGTTAGGTGGTGACACACCGCCGTATTTAACCTGAATTTCTTGGGTTGGTGAAATGACCAAATTACCCCTTTTTATTAAAAAAGTCAAATGTACACATGTCATGATCTCATTATTTGTGAAATAAATCAATGGACTATATAGGGTTAATGGGTTATCATAAAAACTAAGGGTTTTCATTAGAACCTTACCCATATAAACTTTACGTTACTTATAACGTTATTTGGTTTTCCAAAAAATGTTTTAGTGAACCATAAAACTATCTGTTCGAGAACGTGCAGATCACAGAAATATTAAAAGAGACTCAAAAGCATTCCACTTGTCACGCCTTACTTTTCAGAGTAGAGTACATCAGATACTTTGCATTTAGATATATATTATTACTAGGTTAGTAATATTAAAAAAGTAAAACTAAAAAAGCAATCATTTAACATAAAGTTTCTCATAGATATATGAACATCTTTTTATATACAATATTTTAAGTTTCGTTGGTAGTGTTGCCTTTTTCATCTAAAATTAATAATTTAATCCCGTCTTTTGTCTTCACCCTCGATAAAGCTACGTATAACTGACCATGAGTAAAAACTGGTTCTTTAAGATACAAGCCAACTCTTAACAACGATTGTCCTTGACTCTTGTTAATCGTCATTGCAAAGCATACAGAAAGTGAAAATTGTCTTCTTTGGAATTTGAAAGGTATTTTTTTATCAGATGGCACTAGATTTTTTTATCAGATGGCATGAAATATGCTTGAGAAAAGGGGGTTGACATTTCGAAAGATCCTACACAAAGGTCAAAACTTCAACCACGTGTCTTTATAAACAACAATAACCTCCATCTCACATTTGTGAGATTTAAAACTTAAACTATATATCACTTTATAATTTGGAATATAAGATTACTATAAAAAAATTAAGATAGTTTTTCCTAAACATAAATCAAATAAAACATATAAATATCATCATACATCATACAGGAAGTATAAATTATAAATCAATACAAATTAAAACTTATATCAGTTTATAAGTAACATAAATCATGACATATTAACTCAATATTACAATGATCATAAAATTGAATGAAAGAAACCATGTATGTGCACAAATTTCTTTACTACAGCTTCATTAACAGTAAGAATAAGATTAGGATCTAAATACACAAATAATACTTTTCTTTAAATGTCTAAAATAATCTGAAAATTACATTTTCACATATTCAAACAAAACTTCAGCAAAGTTCAGTTTTAAAATTCCAATATCCGACTAAGAACAAATTTAAATTCATATGTATATATAGATTAAAACACTACAAGAGTTTGACAACAGTACAAAGCCAGATTCATTATACAAAGAAAGCTTTTGTTCAAGTAACATAAATCATGACAAGATTAACTCCATATTACATTACAAAATCAGATTTATTATACAAAGACAACTTTTGTTCAAGTAACATAAATCATGACAAGATTAACTATCCATATTACAATGATCATAAAGTTGAATGAAATAAAGCGTGTATGTGAACAAATTACTTTACCAACAGATTCATTAACAGTAAGAATAAGATTAGGACCTATTTACACAAATAATAACAAACAAACAAACAAACATACCCAGTAAATCCTACTCAAGTGCAGGGTCTGGAAGGGTTAGATGGTGGCTAGTCTTTCCTCTATCTTGGGAGATAGAGAGACCGCTTCCGAAGAGACCCCCGACTCACTAACGAGATCAATAACAATAGCAATCATAATATACAGCACACAACACACAGGTATCAAACACATAAATACTTAGGACGTGCGTACATCAAATAAGCGGCAAGAATCGCGTATAAGGGCAGAATGAGGAAAACAGGGGTCCCGCAACAAGTGTACGTCTACCCTTCCTATCCACAGATCCCGCTAAAAGTCCTTAATTTTAATTCTACGCCTCCACGCACTCCTATCCTCGATCATGTGCTCAGAGAGGTGCAAGTATACCACATCTCGCCTAATTATCTCGTCCCAAGTCAACCTAGGTCTACCTCTACTCCTCATACCCTCTATGTTGATGTTCTCTACTACTCTAACGGGTGCTACCATCGGCCTCCGCTTTACGTGCCCAAACCTTCTTAATCTTCCCCCTTGTATTTTATCTGTGATACAAGCCACCTCTAGCTTCTGTCAAAACACGCCGTTTCTTATTCGATCCAATCTTGTGTGTCCACACATCCACCTCAACATTCGTATTTTCGTGACCTCTATTTGTCTCTGGTGCGATTTCTTTATGGCCTAACATTCTGCTCCGTATAACATAGCTGGACGTACTGCCACTCTGTATAGTTTTCCCTTTAGCTTTGCTGGGAACCTCTTATCACACAGGATCCCTGATGCTGCTCTCCATTTGCACCATCCTGATTGCACCCGGTGAGCTACATCGCTGTGTATCTCTCCGTCCTCCTGTACGTACGAGCCCAAGTATTTGAACCTAGACGTCTGTGGTACCGTCATACCCTGAATACTGATTTGGGTGTCCTCTTCAGCCTCACCATTAAAGTTATAATGCATGTATTCCGTCTTAGAGCGACTTATCCTTAAACCTCTGCGTTCTAGTTTTGCTCTCCACTGTTCTAGCCTCTCGTTAAGCACCGTTTTAGATTCTGATATTAAGACAATATCATCCGCAAACAACATGCACCACGGGACTAGCCCTTGTATAGACTTGGTCATCTCGTCCAACACTATTGTGAAGAGAAATGGGCTCAATACCGATCCTTGGTGTAGTCCCACTTCCACCGGGAAAAAGTCCGTGTCTTCAAGTAGTGCTCGCACACATATTTTTGCCCCTTCATACATATCCATTATTATTTTGATATACCTCTCTGGTACCCTTCTAAGTTGTAGACTTTTCCAAATGAGTTGACGCGACACACTATCATATGCTTTTTCTAGGTCAATGAATACCATATGGATGTCCCTTTTCTTTTCTCTATATTTCTCCATTATGCTTCTTATGACGTGTATGGCTTTTGTTGTAGAGCGTCCTGACATAAATCTAAATTGGTTTACCGCTATCTGAGTATCTCGTCTAATTCTCGTGTCAATAACTCTTTCCCATAATTTCATCGTGTGACTCAATAGCTTTATTCCCCTGTAATTTGCACAACATTGGACATCTCCTTTTTTCTTATATATGGGAACTATGACACTGCTTCTTCATTGTTCTGGCATCCTCCCCGTTTTGAAGATAATGTTGAATAAGTTTGTTAGCCATTTCAGGCCCTCGTCTCCCAGGCACTTTCACACTTTAATCGGTATGTTGTCTGGCCCCACCGCCTTAGCCCTTCCTATTTTCTTCAACGCTATCGTAACTTCGTCGACTGTGATGCTTCTACAATAACACTTTTTTTGTTGGTTTGGTTGAGTTGTTTTATCGATCGTAGTTTGTTGGTTAGAGTTCCTTCCGTTGAAAAGGTTATCGAAGTAAGTTTTCCATCTCACCTTGATGTCGTTCTCCTTCACCAAAACCTTTCCATTCGCAGCCTTTATAAACTTCACCGTTCTCAGGTACTGTCTTCTACTTTCTCTTGCTCTAGCAATCTTAAACATGTCATTTTCTCCTTCTTTCGTCTCTAATCGCTTATACACTCTCTCGTACGCTGTGTCCTTTGCCTCTGACACAATCTTTTTCGCCTCTCGCTTAGCCGCCTTGTATTTATCTTTTAGCTCTGCTCGTTCTTCGTCATTATTACAGTGTAAAAGGTCTCTGAAACTTAGTTATTTAATTCTTACCTTCTCCTGTATATTTTCGTTCCACCACCAGGCTTTCTTATGACCTACTGACCTATTTACACAAATAATAGTTTTCTTAAAATGTCAAAAATCATCAAAAAATTACATCTTCACAGATTCAACCAAAACTTCAGCAAAGTTCAGTTTTAAAAATCCCAGATCCGACTAAGAACAAATTTAATACAAAATATAGTTTAAAACCCTACAACAGATTGACAACCGTACAAAGTCAGATTCATACAATATATACAAAGATAAACATCTCGTAGAAACACTTTTCTATCATATGTTCATACAAAAATATAGATTAAAATCATACAACAGACTGAAACGATTAAGAATAAAATAAAAGGAAATAGACATGAAATATTCAACAAAACTCATAAAAAGTTTAGAATGTTAAACATGTACAGAAGATCCAACCAAATCCAGTAGAAATCGAAAGAATCAAAAAGTATAACAAAGTTTGAGATATAATAACAAGCCTGCAACACAAACGAAGGAGAAAATGGATAAATAACCACCGACGATATTCAGGAAACCGAAGGATACGAACCAAGAAGAAAAACATGGCAAGAACCGAAAGCAGCGGTTGAGGAGAGTGGTCGGAGATTTAGGGTTGGGGAAAAGATTGTTTAGAAAAGTGGGGGTGTACTATTTGGGGAAGACCCAGATTTCTCTTAAAACCCGGGTATGATCCGCGTGTATACCCGGTAGAATTGAGCGGGAATTGAAAGTATTAGATGTGCTGAGGAAGTGGCACGTGAAAAGTTGGTGGTCTAAGAAATTAAGACATGGCTTAAAAAATATTTGTTTATTAGATAGGATAGATTATTATCTACCTACTCATTGATATTTATATTTAACTTTATATTATAATATGAAATTGAAAAGATGAAAAGGCTGCGTGTCATCCTTAATATCTCAGAAGCTTTAAGGTGGAGGCTTAACACGTTGGTTCTCATGGTCACTCTGGTCGGTGTCTTATGCAACGTGGTAAATGCTATTTTAATACCTCCAAAAATCTTACATTTTTAGTTTCCACGTGTTGGTCTCTTGTGCTATATTCACACCTCACTCACACACACATAAAAACGTCTTTTTTTTTCTTTTTATAAATTTTATAATAATTATCATTCGAAATATGGTCGCACATTTACCGTTCAAAAAAAATGCAAAACCTTTTTGTGTGGCATTTTATAGCTTACCTTTTAATGATGCTAAAATGATAACATTTAGCAAATATTTAGATTAGTTCGCTTCAAATGACTTAAAAGTATCGTCGTTGCAAGCCTTAGATACAAACGTTGTCACGTGACTAGTTGCACAAATTTGATCAAATATTTATTATTGTAATTTTTTGCTTACTTTAATTATACTTTATTATTCTTATACCTAGTATGTTAAACGACATTAATGTATTATTCTTATACCTAGTATGTTAAACGACATTAATGTATTTTTCTATATTTTATAATCATGAAAACGGCCACCTAGCTATGTCAATTTTACATAAAGAAACACATAACTTTGATAATACTATTCCTCCGAAAAATAACTTATATGCCCATGATGGTATTATTACTCTTTTAAGAGCAAACCGCATAAAATGACTCAGTTTTTCTAAGTAACAAACTTTTTTTATTTTAATTTGATTATGATCAAAGATATCTACCTTATAATGATAATTAAACCAAGGATTTTAGTAGTTTTTCACAATACGCATCATATGACACATTGGTTGCATATAGCTATGGAATATTACATAAAACGGAATATGACATTTATGCTTATTTTTTTATTAAGGTAATAATATTGTTAGTTGTGTAAATTTCTCTCTTACGAACAATTAAAAGAGTAGACTTGCATTCTACTAGAAGTTGTGACGTAGGAATTGAAAGAACAAAAGATTTCTTTTTATACTTGTAAACTTATACTTGTGTTATTGACTAGCATCTTAATTCTTGTAAACCTTAACTTTCATGATGTTAATATCTTTAAACTGGGAGAAGTTCGTTGAATTTGTCCTAAGCATGAGGTTGTCCACATGAAAAATCCCATGCTTCTTCCGATACTCTTTTACTTTCTTAACGCGTATAATTAGATTATCCCAACAACAAAATGGCCATGTGCCGGCTAAAGGTATATCGACGACATGTGTGACATGTGTCGCTAGAATAGAAGACTCTGTAGCAATAAAGCTTGCCTCAATTAGACTGGTCACTATAGGGCAACCTCATGTCATCACTATAAGCTCTGTATATCGTGTTGTATTAGCGGGGTGTTTTAAGGCTAAGTCACTGGCGTCGAATTGTTTTGGTGGAATTAGCACAATTCTAGGGCACACTATGCTCAATTTGGGGGTAATTTATGAAGATCCACACGTGTTCATGATGGATGGTTCATAGTTGTATACCTTGAGGCCTGATCAGACTGTGGTTGGGCCTGGTCACATTAGGCCAGGTCTTATCATTACTCTGGGCCTTATATGTGTCCAACTCTACCTTATAGTTCACTATGGGCCCTCTATTAATTTACCCACCACAAACCCCTTTGACACTTTTGAACCTTCATGAGTCATGACTACTGCACTAAAAATGTATGATCTTAAATCAGTGGTTGAATTATATGTAATTATATTAATTTAACAAAAGGTGTAGTAAGTTATTGCTTTGTTGTTGTATATCTATCTATTATAATAAAATAGTAACTTGTATGACACGTGTCACCACCACAATTCTCCTCACCAAAATTTTCCCGCCTCTCTCTCCTATTAAATAATTACCTTAATTACTAATAATATTATTTAATATCTTTTTAGATTAAAATATTTTTTTATAAATTAAGACAAATATTTGTTATTAATGTTATTTCAAAATAAATAAATTTTTATAAGTAATATTTTTTTTCTAAAATATCAAACTTTGTTAAAAATATGATATATTATAAAATTACTATTTTTAAAAGTAAATTATTTAGAAACCAAAAATAATTTAGTTTAGGAGTTATGATAATAAAATATTTTAAAAAATGATATTTTTATACGGTTTGTTTTAGAACAAAATATTATTTTAAAAAAAATTAAAATAAAATTATAAAATATTGGTATCACTGTTTTATTACTTATAGTATTTACTTATATGTAATTTCAGTCATATCATATTTTAAAATATCATTTTATTTTCCATAAGTCTTATTATATTAATATTTTATTTATTCAACCCGTGTAATACACGGGTTTTCTAAAACTAGTTCTACTATAAACATGAACTTTTTATTGTATAAAGTACAACTATATATAGCATAGGCTTTTTTAGTTTTAAGTTAAGCCCCTAAAAAGTTATATCTTCACCCTGTAAGTTTGATTATTTATACTTTACATCATTTACTTATTTACTTTTAAGTTTTTCTTTAATAAATTTAAAATATAATTTTTTCATAAAATCTCGAATATACCATTGTAGCGTTTTTATTTTTATCTACGTCTTGGTGTAACTTTTGTACAAAACAGAATTATATGTCATAATGTGCAAGTCATCAATGAATAAATGTACAAGTCGTCATAGAAATTTTTAGGTCTCAATTTTTTATAAAACTTCTTTTGCTTATCATCCTTCAACTTTTAGGGAATAATTTAATAATTCAAATTTATACATGCGTATTTTTTATCAACGTTAACATTTTTAAGCTTTTTGTTTTTTTTTCCGTTGTTACGTGCCTATTTTATTAATGTTTTAACGTTAAGTTTCTTAACATTATGTACACTTCCAAATATTGTCAGTGGTCTCTTGCAACACACGGGTTTGTGACAATTTAATCTTTTTTATATATGATGTTTTGAGTGTTTTCAAGGACGTACAGATTTTTGCTTATGTTAAACGTGCGTTTTTGTAAGAATGTTTAGATGTTAGTTTTTCATGGTTTGCACCCTCCCCGCAATAATACGATCTTAATACTTGGGCTAACGAGAGGGTGGTTTGGGCTAATCTTTTGGCTAAAGTAATTGTTGCTGGGTTGTTGCTGAAGATCCGAAAGAACCCGTATTCTCTTTTATTTACGCACGGGTCCTCTTGCCCCGCTGGAGTTACGTTTGAGAAATGGGTTCTATTTAAAGATTGCAGCTGTGTTTAATATTTTCTGTTGTTTTCTGATTTAGTTGTTAATTGTTTACTGGTTTTGTTATTTTTCGAGTTGTTTACCATTCTTGACATCTCGGTTCAGTTCAGTCATGGTCATTATCTCTATAATCATAATCTGATCAATAAAACCGGTTATGGAAAATATATTAACCTAACCATTGGTTATTTGATTACTTGATTAATTTTTTTGAACGGCTAATTGGATCATTGACGGACAACTAACCCACCTGATAATCACAATTACTCGAGTACGAAACCTTAGAGGCACTAGGCTAGCATGTTCCCAAAGATATCAGTCCGCAACCTGAGACCACCTTAAAAAAATTCATCTTAGTTGGGAACACCCCAGGACCCAACCTAAAACCACCCCATTTTTCTATTACAAGTAAGAGTTAAACTCAAAATCTTTTTATGTTTTAAAAAAGTTTTGAAACAACTCACCTTGTGAGATTTAAAGAACAAATTACAAGTGTGGTAGATGAAGACATATTATCTCAATATGTTTTGGTTTTCATTGATTTGGAGTACAGGGACTAGAATTGCAAATATTCCATAGTTACAATGACTTGTTGTTATGATGTAATAAGTAGTCTATAGTGCAGGGGCTAGAAGTGTCATTTTTTTTGTTTTTTGAGTTTGTTACTTGCCGTTACTCGGCTTTAAAAGGGGATTAGGGTTCTTATTAGAACTAATCCTTTGTATCCATCTTCTACAACAGAGAATTATTAGTATTGCTTTGTGTTCTTAATTTGTGTTTCAATTTACAACAATTGGTATCAGAGCCAAGGTTTGAGGCTCAATTGAAACACGACAGATTGCAATCGGAGGTTGCAATCAGAGAGAATCAAATGGTGCCGACGAAATTCGAGCTTGAGAAGTTTGATGGGAAGAACGACTTCGGGTTATGGAGGCTTAAGATGCGAGCATTGTTAGTTCACCAGGGGTTGGTGGATGCTCTCTCCGGTATGCCTCCGAAGTTGCCGGCGATCGACGATAAGAACAAAGAAGCATCTGAAACAAAGAAAAGGGAACTAGAAGAAAAGTGGAAGGAGAAAGTAGAAAAGGCACATAGTGCCATCATCTTGAGTCTTGGTGATCGGGTGCTTCGGGAGGTGTCTAAGGAATCAACGGCTGCCGGAATTTGGTCAAAATTGGAGAGTTTGTACATGACCAAATCCCTAGCCAATAGGCTGTATTTGAAGAAGAGGCTGTATACCTTTGGTATGGTGAGTGGAAAGTCTCTTGAAGATCATGTAGATGAGTTCAATAAACTCATCTTGGATCTTGAAAATATTGAGTCACCATAGATGATGAAGATCAGGCCATCTTGTTCCTAACCTCCCTGTCACATTCGTATGAACACTTTGTGGATACTTTAATATATGGCTGGGAAACTTTAACCATGGAGGAGGTGTTGGCTGCTCTAAATTCCAAGGAATTGAAAAAGAGGGCTGATGTAAAGGAGGATGGTGGAGAAGGCTTGTTTGTAAGAGGCAGATCCGATCAGAGGAATTCAAGTTCAAGGCACAAAAGTAGTTCAAGATCAAAGTCCAAATTTAAGAGAAGGTGTTTCGTGTGTAATTCAGAGAAACACTTCAAAAAGGACTGCCCTGAGTGGAAGAAAAGGAAGAATGAGTTTAATGGTTCAAAGAATCAAAGCAGCCATAATGTACAGGATGATAGTTTTTCATCTGATGGCTATGAGAGCTCTGATGTACTTAGTGTTGAGTTTGAAAGTTCTAAAGGGCAGTGGGTGATGGACTCAGGTTGTTCGTTTCATATGACACCTGTAAAAGATTACTTCAAAGAGTTGAAGTGAATTGACCTTAGAACAGTCAAACTGGGAGATGATAGGCCATGTTCCATTGTTGGCATTGGAGTAGTTGTTCTAAAAATGGACAATGGGATTGAAATTGAGTTGAATGGTGTTAGGTACATCCCAGATTTGAAGAAGAGCCTATTGTCTCTGGGTATGCTTGAAAAGAATGGTCATAGGGTCATTCTTGAAAATGGAAAGGCCAAAGTAGTAAGTGGATCTTTGGTGAAGTTGTCTGGTACAAGAATGGGGAACAGCATTTATGTTCTTGATGGTAAAGTCAGGAATGAAGTAAATAATGTTGAATCAAAAGAAGTTGATGAAAACAGTGAAAGCTTGTGGCATCAAAGATTGGGTCACATTAGTGATCAGGGACTTGCAGAATTAAAGAAGCAACAAGTCTTGAAGGGCCTAAAAGATGGTGGTAGTGGCTTTTGTGAGCATTGTGTTCTTGGCAAAGCTCACAGAGTCAAATTCACAAGGAGTACTCAAAAGTCTAAAGGAGTGTCAGACTACATACATGCTGATTTGTGGGGCCAACAAAGACTCCATCATTGGGAGGTGCAAGGTATTTTTAGCTTTGATTGATGATTTTTCTAGGAGAGTTTGGGTGTATGTTCTGAAACATAAGAATGAGGCCTTAGAAAAGTTTAAAGAATGGAAGGTGTTAGTTGAGACCCAAACAAGTAGAAAAGTTAAGAAGTTAAGAACTGACAATAGGCTTGAATTCTGTGGGGGTGAATTTAAGAATTACTGCAAAAAGTATGGGATAGCTAGGCATCTAACTGTTCCTGGGACACCACAGCAAAATGGCTTGGTGGAAAGAATGAACAGGACTTTGTTGAACAAGGTTAGATGTATGCTGATAAGTTCAGGACTTCCTAAAAGTTTCTGGGCTGAAGCAGTTACTACTGCAGCATACTTGATTAATAGGTCACCTCCAACAGCTCTTAATATGAAAACTCCTTTGGAGGTGTGGTCAGGTCAAAAGCCTGATTTAAGTAACCTAAGGGTGTTTGGTTCTTTGGTCTATGCTCATATAGACCAAGGAAAATTGGAACCAAGAGCTCAAAAGTGCATAATATTGGGTTATCCTGAGGGTGTTAAAGGTCTGAGATTGTGGAGTATTGGGACTGGGAATTCAAAAGCATTTGTGAGTAGAGACATTGTCAAGTTCAGGGAAGATGTTATGTACAAAGATGCACTGAAAGTTGATGAAGTGGGCCTGTCCAAACAGCAGAAAGTACAGATTGAGGTGGAGTCTCTAGAGAAGGATAAATACTCTGAAAAGTCTGAACATGCAAGTTCAGATGATATCCCTGATGGCAATGCCGAAGGGGATACATCTCAGAGTCCTTCTAGTCCTAGTCCTGTGCCATCTAGCCTTGCTAGTGGTAGGACAAGGAGAAAGACTCAAAAGCCTAAAAGATATAGAGATGATGGTTTTGTGAATGTGATCAGGCCAAATAAAG
Organism: Flaveria linearis; assembly: GCA_024085815.1. Lineage (NCBI taxonomy): Eukaryota > Viridiplantae > Streptophyta > Magnoliopsida > Asterales > Asteraceae > Flaveria > Flaveria linearis. Next base: position 84,867,864 of record CM044004.1, on the reverse strand, counting down.
AAAGGGATGATAGCTATGTGACTGCAGTGGCCTTTGTAGCTGCAGAAGAAGAGTCTATCTTTGAACCTTTGACATATGAAGAGGCAATTAAGTCAAAGGATAATGAGAAATGGGTTCAGGCCATGGATGAGGAAATGGAGTCCCTTTATAAGAATGGGACTTGGGAACTTGTAGATAAGCCTAAGGATCAGAAATTGGTAGCATGTAAGTTGTTGTTTAAGGTGAAACCTGGTATGAGTGAAACTGATAAGCCAAGGTATAAAGCAAGATTGGTGGCAAAGGGGTTTACTCAACAAGCTGGGGTGGATTATAATGAGATATTTTCACCTGTAGTGAAACATTCCTCTATAAGGATATTGTTGTCTATTGTGGCAGTTTTAGATCTAGAACTTGATCAACTAGATGTTAAAACTGCATTTCTTCATAGGAACTTAGAAGAAAGGATTTATATGCAGCAGCCTAAGGGTTATACAGTTTCTGGCCAGGAGAATAAGGCATGTCTATTGAGGAGGTCATTGTATGGCCTAAAACAGTCCCCTAGACAATGGTATAAAAGATTTGATGAGTTCATTGTTAAGAATGGGTTTAACAGGAGTTTATATGATTCTTGTGTTTATTTTAAAGAGTGTAGCAGGGGAAATTATGTGTATTTGCTGCTATATGTTGATGATATGCTCTTGGCATGTAAGGATAGAGATGAAATTGAGACCACAAAGAACTTGCTGAATCAAGAGTTTGAAATAAAAGACTTGGGTGCAGCTAAGAAGATTTTGGGAATGGAGATTAAAAGAAATAAATCTTTATGGCAGTTAAAGTTGACTCAAGAGGCTTATGTGAAGAAGGTATTATCCAATTATGCTATGGATAAGTGTAAGCCAGTTTCAACACCCATTGCAGCTCATTTCAAGTTGTCATTTGATGATTCCCCTAAAAGTGAAGAAGAGAGGTGCTATATGGAAAGAGTTCCATATGCTAATACTGTGGGCAGTCTGATGTATTTGGCTGTGTGCAGTAGACCTGATTTGGGTTATGCTGTAAGCTTGGTGAGCAGATTTATATCCAATCCAGGTAAGCTTCACTGGGAGGCAGTGAAGTGGATTCTCAGGTACTTAAGGGGAACACAAAGTTATGGTCTTAACTTTGGTGTTAATGAAGATTGTGCAGGCAAGGAGGTAGTGGGGTACTTTGATTCTGATTATGCCAAGGATATTGATAAAGGGAGGTCCATAACCGGTTATGTATTCAAGGTTATGGGAAATGTTGTGAGCTGGAAAGCTCAGCTGCAAAGATTGGTTGCTCTTTCTTCAACTGAGGCTGAATATATTGCACTAACTGAGGCTGTTAAGGAAGTGTTATGGTTGAAGGGATTTGTGGCTGAGATGGGATTGTCAATTGGTATTTCAGTTGTGTTTTGTGACAATTTAGGTGCTGTTTTATTGTCAAAGAACAGCAGGTTTCATGAAAGAACTAAGCATGTTAATGTTAGACTTCATTTCATTAGGGAAGTGGTTGAGCCTAAAGAGGTTAAAGTTGAGAGTATCTCAACTGAATTGAATCCTGCTGATGTTTTTACAAAGGCTCTACCTGGTCCAAAGTTTGTGTTTTGCTTGAAGGCTTTGGTGTTTGGATGAATTGGTGTGATAATTTGTCTTTAAGGTGGAGTATGTGAGATTTAAAGAACAAATTACAAGTGTGTTAGATGAAGACATATTATCTCAATATGTTTTGGTTTTCATTGATTTGGAGTACAGGGACTAGAATTCCAAATATTCCATAGTTACAATAACTTGTTGTTATGATGTAATAAGTAGTCTATAGTGCAGGGCTAGAAGTGTCATTTTTTTGTTTTTTGAGTTTGTTACTTGCCGTTACTCGGCTTTAAAAGGGGATTAGGGTTCTTATTAGAACTAATCCTTTGTATCCATCTTCTACAACAGAGAATTATTAGTATTGCTTTGTGTTCTTAATTTGTGTTTCAATTTACAACACACCTCAATAACATAAGTTAAGAAATCTCATTTAACTATTTCAGTTATTTGGGCTGATTAACAACATTGTAGAATAATGAAGGTGGGGTCACTTGATGATGGCCTCACATGTGGGATTTTGGGCCACGTGTTTTGGGGAGCGTGCGTGACTTATCGTATGATGTCCATTAGGTTTGGGCAGCGAATTGGATGAGAATGGTTGAAAAGTTACTTTCTTTTCTTATTTTCTTTAAAATGTTTCTAAAATAATTATTTTTTTTAAATATTACATTCAGTTAAGGCATCAGAGTCTCCTTAGACAGTGGGCGAGCGCCTGTATAGTGGGTCACTTAAAATCGTACATGTTTTTTTTATGGTGGGTGGACCCCTCCACAGCACGGACGAACGCCTCCACAGTCTAAAAAATTGCTGTAAACTAGAAGTGTATGATTTTGAGTGGTCAGGCGTCGAGACCTTGTATTAGGAGATGGCTTCACGTTGTCTAGAGGGGACATTTTAAGAAGAAAAGTTTGGGGGGACATTTTAAGGAAATTTTAAATCAAAATGGATATTTTAAGAATTTACTTATTTTTTTTCATTGTTAAAACAAACCAAATCAATCGGGCTATAAACTATATCTATGAAATCTGACTAGAACCTTTAACTACTTAAGAAGTAACATAGCTACTTTCGCTAAGTTACAGACCCTTGGATGGATGCCAATTCTATGGTAATTGTGTAATTGTTATTAAATAAATATAGTTGTTGCCCTTTTGTAAACTTTTATCTTTTTTTCAATAAAAAAATCATTGAATAAATAAATGATAATGATAATATAACACATGAATAATGCTTCTTTCATTTGTGGTGGTGTAAAGACGGACTAAGCACCATACATTTAAAAAAAGGTCATGATATTAAACATAGAAAAGGAGATAAATTAAATATAAAATATATTTTAGCAAATTATGTTGGCAAGTTGATAGTAGGCTTTTTTGTAGTCTACTCTTTATGAATATAAAAATGTAAAGAATATCTATACTAACCGATATTAAATCTAAAACATGTTGGAATCGTGCGTAGTATATAAACAACATACCCAGTATGTTTCACTGAGAATAGGATTTGAGAGGGGTAGGTGTTGATCAGTATTTCCTATATTTTGATCAGTCTTTTCTCTAGGTGATGATCAGTCTTTCCGTTATGTGTGTAGTATACTGAATATTAATGTATGATCCTACATAACTTTTAGAATATTATTGTTCAATTACAAAATTGCTTATCTGGAACTGGTTACTTAAACCAAAATGTATTAAACTTAAGACATGCTATAAACTTATAATATAAAGTAAAATGATATTAACAAATACAATATTTTATTTTATGAATCATTTTATATAGTAAAAATTAAAACTTGGGTTCTAACCAATGTTCTCAGAACCGGATCGGACGTCGAACCGGACGGCTTACTAGTTTGGTGGTCGGACCGGTCGGACCGGTCGGACCGGATGGACCGGATTTAACTATATTTTAATTATATTTATATATGTAATTAAATATAAGTAATTTATATATGATTTATACTATATTTTATAGTTATATATAAAACTTAACTATATTTTTATATACAAAGTACTAATTTATGGTTTAACACCTCGTTTTTACCCACTAAAATCAAAAAAAAAAAAAAAAAAAAAATTCAAAATCCGGTCGGACCCGAACCGTTTGCCGGTCCAACCGCCGACTCGGTTCGAACCGCCGGTTCAACGCTCCAAAAACGAACCACCCTCGACCGGACCGGACAGGCCTCCGAATCCCGGTCGAACCGGTCGGACCGGCCGGTCCGATCCGGTCCTAACAACATTGTTCTAACGACTAACCAAGCCGTTTAAGTGGATGCAACAAGTTTGGTTTATCGTTTTTCAAAACCATACTTGATGATTTATCGTTTCTTAAAACCATATTTTATGAATCAATTTATTAATGTCAAGGGGTACAAACATATGTTTTCCCTTTTATTCTCGAAATTTAAAAAGTTTTTCGAATAACCTCCCATTCAATAGGATTCATGAATCTATAAAACCATATTGTAGAACAACAATTTAGAAGCACAAAATATTCTCTCTGTTCCACTATGCAATTTAAAATATTCACCATTTCTCTCTTCTTCTTCTTCCTCATTTATGCTCCTGTAACACTTCTTGAAGCCACCAACAATGGCGAAGGAGGATTCATACTTGAAGAAAACGAAGAGCCCCGAATCAAAGATCCGATTTCCCACCCGGGTTTCTCTTCGGAACAGCCACTTCTGCTTACCAGGTAAATCATCTTGTTTGTCCATGTTCTTGCTCATTATCACTTAATTAATCTGTGAAGTTTTACAGGTTGAAGGAGCATATCTTGAAGACGGAAAATCGTTAAGCAACTGGGATGTATTTTGTCACTCCATAGGTTGTTATAATCGGTTATATGATGTTTTTACCAGAAAACTGAATTTGATTTCCAGTGATGAACATTGAACCACCATCATTTTTATCAGGCTGTGGTGATAATGGAGAGACTGGAGATGTTGCAGATGATCATTATCATATGTTCTTGGTTCATTACTCTTCATCCATCAATTTCATTGACTTGTTTTATATCAATTTCTTTATGTTAATAATTGATTTATATGATACAGAGAGACATTGAGTTGATGCATTCTCTTGGTATACAAGCTTACAGATTTTCCATATCTTGGGCTAGAATTCTTCCAAGTATTTTATCAAATCTTACTGTTTTTTAATTACTTCAACTAACTTTTTAAACATGCTTATATTTTTTGTGTTTTTTTATTAAAATTTGTTCACCAGGAGGAAGGTTTGGTAAAGTCAATCCTGCAGCCATCATATTCTATAACAAGATCATAGACAATCTGATTCTCAAAGGTGCTATGAATTGGTAGTTTAATGTAGAATAATCATCATGATTATTATGATCAATGCTTTTCTCATGGTTCTTGAACATAATAAACAGAAATTGAACCATTTGTGACAATTCACCATGTGGATCTGCCTCAAGAACTTGAAGACAGATATGGTTCTTGGCTAAACCCTGAAATGCAGTATGTCTAAAACCCATTGTTTCATGAAATCCTTATATGTTTGTTAGCTTATTACACGTATTAATTGTTTTACTTGCAGGGAAGAGTACTTATATCTAGCAGAACTATGTTTCACGTCTTTTGGAGAACGAGTGAAGTATTGGATCACGATTAATGAACCTGATATAATCGCAGAATATGCCTACTTATTGGGGCGTATTCCACCATCTCATTGTTCAGAGCCTTTTGGAAACTGTCGTGATGGGAATTCAGACGTCGAGCCTCTCATCGCCATGCATAACATGTTATTGGCCCATGGCTGGGCAGCCAAGCTATATCATGAACATTTTCAGGCAATTAACCAACTTTTAAGTCAATCTTTAAGTTTTTACTTATTCCAATGTCATCATCTTTGAAAAAAAAAATTATATGACTTGTTGGTTTGTATGTGTAGCCTAAACAAGGTGGCTCTATTGGTCTCACTGTTCACAGTTACATGTATGAACCACTAACGGATAATGAGCTTGATCGTGATGCTGCCAAACGGGCATTTGCTTTCCATTCTGGCTGGTAACATTTTGAATGTATACGCGCTACAAAAATAATAAATGACAGAAAAAGATATAATTTTTGTTTAATTTGTTATCATTAAACAGGCTCTTGATCCCTCAATATTTGGAGACTACCCAGAAGAACTTAAGGTATATCTTGGAAGTGAATTACCAAGTTTCTCCCTCGGTGAGAAGAATTTCATGAAGAATAGTCTAGATTTTATTGGCATCAACCATTATTCAACTACATATGCCAAGGATTGTACTAATTCTAGTTGCTCTGCAACGGGAAATCGTGCAATCAGAGGTTTTGTGGAGACAATTGGAGAGCGTGATGGTGTGCTAATTGGTGAACTTGTAAGAAGCTACAATCTTTGACATATTTATGTTTGCATTAATAATGTGTGGTTGGTATAATGACATTGTTGGTTATTGCAAAACAGACCGGGCAGAAGGATCATATGTTGTTCCTAGAGGCATGGAAGAGATTGTTAACCTTATCAAGATTCGTTACAATAACACACCCATGTTTATTACTGAAAATGGTATGTTTCACAGTTTTGGTATGTTTTCTCCGTTTTTGGGTTTAGTTACTTGACTTATTTCATTGGTCATGTTTTCATATATCTACTTCTTTTGTAGGGTATTCTTCACCACACGTGTATGAGCAACAAGTTAATGAACTAACGAATGATGTCAAGCGAGTTGAATATCATGCCAAATACCTTGCTTCTTTAGCCAAGTCTATTAGGTTGGCTCTAAAATCTTAATCTACGTCCTTTTTTTTTAATTGTAGAGTTAATTTCAATTTTACTCTCTAAGGTTTAAATAACAATTTTACTCCCTAAGATTTAAATAACAATTTTGCTCCCAAAGATTAAAAACATCAATTTACCTCCAAAAGTTTCATATGTTGTTTCAGTTTCACTTCAAAAGTTTTTATTATTTTGGATAAAGTTGAAACAACTAATAAAACTTTAAACTGAAATTAAAACAAATTATGAAATTTTTGGAGGTAAATTAATTTTTTCATCTTTTAGAGGAAAATGATTATTTTTAACAAACCTCAAGAAGTAAAATAGAATTTAACTATTAATTCTATTAGTTGCTTCTCTAGGTAGAAAACTAAAAGTGTGACACTGATGCGAAGAAACGTTGTTTGAAATAACAGAGCGGGAGCAGATGTACGTGGATATTTCGTATGGTCATTTATGGATAGTTATGAATGGTTGCAAGGTTACAAGGTGAGGTATGGCTTATACTATGTCGATCGACAAACGCTAACCTCGGACGCCAAAGCTATCTGCAAGATGGTATAAGAATTTTCTGAGCAACAATAGCGATCTCGTTGATATAAAACATTAGGAGAGAAATTAAGTACAAGTTAATAAATTTCATTATGTTATCTAAAGCAGATCTTCAACATTTTATACGAGAAACATGTTCATATTTCAAGAATGTAATATCGGCCTTGAGATTATTTATTTTATGGCTAGATAAAACAATAGAAATGTCTTGTTTCTTCAACTAATATATCTCCACTACCATATAATACATAAACAAAGGCTACAATGGTCCCTTGGCTGCCCCTCCTTTACCCTCACCTTCGATCCCGCCGGTCGTTACTCTTGATTGAGGCACCTGTAGGGAGACCTCCGGCCTTTCCCCTATCCCGAATTCAATGGCATCCACTATTGGGTCTTCATGCAAGATACAATAAGGCTTTCTCGGTACCCACATCTATATGTACACCAATCGATACGAAGTTCACCGCGTCCACCCTTGGATTCACCAGCGGCCGACCATTACTATCGATTTCAAGGTGACATTTTGATTCACTCTTACATTTGTTTCGATCTCTGTCTTATGTTTCTTTGTCTTGATTCAATTTCTGATTTTGACTCTTTTTCATATATTTTTGCTGGTAGTGGTGTGATTGGCTCTGATTGTGCACACGGATTTTGTTGATTTAACGATCGAGATTCTGTTTCTAAGGTAAAGCAGTTATGTCTATTTTAATTGCTTCGCTGTTTTTTACACATTCAATCAAAGCGATTCAACGCAGCCTGGTGTATGGTGCCATTGAAACCGCTATTCAATTGCTTGTGTAGCACTCCATGATGCAAATCAGAATAACCTAGATGCGATTGGGTCTTGATACTATCAGGTACCAATATGGAATCTACTTTCTCCTCTGTTATTCCTCACTGTCATTTGTGTTTAAGCATGTCATTTGTTGTTTTTCATGTAGTGTCGGTTCATTCAATACAACACCGAGTCACAGTCACTACTTGGTTTCTCCTTTCTAAGGTAACAACCCATTTAAAATTACATGCCAATTTTATTGTTCTTAGAGCATGATTATTATTGCAGTTGATCATACTATTTATTTCTTTATGAATTTTAACTTGTAAATTTCTAAAGCTCCCAATTATAAGTTAAAATCTTATACACACAAATTCTTATGTTGTTAGAATCTTATTGTCATTTTTTTTTTACTCTGTGTGTAACCACAATGACCCTTTGAATTACTTATACAAAAGTACCCTTCCCAAACATAGATTCATCCACTCTTATTTATAAGAATGTTTATAAATTTCTATGTAGAAACTAGCCAACCTATCATTTCATAGTTTGAAAGGTTACAAAATGAATGTCACATTTCTTTTCATTAAAAATAATCCTACTGGTTTCAGATTGCCCATATTGAGAGATTTATCAACATATTACTTTAAACTTTGAAAGTTTTTACCAACATATTTACTAAACTCTAAGCAAGATGTACATGGTTTCATTTTCTTTTATGATAAAATAAACTTTGTAGCAACGAATATAATAACCGCTAATCTGCTGATAGAGTTTGTTATTAATGTAATGGTGATGCCATTTTGCATATAAGAGATTTGCAGAAATCAACAAGCATCACCCTTACTATTTATTACTAAAAGTAGTTTAGATTGTATGATCATGTTTACTCATGCATTATGTTCAGATCATTATTTCATAGTATGACTCTATGAACATTACATAGTAGAGACTTGAATAGCTTGTTAAATGATGTTATTACTTTCTTATATCACAATCTATGTCTACATTTTGTGCTATGTAGGGTTCTATTCATTGTTACTTCTTTAATTTAGTTTCAGAGTAATTGAAACCCATATAATTTGGGTATGCATAAGTAATTTCTGATCTATACATATAGTAATTTTAATTTATAGGACTCTTGTTTTGCCTTAATGTTGTGAAATATTGGACAGTAATAGGTATTTTAAAGTTTAGTGACAACAATAATTAAAAATTTTTAAAACATTAATAGGTGAACATCTAATCTATAACCCTCTCAAATTCCAATAGTCTGTCTGTATATAATTCTTTTAATTTAAGGCAACAATGGCAACAAGTAGAATAGAGCAAACACAGTTTCTTAGAAACATTTGAACTTAATAGAACACTTTATAAGGCCAATCATATTCATAGAAACATCACCAATAGCATCATAAAATCAAGAACATTACTTGAACCAGTCCAAAAAAGAAAGCAATATCGTTTGATATCCATAATCAACGGTTATTCTCTGATGATTTTGAGAGCAAGCATACACAAAATGAAGGACATTTAGTACCGTCCTACCAAAAAGGAAAATGGGAATATGGGTTGAAAAACATCAATCATCAATTGCCTAAACATGAATTATTTTGAAGCGCATCCTCATTATCGATCTCCAACATGACAAGTCTACTATGTTTGAATGAGATTTTAATAGGCATATTGCTTGTTATCTATCTGTTGTTTGGTTTAATACATATTTGACTGATGTGTCAACAAGTGCTGAAAGTCAACATAAAATCTCCTAACTCGCTTCATTTAAAAGTCGGATTAAGTTTTTGTAATAACATTGTTTTTGTAAGTGCACATAGCAGATTACATATAACTAAAGCCTAAATGTCATATTTTCTATCAAAGGTCTTGTTGGTTCATAGGTCATAGCCGTTTCAACCCATACACACCTGCTTGACATAAAAGCTGAAGTAGTTTTGCCTACATTTTCTTTCTTTCTCAATAGAGAGCAGTCTGTAGGTAATATTTTTAACATATATGAAAACTATTTATGACTACTTATAGACACCTTTCTATGCTCTATAACCATAACTATGATAGTATGATGTTCTGGACAAGCTCTCTATAACACTTTAGATAGTTTTTCTCCAGTGTTTCATATATCGAAATAGAATATAGGCTATGGCTATTTTTGCATAAGGTTGTGTGGACGAGTATGTTAGAGATGATATATTTCTATTGCAAGTTTTAAGATCTAATGAACATAATCTTATACATGAACAATGCACACACTAACAGATTAGCAGTTTGCATGAATCTGAGTTGCACAAAACATTATCATTGTAATATCCATTTCCAATATCATGAACAAACTCCAGTTCTGGGATCACTATTAAGGCTCATTGTGACTTTTACAAAAATGAATCAATAACAAAACTGGGTCGATGAATAAAAACAACCAAAATGAAAGAACAAACCTTTAGGCAAGAAAAAATCAACCTGGGTCGATGAATAAAAACAACCAAAATGAAAGAACAAAACCTTTAGGCAAGAAAAAATCAACCTGCAGAAGCTAAAGTGAAAATATTTAAGGGTCTAAATATTTACTTATAAATAGCAAAGGACAAAACTATAATTTCACTACACCTCAGATATTCATTTACATCTATCATTTTCGAGACCCTGCTCTTCAGCGGGATACACTGGGTATGTTTGTTTGTTTGTTTATTTACATTATGTAAAAATTCAAACATCAAAAGAGTAACCAGAATGAAACATATATTACTGAAATCTATATACGACGAAGAGTGTGACTTTAAAAAATTTGTCCACATCTTTACTATAATAAGGTTAGTGTATAAAATAGGGCAATGGCCGATAACAGTTTTCACCTATCCACACCCTAGAACATATATAGTATAATACAGAGCTACATGGCTCTTATGTGTCTTTAAACGGACACCATATGAGCTAATATCAAGTTAATCAATGGTTTGATCGGTTCTGTAAGTTTTAAATTAAAGTGGAACCTAAGTTAAAGAGATGAAGAATTAATTATCCTATAAACTTATTGATGATGGAACATATACGTTTGAGACTAATCAATTTACTTGCTAACAGTTAAAAGCATGTTGAGATAAAAACATAATATTTGAAATTATAATGCTTTGGGTCACAGACTCACAGTTAACAAAATATACGCTGTAAAAAGTATTGAAGTTAATTAGCTTAGCTTGGACATAGTATAGACAAATACAAGAGATTGTAATGGCAGGGCACATGCATAGCCACTAACTTTCATTTATAAGAAAAGAATTTAATATATTTTGAATTATGATCAGTAAACTTAAGAAGAGGAAATTCAAAGAATCAGGGTGCATTAATACCTTTTTAAACTATATAATGGGTGGACAAGGATTAAATATTAATGTGATTTATTCCTCACATGTTTTTTGATAAGTTGTTTACTATATTGAAACTTTATTCCGCACAAATATTGCACATTGAATCTTAGGGCCATTCTTTATTATTCAAGTAGAAAATTCTAAACTCGTAAGTTCCAGTGCTTTTACTTTTGAGCTCAAATGAACTACCTTACATATGCAAATTTATTCAATTATGTTGCATTTACTCCCTAGAAAATCATTTTAAAATGGTCACTTTACACTTCAATTTGATATGTTTTGACTATTCTTACGAACTATATTTTCTGTTTCAAATTAATGTTGCATCTTAGTCAGTTTGAACATACTATATGCTTCGTACACATAAATTGTCATATCATCAACTTGGTGCCAATTGAATCGTATTGATTTTAGTGAGTGTATGATTTTGAAATAGACTATTTCAGTTCGAGATTACTTTTTTATTTGATTTCTAAAAACCATTCTTTATTATTCAACTCGCTGCAACGCGCGGGCACCCCACTAGTATATGTATATATATAAAGATGGGTATGAAATTGTTATAGTTTTTGCTAAACACATTGTTGAATAATTTAATGTAGTAATTTTAGAATATACAACTGTTTTGCACGGACAACCCTCTAGTACTATATAAATACACACACTATATCTTTATCTTTATCGTAATCGTAAGCCTTTCTTCCTCCCTCTACCCCACCGTTACGTTGCATTCACTCTCACCATCGCTTCCATTGAATGGTTCAATTTGAAGCCCTGCAACCTTATAACCCCTTCGCCCCTCAGTCTTCTCCTCCTCCAAGAAGCAACATCGACACACCCCATCTTGGTACCTTTCTTCTCCTTATTCTCTGTTTGAAATTAAACTAAAAGTTTGAATGCTTTTTTCAAAATTTACAGAAACATAGGGTTTAGACATTGCAATTTCACTATCCACATTCATAGAGCCCATGCCAGGTGCACCGATTCAGGTATTATTTTCACTTACAAAAGTCAGTCGTTGATCGTGTTGTTAGGTGTGTAATCGGATGGAGATAGAGAGCCGTGGATGGATACGTGTGTTATCAACTTCAACGACTGCATCGATAACACCGAAAACCTAAAACATATCGTCACCATATCCAACCGAGTGATTTCATGTCTTGAATCAGACCCCTTTCCCTGAAATATTATCATCAATTTCCTTGGTATTTCTCAATCCCGATTTGTGATATCATGTATTCAATTTGGATAGATATAATAATATCTTGATTTCATACGATTTAGGGTCAAAAGGTTTCTCCGAACTAAAGGGAGCAACGATTCTAAAGTATATGGCTTTTTACCATATTTTTCTCTTAACGAAATGTCTTATTGATGGCCTTATCTTATCTTTCTTATAATGATAATCATGGCGTGTTTTTGTCGATTCTTTAGATGCAGTTTTATTTATTTTGTGGTTATCTTGGGCATAATGTTAATGATGATGTTTTTTTTTTTCAAAAGCGTTATCACGGTTACCTTCATTTAACATGGCTAGAGTAAATTTCTTTATTGATATTTAAACACTATGATACGTAAATTGCTATTTTGTATACATGAGCCATTATTTATTGATTTGCAGGTGATATATGTAGGTTGATGTGGTCCAAGATGAAAGTTAATCTCACATTTTACTGTCAGATTAAACATTAGCCATTATTTATCGAACTTCAATTTTGATTTTGTTGAACTCTAATGGATAGGTAAGGTATTGATGTCCTTGCATTCTATTGGTTCAACCAATTATTGTTTTATTGTTTTAAAAGTTGATTATTATATATACAAATAATAAGTTTGATGATTGACTTAGTGTGTCATCAGCTTTGATTTGAAAGGATAATTTGGATTTAGGAATTCACTGAATGTTAATTATGAGTTATTTGTGGAATGAATCATTTTACGTACAATGTCCAAATGAATAATTGTGTTTAGTTTCTCAAATGTGATAGTTATTATTGGAGGTTTTGACTATTACATGATGAGATAAGTACATTTGTTGAATCATTAATGCACAATCAGTTGAAGTGAGTTAAAGATACAAACATGAATGATGCAAGGAAATTTGATATTTGAATGTGATTATTATTAGGTAAGGATTATGCATGAGAGCTCTGAAAATATTATTTTTTTTGGTTTATTTTCTTTGAATACTCTATTAGGTTGATTTTTTTATCTATTTTTCATTGACATAGAAGTGTTTGGGTTAGCTTATCTAAGGAGCTTTATCCCAACATTGTGCCGGCTTATTAGATAATTAAAAAGAATAAAGTAGAGTAAGATCAAGCATAAATTGAGGCTTTGTGATAATGCAATAAGCTTACCAATTAGTTAAGTCACTACTCCTTCTAAACTAGAAACATACGGGATTATCATGATTACCTTTTGGCGTTCTAACCATGTGCACATATAAAATTATAAGTTTTTCTGGTGCTTTATCACTATAATTTTTTAATAGTAAAGAAAGAGAACAAAGGTCTGGCTTATCATTCACATTTATTGATAGTTAAATAAAGAAGTAATTTGTATCATATTAAACAATTAAGCCTGCACAATGTTGGCTTTTCTAATCCTAGAATCTAATTTAATTTAGTAGAATCTCATAATAACTATCAATCTTACTAAATTGTGGTATAATTGTTGCTTGCAGGGAGTCATTCTTGAAAGAATGAATGAGGACGTTGTATCATCTCATTCTCATGTTCATTCTTATATTACATTTGGAGAAGGTAGATCCTTTATATGCCTTAGTTCTAGATTTAGTGATCACATGATTTTAGGTATTAAATTTATTCATTTAGTGTGTCCTCATAAAATTTTTAAGTTATTATCCCTCCTTTCATTGTTTTGACTAACTTTTTACTTTATTTTTTAGTTCCTTTTCTGAACCGAGTAGGTTAGTAATCGTAATGTGAGTTGTAATAATTTAATTGCAGTTTAGCATGTACTTGAAACTATGTCTTTAATCAATGATATGGTGCAGACATCTAATTTCTGATAGCTATGTTATTTTTATGCATGATGTGTCTTTACACCTATTTCAATATCTTGGCTTTCAGTCACTACATGTGTAGGAGTATGGTTATTTCTAAATTGCTTTCATTTATGAAATTTGATTGATAGTTTTGGCTTTTCTTTTTAGTATGGTTATTTCTAAATTGCTTTCATTTATGAAATTTGATTGATAGTTTTGGCTTTTCTTTTTGTTGTTTCAGAACACAGACAAGTTGCTTTAACAATCGTTGCTCTAGTAATGTCTATCTATTGTGAATTTAAAAAAAAAATAATTAAATCCACTCCAAGTTGTAATTGACCATGGATTCTTCAAAAATGTGTGTTAACACTAAACTTCATGTTAGTTATCCGTTTATTATAAATAGCTTTAATAATAAGTGATTTGGTCAACTAAGTACAGTTATGTGTAAGTAAACATTGCCCATTTTGACCCATTACCGAAACACACCAACCTACTTATTTTATCTTGCTTTTTTTGTTATCACAATTATGTGATGCATAACATGTACTCTCATTTATATTATACATTATTCAGGTATGTGTTAACACTAAACTTCATGTTAGTTATCCGTTTATTATAAATAGCTTTAATAATAAGTGATTTGGTCAATTAAGTACAATTATGTATAAGTAAACATTGCCCATTTTGACCAATTACCAAACCTAACCAACCTACTTATTTTATCTTGCTTTTTTTGTTATCATAATTATGTGATGCATAACATGTACTCTCATTTTATATAATACATGAACAACCAATATTATATAATATGCAGTTTTGGGTGCATCTTGCAAATACCATCATCCTACACAAGGAATCAAGTCATCAGAAACAACATTAAATTTTGTCTATGTGTGCATTTCATCCGATTAGTTTTTTCTTCACCTCCTTTTACATTCAGTACCCTGATTACCATTTTAACCTTAAAATTATTTGAAGCAGGGTGAAAAAGAGTGTTCATACTATGTAAACAGAGCAATGTAAGTTTCGCGTGGCATGCAATTTCACCATCAACAGCTAATTGGCATGATATCATCACCACCACCTTAACCACTCTCAGGTTTAGGGTTTTTGTATTACAAATCGATGAGGGGTGAGTTAGAAATTCCAACGCTGATGATTAGAGCTCAGACAAGTGTGTGAATCTGCAATTGAAGAGGTAAATTAGTTTATAATTGCGTATTATTTCTTGTTCTATTATTACTATGATTCAAGAAAGTTATTTTGTTGTTTGGTTGTATGACTATTAAGTAATCACATTTATTCTAAATATTCATGTCTACTAAACAAATGAACCCTGCAACAACTAATACATGGTCACATGACAGTAGAGGCATTGACATCCCTTTCATTTTATGTTGAAGAGGTACAGATTGTAGATCATATTTTGGGTTGAAATTAATGAAAGGGCCAATGCAGTCATATTCACAAGTATCCACACAAGGAACAAATATATTTAATCACCATAGTATGTTAATACTTCAACCCATACAAATCTTAGACCAACCGAGCCCGCCGCAATGCGCGGGTATTCCTACTATTACATACCATATAAAAGAATGCAGTTTTCATAAACACATGAAACGGTTTAGGGAATACGTTTAGAGCATAATCATGTCCATCATTATGTAACCAAATTGTAATTTAATTTCAATCTCAATCTCATTCTCATTCTCATGGATGCCTTTAAACATCAAGCAATCTTTGCATGCCATTAATAAATCTCAACTTGTACTCTTGTGGATGAATTTCTAGTTATGACCAGTATTCCATAGTCACTACCAAAACTGTAATTTCCGACTTAAAGTTTTATTTTGTCAACTATGAAGCTTTTTCATTTATTTTATGACACAAAATAATTAAATGAAATTGAGTGCAATATGACTGTGGTAATGAAAATAAAGATTAAAGTATCAATTAACTTTCCTCTTAAACAGCACATAATTAGTTTAATTAACTGACCAAATCAAATAATCAAATAATCACAAAATGGGTGCATAATGAAGATTAAACTTAATAAAAAATAGTAAAAATATACTTTTTTTTTTAATTCCACTTGCTTATACAAAATAGGTTAAAATCCCGTGTATTACATTAGTTGCATAAATAAATATTAAAAGTTAGTAAAAAATATATGAATTATAAAACAATATCTTGAGATATGATATTATTCAATTACTTACGAGTAAGGACTTTAAATAATAAAACAACGATATAGTGTTAATTTTTCAAACATTTTGTTTCAAAATAAAACTTTTTTAAAAAAGATATTTTTGAAAAATTTCTTATGAAAAGTTTGAATTTTAATCATTTTTTACATAAAAAAATTCTTTTTAACTTATTTAAATAAAATTGATGTTTTAGAATAATTTCTTATTTTATAAAAAAATTGTTTATTTAAAAATTACATTTATACAAAGATCTATTTTCTTAATTTATATAAAAATTTATTTAATCAAAAAAAAAATAAAATAAAAGATTAATACAATTATTATAGAAGAAAAAGAAACCAATAATTTAGAAGCTTTATAATTACCCACATGTCACAAAAAAATCTTTATTAGTATTAATAGATATCGGATTGAAATCCCCATCTAGCTTCAAGTTGTCACTGAAGATGGAGAGAGATGAAGATGGACGGGTATACTATTCCCTACTAGTGTCGAGGTAAAATGTTTTAATTTGGGATTATAAACAATGTTAGGTTTGAAAGTATTGGCAAAATGTTTATATTAGTAATGTTACAAAAAGAAAAGGACATAACTACATTTTCGTTAACATTTAAATTTTAACAAAATTATGGTCTTGGACTAAAAAAGAAAGGTACATTAAAGATTAGAGATCATATCTATAAGCTTTAAAAACTAGGGATAAGGGACAGAGCTTGAACATTCTTGTAGGAGGGCGGGGGTAAAATTAATTGTTTTAGAGGGGATGAACTCATGTTTTATATAAAAATTTTACATTACCGACTAAAATTTTTACACTACTGGATTAAAGTTTTAACACTACCGATGAAAAAAAAGTCCCCCGGCCCCTTCAATCCTCTGCCATTGCTAGGGATCCAAAATTTTAAATGAATCACAAGGATCAATTATAAAATTATTTTCTTTAAGATTATTTCTTTTTTCAAATGAGTCAAAAGAGTTGTAATCTATCAAAATAAACATTCATTAATTCGCGTTCAGGTCTTTTTTATTCAATCTTTTATTACAGAATTATAGTGTTTGACTTGTTGGTGCATATAGTAAAATGCACACCACGATTTATGAGAATAACTAGTTTACTACACGTCACGCATTGCGATAGGATCGTATGCAGCGTGATAAAGCATAAAGTACAATTGACCCGATCTGTTTGTGAACTAAATCACGTTGAAACGTAGAGTAACTCAAATATATACCATTTAATAAAAACGCATTATATTGACTCGACTATTTTCAAAACAAATGTATGTCGAATTATAGACGGACTCAAAGCATACATAAAAAACACGTGCAGTGATAAAATATATTACAATAGTCCCGACTCGTTCCGAACTAAATTTATATCGAAACGTAGAGTAACTTGGATTTTATACCATCAAATGAAACATATTATATTTGACTCGACGCGCAACAAAATTTACTTTGAAACGTAAACAAACTAAAAAAAATATTATATTCGACTCAACTCAATTCTGAACAAAATTTACGTCAAAACGTATATGAACGTCGAAACGTACATCAACCCAAAGCATGCGTAAAATTAAGCACGAAATTTTTTAATCATTAACCCAACTTATCTCTGAACAAAATACAGCAATACGTAGACATATGTCGAAACATAGTCAGTCTTAAAGTGTATTTAAAGTTAAGCTATACATTCTATATTTGAACCGAGTCATTTCAGATTACGTCCAAACATAGACGGATTCAAATTATATTGTATAGAGGTAAACCCGAAACTTTAGAAACTTAAGAGGGTCAAAATGACATTCTATAAAAATTTAGAAAATGTTAGTGTGAAAAATGTAAAAAATGAAAGTTTAGGAGTAAATGCCAGTGGAAAAGCCCACCCGCGACCTTTACTTTTAAGTGTAAGTAAATAAGAATTTGAACACGTTGCCACCAACGTGAAATATAATTCGTATATTCATGTTTTAAATTTCTCGATCAAAATAATTGATGTCCAAATGGATATACCGAGTCCTCAGCAATGGACGGTAAAACTATGGTTCGGGAACTACAACGGATAGTCTGAGATACAGAAAACACCACCGTACTACTCGCTAGGCGACTCCAAATCGATCTAACTAGGATACAGACTCACCACCTAATTCACACTTAGATTTCACAGATCACCGTTCAATCGGCCAGAATTGAACTAGCAGTGATAAGTTTTCTCACAAATGAAGATATATAATAAATTAGGATAAAACATACTGCCTTCATTCTTGAAATTACGAAATACATAGAAGAGGAACTATAGAATGATAACCGCCCACTAGGCCACACAATTAACTATTTAACTCTTTCGTTTGTGTGTTACAATGTATATTAAGAGTATAAGTAACCAAGAGAAATGACGTATTGATCTCAGCAATTACCATTTCTTTTTCAGTTCCTTTTCCTTTTCTATTAATTCCATGTGATTATTGCATAATATTTCAGACATGCTTTTGTTTAGAGTTTACTTTTAAATGTTTTCACCAATGTCCACCAAATGTATTTACTGTTTCTATACTTATGATGTAATGTGATTAGTTGTTAAAGTTAGGTTAATTTGTAAACTTGATGTAGTGTTTTTTATTTTATGTTTGGAGGACATATGAGCTTCTAAATGTTTTGAGGTTAATGAGGACGGAAAGTACTTTGACTATGTAAAGGCATCGACAAGTAAGCAAACATAGATGATAAATAAGTCTTCGTTTCCATTAGTAATCATTGTTGCTTGATTTCTAACTTTTTGCTAAACATGGGATCGAACTCGAAGAGAACATAGAAGAACATGTTAATGAGTATGTTGATGCATGTTCATGAATCTCTAAGCTTTCTTAAAAAAGTAAAACTTTCGGTAGGTTTTAACATTCTGTAGTCAACTTTTAATGATGTTATCTTTCACTACAAGAAAAAACATTTTTTTGCGACGAACTTTTTAGTATGGTTATTTCTAAATTGCTTTCATTTATGAATTTGATTGATAGTTTTGGCTTTTCTTTTTGTTTTTCAGAACACAGACAAGTTGCAAAAAGTCGATAAACGACAAAAAAGTTTGCTTTTTTGACTTTTCCAGTCAAAATGATTTTGCGGCGATAATTTCGTCGCAATAACAAAAATATTATTTTTTTTAATTTTTTCATTTCACGACAATTTTTTAAAGGGCGGGAAAATTCCCGGCAGTTAATTTGCGGCGACATTTCGTCGCAAAAAAGATGTGATAAAAAATAAAGTTTTATTTTTTATTTTTTAATTATAGAATAATATTGCGGCGATAATCGTCGCAAAAATGTATCTAAATTTATTTTTATTTTTATTTGATGTAAAAAGTGTCGTCGCATTGGTTTTTTGCGGCGATATATCGCCGCAAAAAGTTTCTGCATATTTTAAAGTCGTGCAAGCTTCAGATCTTGTTCGCACTCTCAACAACACACACCCACAAACGCCAACCCCACCCCGACGGCCCACCCCCACACTACTCCCCGGCCGGCCACCCCCACCCTACCCCGGCGCCCGGCGACGACCGCATCCCCTACCTCACTCCCCGTCGGCCGGCGACACCTACCGTCGCTCCACCACTGCCATTTTCAAAGTTGCTGCTCACCACCGCCGGTCCACCACCGCCGGTCCACCACCGTCGCCGCCTCACCACCGTCGCCGCCTCCTTTACACCCTAGCCACCACCACCACTCCTGATTTTAGGTAATATCCTCAATTTTACCTAATTTTATGTTAATTTTTAGTTAATATTTTGAAATTAGGGTAATAAAGTTTATGTGGTTATGAAAACAAGATGTTTAACATGTGTGTATGTATGTATTTAAGAATGTATGTATTTAGTGTGTTAATTTGTAGTTGTTTGGTTTTGAAGTTTATTTGTTTATGAAAATATGGATTTAACATGTGTATGTAAAAAATATAAGAATGTAGTTTATGAGTTTATGAAAATATGGAATGTTAAGTTTGGGATTTTGTAGTTTATGTAAGAAGTTTATTTTGTTTATGAAAATATTGAATGTTAAATTTATGTTAATATGTAGTTGTTGTTGAAATTAGGTTTATTATTTTGTATTAACATTGTGTATGTTTGTATTAAGATTGTTTGAAATAACATGTTTTGGTATGTTAATCAAGAATGTATGTATGTTTGAAATAACATGTAGTTTATGAAGTTTATAAAATATGGAATGTTAAGTTTGGGATTTTGTAGTTTATGTAAGAAGTTTATTTTGTTTATGAAAATATTGAATGTTAAATTTATGTTAATATGTAGTTGTTGTTGAAATTAGGTTTTATTAATTTGTATTAACATTGTGTATGTTTGTATTAAGATTGTTTGAAATAACATGTGTTTGGTATGTTAATACAAGAATGTATGTATGTTTGAAATAACATGTAGTTTATGAAGTTTATGAAAATATGGAATGTTAAGTTTGGGATTTTGTAGTTATGTAAGAAGTTTATTTGTTTATGAAAATATTGAATGTTAAATTTATGTTAATATGTAGTTGTTGTTGAAATTAGGTTTATTAATTTTGTATTACATTGTGTATGTTTGTATTAAGATTGTTTGAAATAACATGTGTTTTGGTATGTTAATATAAGAATGTATGTATGTATTGGTATGAATATAAGTATGTATATATGTATTTGGTATGTTAAATTGTATTAATATGTAGTTATTGTTTGAATATAAGAATGTATATATGTTTGTATTTCCCTAGTTTTAAATGTGTTAAGATAATTAATATTTGTTTGTAGACGCAGTTATGACGATTGATAAGACTTGGACTACTTTAGAAAATAAATTTTCTAAAGAATATCTGATTGGTCTTAAAGCATTCATGGAAAGGTGTAAGAATTATGAATGGCCAAAATAAAGCTCGATGTCCGTGTAATAATTGCAATAACAGTTATTGGTTTCCTCTTCCAACAATAGAGCGTCATATACATATAATGGTTTTTGTCGATTTTACAAAACGTGGAGGTATCATGGTGAATCATCTGTTCCGTCACCGGTAGTTCCAGTCATACCTCAAACGACAGACCCAATACATGATTTTATTAACGATGTTCGTCAGGAGAATGTCCCACAAGAGGACAACACATACGACGACGACGAACCAATGAACACAACAGATACACCGATTGATACAAATGATGAACTTGCTGAATTACTAAAACTTGCCGACACCGAACTATACCCTGGTTGTGACTGGATGTCTTCATTGGATTTCTTGGCAAAACTGAGTCACATGAAGGCCATCAATAAATGACCGATACATCGTTTGACCAATTGTTAGAATTTCTGAAAACTGCATTTCCGCTTGCTAAAATCCCACCGTCAAACTATGAAGCCAAGAAGATAATGAAGAAAGTTGGGTTAGGATATGAATCGATCCACGTTTGTAAGAACGACTGTTGTTTATTTTGGGGGAAGGATAACCAAGATTTGCAAAAATGTCCAATATGTGATGAAAGTAGATGGAAGGACGCAAACACTAAGGGGAAGAGTTGCCAACAAGGTTATGCGTTACTTTCCATTAATTCTAGATTAAAGCGTATTTATAGCTCAAGACACACTGCAAAGCATATGACATGGCATGCTTCTGGACGTTGCACGGAAGATGGTAAGTTACGTCACCCGGTGGATGGTACATCATGGAAAGAATTCGATTCAGTATCCTGATTTTGCCAAAGAACCTAGAAATGTTAGATTAGGGTTGGCTGCTGATGGCTTCAATCCATTTGGGAACATGAGTACGTCGTATAGCATGTGGCCGGTAATACTGACAACATACAATACGCCACCATGGTTATGTATGAAAGAGTCTTCATTCATGCTGACGTATTAATCCCTGGCCCTAAATCACCTGGGAAGGACATTGATGTTTTTTTAAGACCATTGGTTGATGAATTGAAAAGTCTTTGGTCGGACGGAGTCGTGACAAAAGATGCAGTTACAAACACTTTCTTCACATTACGTGCAATGCTTTTATGGACTATCAATGATTTCCCTGCTCGTAGTAGCTTGTCTGGTTGGAGTGGGCAAGGTTACTTTGCATGCCCAACATGTAAGGAAGACACTCCATCTGTTCATGTATGGGGAAAAACTGCTTATGTTGGACATAGAAGATGGTTACCACAAATCATAAATGGAGGAAGGACAAGTCATTCATGGTCAGAACGAGACTAGACGTCCTCCTAACAGGAAAACTAATGATCAGATTTTGGAACAACTTAATAAATTGCCGCCCCGTATTTCTGGGAACATGTTCTTTGGTGGTAAGAAGAGAAAACGTGATTCCGATGTTGAATTGAATTGGACCAAGCGTTCTATTTTCTTCGAGCTTGAATATTGGTCTTCAATTCAACTAAAACATATTTGGATGTCATGCATATCGAAAAGAATGTGTGCGAGAGTTTGTTGAATACGTTGATGATGAACAAGGAAAAATCCAAAGACACTAATAAGGCAAGAATGGTGTTAGAACAATGGAACATTCGACGTGACTTGTGGCTTGTAGATAACGGTCGCGGTAAGCTCTCAAAGCCTCATCCAAAGTTCTCTTTCTCAAACGCCGAAAGGAGTCTTTTTTGTCAATTCATTAAGGAAGTAAAACTACCTGATGGTTTTGGCTCTAACTTTAAACATAAGGTAACCGATAATGATACCCAAATAACGGGGATGAAATCACATGATCATCATATATGATGCAACGGTTGCTTCCGATTGGTGCTCAAGCGTACTTGGATAAAAACATTTCAACACCAATAATTGAGACGTGCTTATTCTTTAAGCAACTTTGTGCTCGAAACTTGATGTCATCTGACATGCAAGATGCTGAGGAGAAGTTGATTAAAATTTTGTGTTCTTTCGAGCAAATATTTCCTCCGTCATTTTTGACATAATGATTCATTTGGTTATGCATTTACCTGAGGAGGCCATTCAGGTGGGCCAGTTTATATGAGGTGGATGTATCCATTTGAAAGATACATGTAAAGCTGAAAAATTATGTTAGAAATAAGGCTAGGCCCGAAGGTTCCATTGCGGAGGGTATGTCGCAGATGAAGCCTTAACTTTCTGTTCAAGGTATCTTGACGGTGTACCGACGAGATTTAATCGGCCGGACAGAAACGAAGATGCCCCAGTTCCCACACGTGAGTTTTATGTCTTCCAATCGCTATGCACACCTATCAGCAAGGGGGTTGATAAAAAAATGGATGGTGTCTTTGGGCAAATCTAAATTGGTTTGTTCTTAACAACAGCTCTGAGATCGAAGAATACAAAGAGTAAGTATTTTCTATTTCGGTTGTGTTTTTCGTAAGTTATCTTTATAGTGATTATTATTAACGCAAGTAACATTATTTATAGTGAATTTATTACTCAAATGCCGCATGGAACTGACTTGGAAGCAATTTTCCTAACTGGTTTAAACAGAAGGTAAACTCATTTGTGTATAAAACCGATTATACAAACCGATCATACAATTTTTCTAATTTTCTCTTATTTCAAATAGATCAACCGTCGGCGAGTAAATGAGAATCTAGTGTTAGTCCTCAGTTATTTGCTTTAGCAAATGGACCACGACATGCAAACTCTTACACCGCTTGTATAGTTAACGGTGTGAGATTTGTAGTTCATAGCCGAGACGTACGCCGTACAACTCAAAATAGCGGCATCTCAACAACTGGTCAAGATGGAACAAAGTATTACGGTTTGTTGGAAGAGATTCTGGAGCTAGCTATCTAGACCGTTGTAAGGTTGTGTTGTTTCGATGTAAATGTTTTAAACTAATAACAACAAACTTTGTGTCATTAAGAATAACATAACCAGTATTTCTACCCAAACTGAATGGTTTACAAATCATACATTCTTGCAACACAAGCAGAGCAAGTTTTTTATCTTGACGAACCGTCTAAAGCCAGTCAAAGAGTTCAATCAATCAGACATTGGAAGGTCGTCCAAGAGGTGAATCATCGGAAGATTTGGGACCGAGATATTATAATGGAAATATGAAGCAGACTTAATTCATGGCAGCACTTCATCTGAGCTTTTGTTGTCTGCTGACTTAGATAATTTAACATATGATGGTATGAGTAGAGATGAAGCTACAGAAGTCGATGTTTCCCTTGAGCATGTCAATGTAGAGGACGAGACATATGAAGATACGGATGAGGGTGAAGACGACGATGCAGACCAAGTTGTTGACGTTTCTGATAATTCAGATGATGAATCAGACGAATTTAATAATGATTGTGGAGAAGATTCGTATCACACCGATGAATCCGATTGATTGTAATTTTAATTTTTCTATTATGTTTGATCTATTATGTTTATTGAATTGTTTTTTTCAATTATGTGTTTAGCTAATGATTCAATTACGGTATATTTGTATACTTATATAATCTTTTTTTACAGATGGCAGACGTGGCCCGGGGTCACGGTGGGGATACCTATGGTCGTGGTCCACCTGGTGGTGGTCCTCCCGATGATGATCGATCGTGGCAGCCGTCACGACAGTGCGAGGTCAGTGATGACTCCGGCAGCGGCAGCGGACGAGGTATGACCAATTTTTATACTATTATCTTTAAAATGAAAATATATAATTTACATAGAATTTTTTATACTATTATCAATTTGCAGGACAAGGCAAGCGTGGAAAGACCACACTTCAAGGTATACGAAAGAGAAATCCACAAGAAATTTGCTCACAATTGAATTTGAGCAAGGTACGCATGACACCTACAAACCTGTGGGTGTCAATCAGGCGACCTTTGCTTCACTGGTTGGCACAATCGTTGACAAGATTTCCTCAAAACTACAAGAGCTGGAGAAAGATACCTGCGGATTTGAAGGCGACTATCTGGGATGACTTACAGGTTAAGTTTTTGATAATTAAATTCAGTGATTAAATATATATACACTAAGCTATTTGTTTTCATAATTTGCAGATGTATTTTGATATACATCCCCACGAAGGCCTGAGGCAGGCATTGAGAATATGCTGCAAACCGGTATAAAGATCACAATACCGGTTCAAGCAAAAGCATTTTAGCAAAATAGGCGGGGAGGACAGGGTTGATATTTCTGATGTTGTGCCACCTAATATGCAAGAATCTGAATGGAAAGGCTATGTGGATACTACCCTTCTCCTGAGTCAAGGCTCGGTCTGCAACCAACAAGTCAACAAAGGGAAGCAGACGATCAAGGGACATGGCGGTCGGACATCTTTAGCCCAATGTCGTTATATGTTTTGTAAGTATTTTAATCTAATGTGTTTATAACTTGTTTTATGTGTTTGTAAGTTACTTTTTATTATTATATAACTATAAATGTGTTTACAGCGGGAAGATGGTTCTGATGAATCTGGAGTGCCATATTAGCATATCGTCGCTTCTATACCGATTCAAGCGGTAATTTCTATCAACCTGAACCGCTGCATACTATATTAAGTAATGTACACGTCTTACAATTTTATAAAAATAAACTAATATATAAAATCACCATATATATACCATTGTTTATTTTTTTTGTAAACTATAAAGGAGCAAATGGTCGCGCTTCAACAACAACATCCAAAATGTCAGAGAAACAGATCATGCGTCAGGTGTGTATGGATTTGTGTATGTATATTAGAATGTATGTATATTTGTGTATGGATGTATCTGTTCCCAATTCTTATTTGTTATACAAATATATTTCTGGTTATATAAATGGATTTATATGTATATTTGTGTATGAATGTATATGAGTATTTGTGTATGAATTTGTATGTTATATATTTAGAATGTATGTATATGTGTGTATGGATGTATATATGTATTTAGTGTATGGATATATATGTGCATGTGTATGGATGTATATATGTATTTATGTATGGATTGTATATGTATATGTGTATGATGTATATATGTATTTATGTATGGATGTATATGTGTATGTGTATATGTTTGTTGAATTGTGATTAAAATAGATGTATATGCGTATTTGTGTATGGATTATATGTGTATTGTGTGTATGGATGTATATGTGGATTTGTGTATGGATGTATATGTGTATTGTGTATGGATGTATGGATGTAAAATTGATGTACATGCGTATTTGTGTACAGGTTTGGGGGAGCGGCCCGGGTGGGAACGTGGCATCGGTCCAATACCGAGCGTGCCTTCACAACCCCCACCCGCCACCTCATAGAACAGATCAGCGGATGTTCTCACAATCTGAGGTTGGGAGATAGTAGCAGCGAGACTCGCCAGAGAGCAAGAACAGATGATGGCTAATATGATGGCACAAATGCAAAGTCAAATCCAAAGCCAGTCCAGAGCGCGTTGAGGAGAAGTGGTCATTCTCAAGAAGTAAAAGAATGAGAGATGAAGGTGGGTCGTCATAGGATGGTTTGATGGTTTTTAGTGATTGTAATGACTATTTTAAAACATTTGTTTGTGTAACTTTTAAATTTGTAAATTGGGACAATTTTTGTTATATGCTATGTTTTGTGATTGATTTGATAGTTTTGATAGTGTGTAATGATTTGGAACAGCAGGTTTGGTCTGGTACCAGAAAAATCTGGTGGATTGCTGGCAAATGCACGCCTAATTATTAAAAAAAAAAATTCTTTTTTGCGGCGATATGTCGTCGCAAAAATTTTCCCTTTAGCTTTGCTGGGAACTCTTATCACACAGGATCCCTGATGCTGCTCTCCATTTGCACCATCCTGATTGCACCCGGTGAGCTACATCGCTGTGTATCTCTCCGTCCTCCTGTACGTACGAGCCCAAGTATTTGAACCTAGACGTCTGTGGTACCGTCATACCCTGAATACTGATTTGGGTGTCCTCTTCAGCCTCACCATTAAAGTTATAATGCATGTTTCCGTATCTTAGAGCGACTTATCCTTAAACCTCTGCGTTCTAGTTTGCTCTCCACTGTTCTAGCCTCTCGTTAAGCACCGTTTTAGATTCTGATATTAAGACAATATCATCCGCAAACAACATGCACCACGGGACTAGCCCTTGTATAGACTTGGTCATCTCGTCCAACACTATTGTGAAGAGAAATGGGCTCAATACGATCCTTGGTGTAGTCCCACTTCCACGGGAAAAAGTCCGTGTCTTCAAGTAGTGCTCGCACACATATTTTTGCCCCTTCATACATATCCATTATTATTTTGATATACCTCTCTGGTACCCTTCTAAGTTGTAGACTTTTCCAAATGAGTTGACGCGACACACTATCATATGCTTTTTCTAGGTCAATGAATACCATATGGATGTCCCTTTTCTTTTCTCTATATTTCTCCATTATGCTTCTTATGACGTGTATGGCTTTGTTGTAGAGCGTCCTGACATAAATCTAAATTGGTTTACCGCTATCTGAGTATCTCGTCTATTCTCGTGTCAATAACTCTTTCCCATAATTTCATCGTGTGACTCAATAGCTTTATTCCCCTGTAATTTGCACAACATTGGACATCTCCTTTTTCTTATATATGGGAACTATGACACTGCTTCTTCATTGTTCTGCTGGCATCCTCCCCGTTTGAAGATAATGTTGAATAAGTTTGTTAGCCATTTCAGGCCCTCGTCTCCCAGGCACTTTCACACTTTAATCGGTATGTTGTCTGGCCCCACCGCCTTAGCCCTTCCTATTTTCTTCAACGCTATCGTAACTTCGTCGACTGTGATGCTTCTACAATAACACTTTTTTTGTTGGTTTGGTTGAGTTGTTTTATCGATCGTAGTTTGTTGGTTAGAGTTCCTTCCGTTGAAAAGGTTATCGAAGTAAGTTTTCCATCTCACCTTGATGTCGTTCTCCTCACCAAAACCTTTCCATTCGCAGCCTTTATAAACTTCACCGTCTCAGGTACTGTCTTCTACTTCTCTTGCTCTAGCAATCTTAAACATGTCATTTCTCCTTCTTTCGTCTCTAATCGCTTATACACTCTCTCGTACGCTGTGTCCTTTGCCTCTGACACAATCTTTTTCGCGCTCTCGCTTAGCCGCTTGTATTTATCTTTTAGCTCTGCTCGTTTCGTCATTATTACAGTGTAAAAGGTCTCTGAAACTTAGTTATTTAATTCTTACCTTCTCCTGTATATTTTCGTTCCACCACCAGGCTTTCTTATGACCTACTGACCTATTTACACAAATAATAGTTTTCTTAAAATGTCAAAAATCATCAAAAAATTACATCTTCACAGATTCAACCAAAACTTCAGCAAAGTTCAGTTTTAAAAATCCCAGATCCGACTAAGAACAAATTTAATACAAATATAGTTTAAAACCCTACAACAGATTGACAACCGTACAAAGTCAGATTCATACAATATATACAAAGATAAACATCTCGTAGAAACACTTTTCTATCATATGTTCATACAAAATATAGATTAAAATCATACAACAGACTGAAACGATTAAGAATAAAATAAAAGGAAATAGACATGAAATATCAACAAAACTCATAAAAAGTTTAGAATGTTAAACATGTACAGAAGATCCAACCAAATCCAGTAGAAATCGAAAGAATCAAAAAGTATAACAAAGTTTGAGATATAATAACAAGCCTGCAACACAAACGAAGGAGAAAATGGATAAATAACCACCGACGATATTCAGGAAACCGAAGGATACGAACCAAGAAGAAAAACATGGCAAGAACCGAAAGCAGCGGTTGAGGAGAGTGGTCGGAGATTTAGGGTTGGGAAAAGATTGTTTAGAAAAGTGGGGGGTGTACTATTTGGGGAAGACCCAGATTTCTCTTAAAACCCGGGTATGATCCGCGTGTATACCCGGTAGAATTGAGCGGGAATTGAAAGTATTAGATGTGCTGAGAAGTGGCACGTGAAAAGTTGGTGGTCTAAGAAATTAAGACATGGCTTAAAAAATATTTGTTTATTAGATAGGATAGATTATTATCTACCTACTCATTGATATTTATATTTAACTTTATATTATAATATGAAATTGAAAAGATGAAAAGGCTGCGTGTCATCCTTAATATCTCAGAAGCTTTAGGTGGAGGCTTAACACGTTGGTTCTCATGGTCACTCTGGTCGGTGTCTTATGCAACGTGGTAAATGCTATTTTAATACCTCCAAAAATCTTACATTTTTAGTTTCCACGTGTTGGTCTCTTGTGCTATATTCACACCTCACTCACACACACATAAAAACGTCTTTTTTTTTCTTTTATAAATTTATAATAATTATCATTCGAAATATGGTCGCACATTTACCGTTCAAAAAAAAATGCAAAACCTTTTTGTGTGGCATTTTATAGCTTACCTTTTAATGATGCTAAATGATAACATTTAGCAAATATTTAGATTAGTTCGCTTCAAATGACTTAAAAGTATCGTCGTTGCAAGCCTAGATACAAACGTTGTCACGTGACTAGTTGCACAAATTTGATCAAATATTTATTATTGTAATTTTTTGCTTACTTTAATTATACTTTATTATTCTTATACCTAGTATGTTAAACGACATTAAGTATTTATCTTATACCTAGTATGTTAAACGACATTAATGTATTTTTCTCATATTTTATAATCATGAAACGGCCACCTAGCTATGTCAATTTTACATAAAAAACACATAACTTTGATAATACTATTCCTCCGAAAAATAACTTATATGCCCATGATGGTATTATTACTCTTTTAAGAGCAAACCGCATAAAATGACTCAGTTTTCTAAGTAACAAACTTTTTTATTTTAATTTGATTATGATCAAAGATATCTACCTTATAATGATAATTAAACCAAGGATTTTAGTGTTTTTCACAATACGCATCATATGACACATTGGTTGCATATAGCTATGGAATATTACATAAACGGAATATGACATTTATGCTTATTTTTTTATTAAGGTAATAATATTGTTAGTTGTGTAAATTTCTCTCTTACGAACAATTAAAAGAGTAGACTTGCATTCTACTAGAAGTTGTGACGTAGGAATTGAAAGAACAAAAGATTTCTTTTTTATACTTGTAAACTTATACTTGTGTTATTGACTAGCATCTTAATTCTTGTAAACCTTAACTTTCATGATGTTATATCTTTTAAACTGGGAGAAGTTCGTTGAATTTGTCCTAAGCATGAGGTTGTCCACATGAAAAATCCCATGCTTCTTCCGATACTCTTTTACTTTCTTAACGCGTATAATTAGATTATCCCAACAACAAAATGGCCATGTGCCGGCTAAAGGTATATCGACGACATGTGTGACATGTGTCGCTAGAATAGAAGACTCTGTAGCAATAAAGCTGCCTCAATTAGACTGGTCACTATAGGGCAACCTCATGTCATCACTATAAGCTCTGTATATCGTGTTGTATTAGCGGGGGTTTTAAGGCTAAGTCACTGGCGTCGAATTGTTTTGGTGGAATTAGCACAATCTAGGGCACACTATGCTCAATTTGGGGGTAATTTATGAAGATCCACACGTGTTCATGATGGAGGTTCATAGTTGTATACCTTGAGCCTGATCAGACTGTGGTTGGGCCTGGTCACATTAGGCCAGGTCTTATCATTACTTGGGCCTTATATGTGTCCAACTCTACCTTATAGTTCACTATGGGCCCTCTATTAATTTACCCACCACAAACCCCTTTGACACTTTTGAACCTTCATGAGTCATGACTACTGCACTAAAAATGTATGATCTTAAATCAGTGGTTGAATTATATGTAATTATATTAATTTAACAAAAGGTGTAGTAAGTTATTGCTTTGTTGTTGTATATCATCTATTATAATAAAATAGTAACTTGTATGACACGTGTCACCACCACAATTCTCCTCACCAAAATTTTCCCGCCTCTCTTCCTATTAAATAATTACCTTAATTACTAATAATATTATTTAATATCTTTTAGATTAAAATATTTTTTATAAATTAAGACAAATTTGTTATTAATGTTATTTCAAAATAAATAAATTTTTATAAGTAATATTTTTTTTCTAAAATATCAAACTTTGTAAAAATATGATATATTATAAAATTACTATTTTTAAAAGTAAATTATTTAGAAACCAAAAAATTTAGTTAGGAGTTATGATAATAAATATTTTAAAAAATGATATTTTATACGGTTTGTTTTAGAACAAAATATTATTTTAAAAAAAATTAAAATAAATTATAAATATATGGTATCACTGTTTTATTACTTATATATTTACTTATATGTAATTTCAGTCATATCATATTTTAAAATATCATTTTATTTTCCATAAGTCTTATTATATATATATTTTATTATTTCAACCCGTGTAATACACGGTTTTCTAAAACTAGTTCTACTATAAACATGAACTTTTTATTGTATAAAGTACAACTATATATAGCATAGGCTTTTTTAGTTTTAAGTTAAGCCCCTAAAAAGTTATATCTCTTCACCCCTGTAAGTTTGATTATTTATACTTTACATCATTTACTTATTTACTTTTAAGTTTTTCTTTAATAAATTTAAAATATAATTTTTTCATAAAATCTCGAATATACCATTGTACGCTTTTTATTTTATCTACGTCTTGGTGTAACTTTTGTACAAAACAGAATTATATGTCATAATGTGCAAGTCATCAATGAATAAATGTACAAGTCGTCATAGAAATTTTTAGGTCTCAATTTTTTATAAAACTTCTTTTGCTTATCACCCTTCAACTTTTGAGATAATTTAATAATTCAAATTTACATGCGTATTTTTTATCAACGTTAACATTTTTAAGCTTTTTGTTTTTTTTTCCGTTGTTACGTGCCTATTTTATTAATGTTTTAACGTTAAGTTTCTTAACATTATGTACACTTCCAATATTGTCAGTGTCTCTTGCAAACACCGGGTTTGTGACAATTTAATCTTTTTATATATGATGTTTTGAGTGTTTTCAAGGACGTACAGATTTTTGCTTATGTTAAACGTGCGTTTTTGTAAGAATGTTTAGATGTTAGTTTTTCATGGTTTGCACCCTCCCCGCAATAATACGATCTTAATACTTGGGCTAACGAGAGGTGGTTTGGGCTAATCTTTTGGCTAAAGTAATGTTGTCTGGGTTGTTGCTGAAGATCCGAAAGAACCCGTATTCTCTTTTATTTACGCACGGGTCCTCTTGCCCGCTGGAGTTACGTTTGAGAAATGGGTTCTATTTAAAGATTGCAGCTGTGTTTAATATTTTCTGTTGTTTTCTGATTTAGTTGTTAATTGTTTACTGGTTTTGTTATTTTTTTCGAGTTGTTTACCATTCTTGACATCTCGGTTCAGTTCAGTCATGGTCATTATCTCTATAATCATAATCTGATCAATAAAACCGGTTATGGAAAATATATTAACCTAACCATTGGTTATTTGATTACTTGATTAATTTTTTTGAACGGCTAATTGGATCATTGACGGACAACTAACCCACCTGATAATCACAATTACGAGTACGAAACCTTAGAGGCACTAGGCTAGCATGTCCAAAGATATCAGTCCGCAACCTGAGACCACCTTAAAAAATTCATCTTAGTTGGGAACACCCCAGGACCCAACCTAAACCCACCCCATTTTTCTATTACATATAGAGTTAAACTCAAAATCTTTTTATGTTTTAAAAAGTTTTGAAACAACTCACCTTGTGAGATTTAAAGAACAAATACAAGTGTGGTAGATGAAGACATATTATCTCAATAGTTTTGGTTTTCATTGATTTGGAGTACAGGGACTAGAATTGCAAATATTCCATAGTTACAATGACTTGTTGTTATGATGTAATAAGTAGTCTATAGTGCAGGGGCTAGAAGTGTCATTTTTTTTGTTTTTTGAGTTTGTTACTTGCCGTTACTCGGCTTTAAAAGGGATTAGGGTTCTTATTAGAACTAATCCTTTGTATCCATCTTCTACAACAGAGAATTATTAGTATTGCTTTGTGTTCTTAATTTGTGTTTCAATTTACAACAATGGTATCAGAGCCAAGGTTTTGAGGCTCAATTGAAACACGACAGATTGCAATCGGAGGTTGCAATCAGAGAGAATCAAATGGTGCCGACGAAATTCGAGCTTGAGAAGTTTGATGGGAAGACGACTTCGGGTTATGGAGGCTTAAGATGCGAGCATTGTTAGTTCACCAGGGGTTGGTGGATGCTCTCTCCGGTATGCCTCCGAAGTTGCCGCGATCGACGATAAGAAACAAAGAAGCATCTGAAACAAAAAAAAGGGAACTAGAAGAAAAGTGGAAGGAGAAGTGAAAGTAGAAAAGGCACATAGTGCCATCATCTTGAGTCTTGGTGATCGGGTGCTTCGGGAGGTGTCTAAGGAATCAACGGCTGCCGGAATTTGGTCAAAATGGAGAGTTTGTACATGACCAAATCCCTAGCCAATAGGCTGTATTTGAAGAAGAGGCTGTATACCTTTGGTATGGTGAGTGGAAAGTCTCTTGAAGATCATGTAGATGAGTTCAATAAACTCATCTTGGATCTTGAAAATATTGAGTCACCATAGATGATGAAGATCAGGCCATCTTGTTCCTAACCTCCCTGTCACATTCGTATGAACACTTTGTGGATACTTTAATATATGGCTGGAAACTTTAACCATGGAGGAGGTGTTGGTGCTCTAAATTCCAAGGAATTGAAAAAGAGGCTGATGTAAGGAGGATGGGAGAAGGCTTGTTTGTAAGAGGCAGATCCGATCAGAGGAATTCAAGTTCAAGGCACAAAAGTAGTTCAAGATCAAAGTCCAAATTTAAGAGAAGGTGTTTCGTGTGTAATTCAGAGAAACACTTCAAAAAGGACTGCCCTGAGTGGAAGAAAAGGAAGAATGAGTTTAATGGTTCAAAGAATCAAAGCAGCCATAATGTACAGGATGATAGTTTTTCATCTGATGGCTATGAGAGCTCTGATGTACTTAGTGTTGAGTTTGAAAGTTCTAAAGGGCAGTGGGTGATGGACTCAGGTTGTTCGTTTCATATGACACCTGTAAAAGATTACTTCAAAGAGTTGAAGTGAATTGACCTTAGAACAGTCAAACTGGGAGATGAGGCCGATGTTCCATTGTTGGCATTGGAGTAGTTGTTCTAAAAATGGACAATGGGATTGAAATTGAGTTGAATGGTGTTAGGTACATCCCAGATTTGAAGAAGAGCCTATGTCTCTGGGTATGCTTGAAAAGAATGGTCATAGGGTCATTCTTGAAAATGGAAAGGCCAAAGTAGTAAGTGGATCTTTGGTGAAGTTGTCTGGTACAAGATGGGAACAGCCATTTATGTTCTTGATGGTAAAGTCAGGAATGAAGTAAATAATGTTGAATCAAAAGAAGTTGATGAGAAACAAGTGAAAGCTTGTGGCATCAAAGATTGGGTCACATTAGTGATCAGGGACTTGCAGAATTAAAGAAGCAACAAGTCTTGAAGGGCCTAAAAGATGGTGGTAGTGGCTTTTGTGAGCATTGTGTTCTTGGCAAAGCTCACAGAGTCAAATTCACAAGGAGTACTCAAAAGTCTAAAGGAGTGTCAGACTACATACATGCTGATTTGTGGGGGCCAACAAAGACTCCATCATTGGGAGGTGCAAGGTATTTTTTAGCTTTGATTGATGATTTTTCTAGGAGAGTTTGGGTGTATGTTCTGAAACATAAGAATGAGGCCTTAGAAAAGTTTAAAGAATGGAAGGTGTTAGTTGAGACCCAAACAAGTAGAAAAGTTAAGAAGTTAAGAACTGACAATAGGCTTGAATTCTGTGGGGTGAATTTAAGAATTACTGCAAAAAGTATGGGATAGCTAGGCATCTAACTGTTCCTGGGACACCACAGCAAAATGGCTTGGTGGAAAGAATGAACAGGACTTTGTTGAACAAGGTTAGATGTATGCTGATAAGTTCAGGACTTCCTAAAGTTTCTGGGCTGAAGCAGTTACTACTGCAGCATACTTGATTAATAGGTCACCTCCAACAGCTCTTAATATGAAAACTCCTTGGAGGTGTGGTCAGGTCAAAAGCCTGATTTAAGTAACCTAAGGGTGTTTGGTTCTTGGTCTATGCTCATATAGACAAGGAAAATTGGAACCAAGAGCTCAAAAGTGCATAATATTGGGTTATCCTGAGGGTGTTAAAGGTCTGAGATTGTGGAGTATTGGGACTGGGAATTCAAAAGAATTTGTGAGTAGAGACATTGTCAAGTTCAGGGAAGATGTTATGTACAAAGATGCACTGAAAGTTGATGAAGTGGGCCTGTCCAAACAGCAGAAAGTACAGATTGAGGTGGAGTCTCTAGAGAAGGATAAATACTCTGAAAAGTCTGAACATGCAAGTTCAGATGATATCCCTGATGGCAATGCCGAAGGGGATACATCTCAGAGTCCTTCTAGTCCTAGTCCTGTGCCATCTAGCCTTGCTAGTGGTAGGACAAGGAGAAAGACTCAAAAGCCTAAAAGATATAGAGATGATGGTTTTGTGAATGTGATCAGGCCAAATAAAGAAAGGGATGATAGCTATGTGACTGCAGTGGCCTTTGTAGCTGCAGAAGAAGAGTCTATCTTTGAACCTTTGACATATGAAGAGGCAATTAAGTCAAAGGATAATGAGAAATGGGTTCAGGCCATGGATGAGGAAATGGAGTCCCTTTATAAGAATGGGACTTGGGAACTTGTAGATAAGCCTAAGGATCAGAAATTGGTAGCATGTAAGTTGGTTTAAGGTGAAACCTGGTATGAGTGAAACTGATAAGCCAAGGTATAAAGCAAGATTGGTGGCAAAGGGGTTTACTCAACAAGCTGGGGTGGATTATAATGAATATTTTCACCTGTAGTGAAACATTCCTCTATAAGGATATTGTTGTCTATTGTGGCAGTTTTAGATCTAGAACTTGATCAACTAGATGTTAAAACTGCATTTCTTCATAGGAACTTAGAAGAAAGGATTTATATGCAGCAGCCTAAGGGTTATACAGTTTCTGGCAGGAGAATAAGGCATGTCTATTGAGGAGGTCATTGTATGGCCTAAAACAGTCCCCTAGACAATGGTATAAAAGATTTGATGAGTTCATTGTTAAGAATGGGTTTAACAGGAGTTTATATGATTCTTGTGTTTATTTAAAGAGTGTAGCAGGGGAAATTATGTGTTTTGCTGCTATATGTTGATGATATGCTCTTGGCATGTAAGGATAGAGATGAAATTGAGACCACAAAGAACTTGCTGAATCAAGAGTTTGAAATAAAGACTTGGGTGCAGCTAAGAAGATTTTGGGAATGGAGATTAAAAGAAATAAATCTTTATGGCAGTTAAAGTTGACTCAAGAGGCTTATGTGAAGAAGGTATTATCCAATTATGCTATGGATAAGTGTAAGCCAGTTTCAACACCCATTGCAGCTCATTTCAAGTTGTCATTTGATGATTCCCCTAAAAGTGAAGAAGAGAGGTGCTATATGGAAAGAGTTCCATATGCTAATACTGTGGGCAGTCTGATGTATTTGGCTGTGTGCAGTAGACCTGATTTGGGTTATGCTGTAAGCTTGGTGAGCAGATTTATATCCAATCCAGGTAAGCTTCACTGGGAGGCAGTGAAGTGGATTCTCAGGTACTTAAGGGGAACACAAAGTTATGGTCTTAACTTTGGTGTAATGAAGATTGTGCAGGCAAGGAGGTAGTGGGGTACTTTGATTCTGATTATGCCAAGGATATTGATAAAGGGAGGTCCATAACCGGTTATGTATTCAAGGTTATGGGAAATGTTGTGAGCTGGAAAGCTCAGCTGCAAAGATTGGTTGCTCTTTCTTCAACTGAGGCTGAATATATTGCACTAACTGAGGCTGTTAAGGAAGTGTTATGGTTGAAGGGATTTGTGGCTGAGATGGGATGTCAATTGGTATTTCAGTTGTGTTTTGTGACAATTTAGGTGCTGTTTTATTGTCAAAGAACAGCAGGTTTCATGAAAGAACTAAGCATGTTAATGTTAGACTTCATTTCATTAGGGAAGTGGTTGAGCCTAAAGAGGTTAAAGTTGAGAGTATCTCAACTGAATTGAATCCTGCTGATGTTTTACAAAGGCTCTACCTGGTCCAAAGTTTGTGTTTTGCTTGAAGGCTTTGGGTTTGGATGAATTGGTGTGATAATTTGTCTTTAAGGTGGAGTATGTGAGATTTAAAGAACAAATTACAAGTGTGTTAGATGAAGACATATTATCTCAATATGTTTTGGTTTTCATTGATTTGGAGTACAGGGACTAGAATTCAAATATTCCATAGTTACAATAACTTGGTGTTATGATGTAATATAGTCTATAGTGCAGGGGCTAGAAGTGTCATTTTTTTTTTTTTTTGAGTTTGTTACTTGCCGTTACTCGGCTTTAAAGGGGATTAGGGTTCTTATTAGAACTAATCCTTTGTATCCATCTTCTACAACAGAGAATTATTAGTATTGCTTTGTGTTCTTAATTTGTGTTTCAATTTACAACACACCTCAATAACATAAGTTAAGAAATCTCATTTAACTATTTCAGTTATTTGGGCTGATTAACAACATTGTAGAATAATGAAGGTGGGGTCACTTGATGATGGCCTCACATGTGGGATTTTGGGCCACGTGTTTTGGGGAGCGTGCGTGACTTATCGTATGATGTCCATTAGGTTTGGGCAGCGAATTGGATGAGAATGGTTGAAAAGTTACTTTCTTTTCTTATTTTCTTTAAAATGTTTCTAAAATAATTATTTTTTTTAATATTACATTCAGTTAAGGCATCAGAGTCTCCTTAGACAGTGGGCGAGCGCCTGTATAGTGGGTCACTTAAAATCGTACATGTTTTTTTTATGGTGGGTGGACCCCTCCACAGCACGGACGAACGCCTCCACAGTCTAAAAAATTGCTGTAAACTAGAAGTTATGATTTTGAGTGGTCAGGCGTCGAGACCTTGTATTAGGAGATGGCTTCACGTTGTCTAGAGGGGACATTTTAAGAAGAAAGTTTGGGGGACATTTTAGGAAATTTTAAATCAAAATGGATATTTTAAGAATTTACTTATTTTTTTTCATTGTTAAAACAACCAAATCAATCGGGCTATAAACTATATCTATGAAATCTGACTAGAACCTTTAACTACTTAAGAAGTAACATAGCTACTTTCGCTAAGTTACAGACCCTTGGATGGATGCCAATTCTATGGTAATTGTGTAATTGTTATTAATAAATATAGTTGTTGCCCTTTTGTAAACTTTTATCTTTTTTTCAATAAAAAAATCATTGAATAAATAAATGATAATGATAATATAACACATGAATAATGCTTCTTTCATTTGTGGTGGTGTAAAAACGACGACTAAGCACCATACATTAAAAAAAGGTCATGATATTAAACATAGAAAAGGAGATAAATTAAATATAAAATATATTTTAGCAAATTATGTTGGCAAGTTGATAGTAGGCTTTTTTGTAGTCTACTCTTTATGAATATAAAAATGTAAAGATATCTATACTAACCGATATTAAATCTAAAACATGTTGGAATCGTGCGTAGTATATAAACAACATACCCAGTATGTTTCACTGAGAATAGGATTTGAGAGGGGTAGGTGTTGATCAGTATTTCCTATATTTTGATCAGTCTTTTCTCTAGGTGATGATCAGTCTTTCCGTTATGTGTGTAGTATACTGAATATTAATGTATGATCCTACATACTTTTAGAATATTATTGTTCAATTACAAAATTGCTTATCTGGAACTGGTTACTTAAACCAAAATGTATTAAACTTAAGACATGCTATAAACTTATATATAAAGTAAAATGATATAACAAATACAATATTTTATTTTATGAATCATTTTATATAGTAAAAATTAAAACTTGGGTTCTAACAATTTCTCAGAACCGGATCGGACGTCGAACCGACGGCTTACTTAGTTTGGTGGTCGGACCGGTCGGACGTCGGACCGGATGGACCGGATTTAACTATATTTTAATTATATTTATATATGTAATTAAATATAGTAATTTTATATATGATTTATACATATATTTTATAGTTATATAAAAACTTAACTATATTTTTATATACAAAGTACTAATTTATGGTTTAACACCTCGTTTTTACCCACTAAAATCAAAAAAAAAAAAAAAAAAAAAATTCAAAATCCGGTCGGACCCGAACGCGTTGTGCCGGTCCAACCGCCGACTCGGTTCGAACCGGCCGGTTCAACGCTCCAAAAACGAACCACCCCTCGACCGGACCGGACAGGCCTCCGAATCCCGGTCGAACCGGTCCGGACCGGCGTCCGATCCGGTCCTAACAACATGGTTCTAACGACTAAACCAAGCCGTTAAGTGGATGCAACAAGTTTGGTTTATCGTTTTTCAAAACCATACTTGATGATTTATCGTTTCTTAAAACCATATTTTATGA
Organism: Flaveria linearis; assembly: GCA_024085815.1. NCBI lineage: Eukaryota > Viridiplantae > Streptophyta > Magnoliopsida > Asterales > Asteraceae > Flaveria > Flaveria linearis. Next base: position 84,828,177 of record CM044004.1, on the reverse strand, counting down.
ATCAATTTATTAATGTCAAGGGGTACAAACATATGTTTTCCCTTTTATTCTCGAAATTTAAAAAGTTTTTCGAATAACCTCCCATTCAATAGGATTCATGAATCTATAAAACCATATTGTAGAACAACAATTTAGAAGCACAAAATATTCTCTCTGTTCCACTATGCAATTTAATATTCACCATTTCTCTCTTCTTCTTCTTCCTCATTTATGCTCCTGTACACTTCTTGAAGCCACCAACAATGGCGAAGGAGGATTCATACTTGAAGAAGAAACGAAGAGCCCCGAATCAAAGATCCGATTTCCCACCCGGGTTTCTCTTCGGAACAGCCACTTCTGCTTACCAGGTAAATCATCTTGTTTTGTCCATGTTCTTGCTCATTATCACTTAATTAATCTGTGAAGTTTTACAGGTGAAGGACATATCTTGAAGACGGAAAATCGTTAAGCAACTGGGATTATTTTGTCACTCCATAGGTTGTTATAATCGGTATATGATTTTTTACCAGAAAACTGAATTTGATTTCCAGTGATGAACATTGAACCACCATCATTTTTATCAGGCTGTGGTGATAATGGAGAGACTGGAGATGTTGCAGATGATCATTATCATATGTTCTTGGTTCATTACTCTTCATCCATCAATTTCATTGACTTGTTTTATATCAATTTCTTTATGTTAATAATTGATTTATATGATACAGAGAGACATTGAGTTGATGCATTCTCTTGGTATACAAGCTTACAGATTTTCCATATCTTGGGCTAGAATTCTTCCAAGTATTTATCAAATCTTACTGTTTTTTAATTACTTCAACTAACTTTTTAAACATGCTTATATTTTTTGTGTTTTTTTATTAAAATTTGTTTCACAGGAGGAAGGTTGGTAAAGTCATCCTGCAGCCATCATATTCTATAACAAGATCATAGACAATCTGATTCTCAAAGGTGCTATGAATTGGTAGTTTAATGTAGAATAATCATCATGATTATAATGATCAATGCTTTTCTCATGGTTCTTGAACATAATAAACAGAAATTGAACCATTTGTGACATTCACCATGTGGATCTGCCTCAAGAACTTGAAGACAGATATGGTTCTGGCTAAACCCTGAAATGCAGTATGTCTAAAACCCATTGTTTCATGAAATCCTTATAGTTTTGTTAGCTTATTACACGTATTAATTGTTTTACTTGCAGGGAAGAGTACTTATATCTAGCAGAACTATGTTTCACGTCTTTTGGAGAACGAGTGAAGTATTGGATCACGATTATGACCTGATATAATCGCAGAATATGCCTACTTATTGGGCGTATTCCACCATCTCATTGTTCAGAGCCTTTTGGAAACTGTCGTGATGGGAATTCAGACGTCGAGCCTCTCATCGCCATGCATACATGTATATGGCCCATGGCTGGGCAGCCAAGCTATATCATGAACATTTTCAGGCAATTAACCAACTTTTAAGTCAATCTTTAAGTTTTTACTTATTCCAATGTCATCATCTTTGAAAAAAAAAATTATATGACTTGTTGGTTTGTATGTGTAGCCTAAACAAGGTGGCTCTATTGGTCTCACTGTTCACAGTTACATGTATGAACCACTAACGGATAATGCTTGATCGTGATGCTGCACAAACGGGCATTTGCTTTCCATTCTGGCTGGTAACATTTTGAATGTATACGCGCTACAAAAATAATAAATGACAGAAAAAGATATAATTTTTGTTTAATTTGTTATCATTAAACAGGGCTCTTGATCCCTCAATATTTGGAGACTACCCAGAAGAACTTAAGGTATATCTTGGAAGTGAATTACCAAGTTTCTCCCTCGGTGAGAAGAATTTCATGAAGAATAGTCTAGATTTATTGGCATCAACCATTATTCAACTACATATGCCAAGGATTGTACTAATTCTAGTTGCTCTGCAACGGGAAATCGTGCAATCAGAGGTTTTGTGGAGACAATTGGAGAGCGTGATGGTGTGCTAATTGGTGAACTTGTAAGAAGCTACAATCTTTGACATATTTATGTTTGCATTAATAATGTGTGGTTGGTATAATGACATTGTTGGTTATTGCAAAACAGACCGGGCAGAAGGATCATATGTTGTTCCTAGAGGCATGGAAGAGATTGTTAACCTTATCAAGATTCGTTACAATAACACACCCATGTTTATTACTGAAAATGGTATGTTTCACAGTTTTGGTATGTTTTCTCCGTTTTTGGGTTTAGTTACTTGACTTATTTCATTGGTCATGTTTTCATATATCTACTTCTTTTGTAGGGTATTCTTCACCACACGTGTATGAGCAACAAGTTAATGAACTAACGAATGATGTCAAGCGAGTTGAATATCATGCCAAATACCTTGCTTCTTTAGCCAAGTCTATTAGGTTGGCTCTAAAATCTTAATCTACGTCCTTTTTTTTAATTGTAGAGTTAATTTCAATTTTACTCTCTAAGGTTTAAATAACAATTTTACTCCCTAAGATTTAAATAACAATTTGCTCCAAAGATTAAAAACATCAATTTACCTCCAAAAGTTTCATATGTTGTTTCAGTTTCACTTCAAAAGTTTTTATTATTTTGGATAAAGTTGAAACAACAATAAAAACTTAAACTGAAATTAAAAAAATTATGAAATTTTTGGAGGTAAATTAATTTTTTCATCTTTTAGAGGAAAATGATTATTTTTAACAAACCTCAAGAAGTAAAATAGAATTTAACTATTAATTCTATTAGTTGCTTCTCTAGGTAGAAAACTAAAAGTGTGACACTGATGCGAAGAAACGTTGTTTGAAATAACAGAGCGGGAGCAGATGTACGTGGATATTTCGTATGGTCATTTATGGATAGTTATGAATGGTTGCAAGGTACAAGGTGAGGTATGGCTTATACTATGTCGATCGACAAACGCTAACCGGACGCCAAAGCTATCTGCAAGATGGTATAAGAATTTTCTGAGCAACAATAGCGATCTCGTTGATAAAAAACATTAGGAGAGAAATTAAGTACAAGTTAATAAATTTCATTATGTTATCTAAAGCAGATCTTCAACATTTTATACGAGAAACATGTTCATATTTCAAGAATGTAATATCGGCCTTGAGATTATTTATTTTATGGCTAGATAAAACAATAGAAATGTCTTGTTTCTTCAACTAATATATCTCCACTACCATATAATACATAAACAAAGGCTACAATGGTCCCTTGGCTGCCCTCCTTTACCCTCACCTTCGATCCCGCCGGTCGTACTCTTGATGAGGCACCTGTAGGGAGACCTCGGCCTTTCCCCTATCCCGAATTCAATGGCATCACTATTGGGTCTTCATGCAAGATACAATAAGGCTTTCTCGGTACCCACATCTATATGTACACCAATCGATACGAAGTTCACCGGCGTCCACCCTTGGATTCACCAGCGGCCGACCATTACTATCGATTTCAAGGTGACATTTTGATTCACTCTTACATTTGTTTCGATCTCTGTCTTATGTTTCTTTGTCTTGATTCAATTTCTGATTTTGACTCTTTTCATATGATTTTGCTGGTAGTGGTGTGATTGGCTCTGATTGTGCACACGGATTTTGTTGATTTAACGATCGAGATTCTGTTTTCTAAGGTAAAGCAGTTATGTCTATTTTAATTGCTTCGCTGTTTTTTACACATTCAATCAAAGCGATTCAACGCAGCCTGGTGTATGGTGCCATTGAAACCGCTATTCAATTGCTTGTGTAGCACTCCATGATGCAAATCAGAATAACCTAGATGCGATTGGGTCTTGATACTATCAGGTACCAATATGGAATCTACTTTCTCCTCTGTTATTCCTCACTGTCATTTGTGTTTAAGCATGTCATTTGTTGTTTTTCATGTAGTGTCGGTTCATTCAATACAACACCGAGTCACAGTCACTACTTGGTTTCTCCTTTCTAAGGTAACAACCCATTTAAAATTACATGCCAATTTTATTGTTCTTAGAGCATGATTATTATTGCAGTTGATCATACTATTTATTTCTTTATGAATTTTAACTTGTAAATTTCTAAAGCTCCCAATTATAAGTTAAAATCTTATACACACAAAATTCTTATGTTGTTAGAATCTTATTGTCTTTTTTTTTTACTCTGTGTGTAACCACAATGACCCTTTGAATTACTTATACAAAAGTACCCTTCCCAAACATAGATTCATCCACTCTTATTTATAAGAATGTTTATAAATTTCTATGTAGAAACTAGCCAACCTATCATTTCATAGTTTGAAAGGTTACAAAATGAATGTCACATTTCTTTTCATTAAAAATAATCCTACTGGTTTCAGATTGCCCATATTGAGAGATTTATCAACATATTACTTTAAACTTTGAAAGTTTTTACCAACATATTTACTAAACTCTAAGCAAGATGTACATGGTTTCATTTTCTTTTATGATAAAATAAACTTTGTAGCAACGAATATAATAACCGCTAATCTGCTGATTAGAGTTTGTTATTAATGTAATGGTGATGCCATTTTGCATATAAGAGATTTGCAGAAATCAACAAGCATCACCCTTACTATTTATTACTAAAAGTAGTTTAGATTGTATGATCATGTTTACTCATGCATTATGTTCAGATCATTATTTCATAGTATGACTCTATGAACATTACATAGTAGAGACTTGAATAGCTTGTTAAATGATGTTATTACTTTCTTATATCACAATCTATGTCTACATTTTGTGCTATGTAGGGTTCTATTCATTGTTACTTCTTTAATTTAGTTTCAGAGTAATTGAAACCCATATAATTTGGGTATGCATAAGTAATTTCTGATCTATACATATAGTAATTTTAATTTATAGGACTCTTGTTTTGCCTTAATGTTGTGAAATATTGGACAGTAATAGGTATTTTAAAGTTTAGTGACAACAATAATTAAAAATATTTTAAAACATTAATAGGTGAACATCTAATCTATAACCCTCTCAAATTCCAATAGTCTGTCTGTATATAATTCTTTTAATTTAAGGCAACAATGGCAACAAGTAGAATAGAGCAAAACACAGTTTCTTAGAAACATTTGAACTTAATAGAACACTTTATAAGGCCAATCATATTCATAGAAACATCACCAATAGCATCATAAAATCAAGAACATTACTTGAACCAGTCCAAAAAAGAAAGCAATATCGTTTGATATCCATAATCAACGGTTATTCTCTGATGATTTTGAGAGCAAGCATACACAAAATGAAGGACATTTAGTACCGTCCTACCAAAAAGGAAAATGGGAATATGGGTTGAAAAAACATCAATCATCAATTGCCTAAACATGAATTATTTTGAAGCGCATCCTCATTATCGATCTCCAACATGACAAGTCTACTATGTTTGAATGAGATTTTAATAGGCATATTGCTTGTTATCTATCTGTTGTTTGGTTTAATACATATTTGACTGATGTGTCAACAAGTGCTGAAAGTCAACATAAAATCTCCTAACTCGCTTCATTTAAAAGTCGGATTAAGTTTTTGTAATAACATGTTTTTGTAAGTGCACATAGCAGATTACATATAACTAAAGCCTAAATGTCATATTTTCTATCAAAGGTCTTGTTGGTTCATAGGTCATAGCCGTTTCAACCCATACACACCTGCTTGACATAAAAGCTGAAGTAGTTTTGCCTACATTTTCTTTCTTTCTCAATAGAGAGCAGTCTGTAGGTAATATTTTTAACATATATGAAAACTATTTATGACTACTTATAGACCACCTTCTATGCTCTATAACCATAACTATGATAGTATGATGTTCTGGACAAGCTCTCTATAACACTTTAGATAGTTTTTCTCCAGTGTTTCATATATCGAAATAGAATATAGGCTATGGCTATTTTTGCATAAGGTTGTGTGGACGAGTATGTTAGAGATGATATATTTCTATTGCAAGTTTTAAGATCTAATGAACATAATCTTATACATGAACAATGCACACACTAACAGATTAGCAGTTTGCATGAATCTGAGTTGCACAAAACATTATCATTTGTAATATCCATTTCCAATATCATGAAACAAACTCCAGTTCTGGGATCACTATTAAGGCTCATTGTGACTTTTACAAAAATGAATCAATAACAAAACTGGGTCGATGAATAAAAACAACCAAAATGAAAGAACAAACCTTTAGGCAAGAAAAAATCAACCTGGGTCGATGAATAAAAACAACCAAAATGAAAGAACAAAACCTTTAGGCAAGAAAAAATCAACCTGCAGAAGCTAAAGTGAAAATATTTAAGGGTCTAAATATTTACTTATAAATAGCAAAGGACAAAACTATAATTTCACTACACCTCAGATATTCATTTACATCTATCATTTTCGAGACCCTGCTCTTCAGCGGGATACACTGGGTATGTTTGTTTGTTTGTTTATTTTACATTATGTAAAAATTCAAACATCAAAAGAGTAACCAGAATGAAACATATATACTGAAATCTATATACGACGAAGAGTGTGACTTTAAAAAATTTGTCCACATCTTTACTATAATAAGGTTAGTGTATAAAATAGGGCAATGGCCGATAACAGTTTTCACCTATCCACACCCTAGAACATATATAGTATAATACAGAGCTACATGGCTCTTATGTGTCTTTAAACGGACACCATATGAGCTAATATCAAGTTAATCAATGGTTTGATCGGTTCTGTAAGTTTTAAATTAAAGTGGAACCTAAGTTAAAGAGATGAAGAATTAATTATCCTATAAACTTATTGATGATGGAACATATACGTTTGAGACTAATCAATTTACTTGCTAACAGTTAAAAGCATGTTGAGATAAAACATAATATTTGAAATTATAATGCTTTGGGTCACAGACTCACAGTTAACAAAAATATACGCTGTAAAAAGTATTGAAGTTAATTAGCTTAGCTTGGACATAGTATAGACAAATACAAGAGATTGTAATGGCAGGGCACATGCATAGCCACTAACTTTCATTTATAAGAAAGAATTTAATATATTTTGAATTATGATCAGTAAACTTAAGAAGAGGAAATTCCAAAGAATCAGGGTGCATTAATACCTTTTTAAACTATATAATGGGTGGACAAGGATTAAATATTAATGTGATTTATTCCTCACATGTTTTTTGATAAGTTGTTTACTATATTGAAACTTTATTCCGCACAAATATTGCACATTGAATCTTAGGGCCATTCTTTATTATTCAAGTAGAAAATTCTAAACTCGTAAGTTCCAGTGCTTTTACTTTTGAGCTCAAATGAACTACCTTACATATGCAAATTTATTCAATTATGTTGCATTTACTCCCTAGAAAATCATTTTAAAATGGTCACTTTACACTTCAATTTGATATGTTTTGACTATTCTTACGAACTATATTTTCTGTTTCAAATTAATGTTGCATCTTAGTCAGTTTGAACATACTATATGCTTCGTACACATAAATTGTCATATCATCAACTTGGTGCCAATTGAATCGTATTGATTTTAGTGAGTGTATGATTTTGAAATAGACTATTTCAGTTCGAGATTACTTTTTTATTTGATTTCTAAAAACCATTCTTTATTATTCAACTCGCTGCAACGCGCGGGCACCCCACTAGTATAGTATATATATAAAGATGGGTATGAAATTGTTATAGTTTTTGCTAAACACATTGTTGAATAATTTAATGTAGTAATTTTAGAATATAACAACTGTTTGCACGGACAACCCTCTAGTACTATATAAATACACACACTATATCTTTATCTTTATCGTAATCGTAAGCCTTTCTTCCTCCCTCTACCCCACCGTTACGTTGCATTCACTCTCACCATCGCTTCCATTGAATGGTTCAATTTGAAGCCCTGCAACCTTATAACCCCTTCGCCCCTCAGTCTTCTCTCCTCCAAGAAGCAACATCGACACACCCCAATCTTGGTACCTTTCTTCTCCTTATTCTCTGTTTGAAATTAAACTAAAAGTTTGAATGCTTTTTTCAAAATTTACAGAAACATAGGGTTTAGACATTGCAATTTCACTATCCACATTCATAGAGCCCATGCCAGGTGCACCGATTCAGGTATTATTTTCACTTACAAAAGTCAGTCGTTGATCGTGTTGTTAGGTGTGTAATCGGATGGAGATAGAGAGCCGTGGATGGATACTGTGTTATCAACTTCAACGACTGCATCGATAACACCGAAAACCTAAAACATATCGTCACCATATCCAACCGAGTGATTTCATGTCTTGAATCAGACCCCCTTCCCTGAAATATTATCATCAATTTCCTTGGTATTTCTCAATCCCGATTTGTGATATCATGTATTCAATTTGGATAGATATAATAATATCTTGATTTCATACGATTTAGGGTCAAAAGGTTTCTCCGAACTAAAGGGAGCAACGATTCTAAAGTATATGGCTTTTTACCATATTTTTCTCTTAACGAAATGTCTTATTGTATGGCCTTATCTTATCTTTCTTATTAATGATAATCATGGCGTGTTTTGTCGATTCTTTAGATGCAGTTTTATTTATTTTGTGGTTATCTTGGGCATAATGTTAATGATGATGTTTTTTTTTTCAAAAGCGTTATCACGGTTACCTTCATTTAACATGGCTAGAGTAAATTTCTTTATTGATATTTAAACACTATGATACGTAAATTGCTATTTTGTATACATGAGCCATTATTATTGATTTGCAGGTGATATATGTAGGTTGATGTGGTCCAAGATGAAAGTTAATCTCACATTTTACTGTCAGATTAAACATTAGCCATTATTTATCGAACTTCAATTTTGATTTTGTTGAACTCTAATGGATAGGTAAGGTATTGATGTCCTTGCATTCTATTGGTTCAACCAATTATTGTTTTATTGTTTTAAAAGTTGATTATTATATATACAAATAATAAGTTTGATGATTGACTTAGTGTGTCATCAGCTTTGATTTGAAAGGATAATTTGGATTTAGGAATTCACTGAATGTTAATTATGAGTTATTTGTGGAATGAATCATTTTACGTACAATGTCCAAATGAATAATTGTGTTTAGTTTCTCAAATGTGATAGTTATTATTGGAGGTTTTGACTATTACATGATGAGATAAGTACATTTGTTGAATCATTAATGCACAATCAGTTGAAGTGAGTTAAAGATACAAACATGAATGATGCAAGGAAATTTGATATTTGAATGTGATTATTATTAGGTAAGGATTATGCATGAGAGCTCTGAAAATATTATTTTTTTGGTTTATTTTCTTTGAATACTCTATTAGGTTGATTTTTTTATCTATTTTTCATTGACATAGAAAGTGTTTGGGTTAGCTTATCTAAGGAGCTTTATCCCAACATTGTGCCGGCTTATTAGATAAATTAAAAAGAATAAAGTAGAGTAAGATCAAGCATAAATTGAGGCTTTGTGATAATGCAATAAGCTTACCAATTAGTTAAGTCACTACTCCTTCTAAACTAGAAACATACGGGATTATCATGATTACCTTTTGGCGTTCTAACCATGTGCACATATAAAATTATAAGTTTTTCTGGTGCTTTATCACTATATTTTTTAATAGTAAAGAAAGAGAACAAAGGTCTGGCTTATCATTCACATTTATTGATAGTTAAATAAAGAAAGTAATTTGTATCATATTAAACAATTAAGCCTGCACAATGTTGGCTTTTCTAATCCTAGAATCTAATTTAATTTAGTAGAATCTCATAATAACTATCAATCTTACTAAATTGTGGTATAATTGTTGCTTGCAGGGAGTCATTCTTGAAAGAATGAATGAGGACGTTGTATCATCTCATTCTCATGTTCATTCTTATATTACATTTGGAGAAGGTAGATCCTTTATATGCCTTAGTTCTAGATTTAGTGATCACATGATTTTAGGTATTAAATTTATTCATTTAGTGTGTCCTCATAAAATTTTTAAGTTATTATCCCTCCTTTCATTGTTTTGACTAACTTTTTACTTTATTTTTTAGTTCCTTTTCTGAACCGAGTAGGTTAGTAATCGTAATGTGAGTTGTAATAATTTAATTGCAGTTTAGCATGTACTTGAAACTATGTCTTTAATCAATGATATGGTGCAGACATCTAATTTCTGATAGCTATGTTATTTTTATGCATGATGTGTCTTTACACCTATTTCAATATCTTGGCTTTCAGTCACTACATGTGTAGGAGTATGGTTATTTCTAAATTGCTTTCATTTATGAAATTTGATTGATAGTTTTGGCTTTTCTTTTTAGTATGGTTATTTCTAAATTGCTTTCATTTATGAAATTTGATTGATAGTTTTGGCTTTTCTTTTTGTTGTTTCAGAACACAGACAAGTTGCTTTAACAATCGTTGCTCTAGTAATGTCTATCTATTGTGAATTTAAAAAAAAAATAATTAAATCCACTCCAAGTTGTAATTGACCATGGATTCTTCAAAAATGTGTGTTAACACTAAACTTCATGTTAGTTATCCGTTTATTATAAATAGCTTTAATAATAAGTGATTTGGTCAACTAAGTACAGTTATGTGTAAGTAAACATTGCCCATTTTGACCCATTACCGAAAACTAACCAACCTACTTATTTATCTTGCTTTTTTTGTTATCACAATTATGTGATGCATAACATGTACTCTCATTTATATTATACATTATTCAGGTATGTGTTAACACTAAACTTCATGTTAGTTATCCGTTTATTATAAATAGCTTTAATAATAAGTGATTTGGTCAATTAAGTACAATTATGTATAAGTAAACATTGCCCATTTTGACCAATTACCAAACCTAACCAACCTACTTATTTTATCTTGCTTTTTTTGTTATCATAATTATGTGATGCATAACATGTACTCTCATTTTATATAATACATGAACAACCAATATTATATAATATGCAGTTTTGGGTGCATCTTGCAAATACCATCATCCTACACAAGGAATCAAGTCATCAGAAACAACATTAAATTTTGTCTATGTGTGCATTTCATCCGATTAGTTTTTTCTTCACCTCCTTTTACATTCAGTACCCTGATTACCATTTTAACCTTAAAATTATTTGAAGCAGGGTGAAAAAGAGTGTTCATACTATGTAAACAGAGCAATGTAAGTTTCGCGTGGCATGCAATTTCACCATCAACAGCTAATTGGCATGATATCATCACCACCACCTTAACCACTCTCAGGTTTAGGGTTTTTGTATTACAAATCGATGAGGGGTGAGTTAGAAATTCCAACGCTGATGATTAGAGCTCAGACAAGTGTGTGAATCTGCAATTGAAGAGGTAAATTAGTTTATAATTGCGTATTATTTCTTGTTCTATTATTACTATGATTCAAGAAAGTTATTTTGTTGTTTGGTTGTTGTATGACTATTAAGTAATCACATTTATTCTAAATATTCATGTCTACTAAACAAATGAACCCTGCAACAACTAATACATGGTCACATGACAGTAGAGGCATTGACATCCCTTTCATTTTATGTTGAAGAGGTACAGATTGTAGATCATATTTTGGGTTGAAATTAATGAAAGGGCCAATGCAGTCATATTCACAAGTATCCACACAAGGAACAAATATATTTAATCACCAATAGTATGTTAATACTTCAACCCATACAAATCTTAGACCAACCGAGCCCGCCGCAATGCGCGGGTATTCCTACTATTACATACCATATAAAAGAATGCAGTTTTCATAAACACATGAAACGGTTTAGGGAATACGTTTAGAGCATAATCATGTCCATCATTATGTAACCAAATTGTAATTTAATTTCAATCTCAATCTCATTCTCATTCTCATGGATGCCTTTAAACATCAAGCAATCTTTGCATGCCATTAATAAATCTCAACTTGTACTCTTGTGGATGAATTTCTAGTTATGACCAGTATTCCATAGTCACTACCAAAACTGTAATTTCCGACTTAAAGTTTTATTTTGTCAACTATGAAGCTTTTTCATTTATTTTATGACACAAAATAATTAAATGAAATTGAGTGCAATATGACTGTGGTAATGAAAATAAAGATTAAAGTATCAATTAACTTTCCTCTTAAACAGCACATAATTAGTTTAATTAACTGACCAAATCAAATAATCAAATAATCACAAAATGGGTGCATAATGAAGATTAAACTTAATAAAAAATAGTAAAAATATACTTTTTTTTTTAATTCCACTTGCTTATACAAAATAGGTTAAAATCCCGTGTATTACATTAGTTGCATAAATAAATATTAAAAAGTTAGTAAAAAATATATGAATATAAAACAATATCTTGAGATATGATATTATTCAATTACTTACGAGTAAGGACTTTAAATAATAAAACAACGATATAGTGTTTAATTTTTCAAACATTTTGTTTCAAAATAAAACTTTTTTTAAAAAGATATTTTTGAAAAATTTCTTATGAAAAGTTTGAATTTTAATCATTTTTTACATAAAAAAATTCTTTTTAACTTATTTAAATAAATTGATGTTTTAGAATAATTTCTTATTTTATAAAAAAATTGTTTATTTAAAAATTACATTTATACAAAGATCTATTTTCTTAATTTATATAAAAATTTATTTAATCTAAAATAAATTAAATAAAATAAAGATTAATACAATTATTTTATAGAAGAAAAACGATAACAATAAAATTTAGAAGCTTTATAATTACGCCACATGTCACAAAAAAATTCTTTATTAGTATTAATAGATATCGGATTGAAATCCCCATCTAGCTTCAAGTTGTCACTGAAGATGGAGAGAGATGAAGATGGACGGGTATACTATTCCCTACTAGTGTCGAGGTAAAATGTTTTAATTTGGGATTATAAACAATGTTAGGTTTGAAAGTATTGGCAAAATGTTTATATTAGTAAATGTTACAAAAAGAAAAGGACATAACTACATTTTCGTTAACATTTAAATTTTAACAAAAGTTATGGTCTTGGACTAAAAAAGAAAGGTACATTAAAGATTAGAGATCATATCTATAAGCTTTAAAAACTAGGGATAAGGGACAGAGCTTGAACATTTGTGTAGGGAGGGCGGGGGTAAAATTAATTGTTTTAGAGGGGATGAACTCATGTTTTATATAAAAATTTACATTACCGACTAAAATTTTTACACTACTGGATTAAAGTTTAACACTACCGATGAAAAAAAAGTCCCCCGGCCCCTTCAATCCTCTGCCATTGCTAGGGATCCAAAATTTTAAATGAATCACAAGGATCAATTATAAAATTAATTTTCTTTTAAGATTATTTTTTTTCAAATGAGTCAAAAGAGTTGTAATCTATCAAAATAAACATTCATTTAATTCGCGTTCAGGTCTTTTTTATTCAATCTTTTATTACAGAATTATAGTGTTTGACTTGTTGGTGCATATAGTAAAATGCACACCACGATTTATGAGAATAACTAGTTTACTACACGTCACGCATTGCGATAGGATCGTATGCAGCGTGATAAAGCATAAAGTACAATTGACCCGATCTGTTTGTGAACTAAATCACGTTGAAACGTAGAGTAACTCAAATATATACCATTTAATAAAAACGCATTATATTGACTCGACTATTTCAAAACAAATGTATGTCGAATTATAGACGGACTCAAAGCATACATAAAAAACACGTGCAGTGATAAAATATAGTTACAATAGTCCCGACTCGTTCCGAACTAAATTTATATCGAAACGTAGAGTAACTTGGATTTTATACCATCAAATGAAACATATTATATTTGACTCGACGCGCAACAAAATTTACTTTGAAACGTAACAAACTAAAAAAATATTATATTCGACTCAACTCAATTCTGAACAAAATTTACGTCAAAACGTATATGAACGTCGAAACGTACATCAACCCAAAGCATGCGTAAAATTAAGCACGAATATTTTTTAATCATTAACCCAACTTATCTCTGAACAAAATTACAGCAATACGTAGACATATGTCGAAACATAGTCAGTCTTAAAGTGTATTTAAAGTTAAGCTATACATTCTATATTTGAACCGAGTCATTTCAGATTACGTCCAAACATAGACGGATTCAAATTATATTGTATAGAGGTAAACCCGAAACTTTAGAAACTTAAGAGGGTCAAAATGACATTCTATAAAAATTTAGAAAATGTTAGTGTGAAAAATGTAAAAAATGAAAGTTTAGGAGTAAATGCCAGTGGAAAAGCCCACCCGCGACCTTTACTTTTAAGTGTAAGTAAATAAGAATTTGAACACGTTGCCACCAACGTGAAATATAATTCGTATATTCATGTTTTAAATTTCTCGATCAAAATAATTGATGTCCAAATGGATATACCGAGTCCTCAGCAATGGACGGTAAACAACTATGGTTCGGGAACTACAACGGATAGTCTGAGATACAGAAAACACCACCGTACTACTCGCTAGGCGACTCCAAATCGATCTAACTAGGATACAGACTCACCACCTAATTCACACTTAGATTTCACAGATCACCGTTCAATCGGCCAGAATTGAACTAGCAGTGATAAGTTTTCTCACAAATGAAGATATATAATAAATTAGGATAAAACATACTGCCTTCATTCTTGAAATACGAAAACATAGAAGAGGAACTATAGAATGATAACCGCCCACTAGGCCACACAATTAACTATTTAACTCTTTCGTTTGTGTGTTACAATGTATATTAAGAGTATAAGTAACCAAGAGAAATGACGTATTGATCTCAGCAATTACCATTTCTTTTTCAGTTCCTTTTCCTTTTCTATTAATTCCATGTGTTATTGCATAATATTTCAGACATGCTTTTGTTTAGAGTTTACTTTTAAATGTTTTCCAATGCCACCAAATGTATTTACTGTTTCTATAGCTCATATGATTAAGTGTTAGTTTTAAAGTTAGGTTAATTTGTAAACTTGATGTAGTGTTTTTTATTTTATGTTTGGAGGACATATGAGCTTCTAAATGTTTTGAGGTTAATGAGGACGGAAAGTACTTTGACTATGTAAAGGCATCGACAAGTAAGCAAACATAGATGATAAATAAGTCTTCGTTTCCATTAGTAATCATTGTTGCTTGATTTCTAACTTTTTGCTAAACATGGGATCGAACTCGAAGAGAACATAGAAGAACATGTTAATGAGTATGTTGATGCATGTTCATGAATCTCTAAGCTTTCTTAAAAAAGTAAAACTTTCGGTAGGTTTTAACATTCTGTAGTCAACTTTTAATGATGTTATCTTTCACTACAAGAAAAAACATTTTTTGCGACGAACTTTTTAGTATGGTTATTTCTAAATTGCTTTCATTTATGAAATTGATTGATAGTTTGGCTTTTCTTTTTGTTTTTCAGAACACAGACAAGTTGCAAAAAGTCGATAAACGACAAAAAAGTTTGCTTTTTTGACTTTTCCAGTCAAAATGATTTTGCGGCGATAATTTCGTCGCAAATAACAAAAATATTATTTTTTTAATTTTTTCATTTCACGACAATTTTTTAAAGGGCGGGAAAATTCCGGCAGTTAATTTGCGGCGACATTTCGTCGCAAAAAAGATGTGATAAAAAATAAAGTTTTATTTTTTATTTTTTAATTATAGAATAATATTTGCGGCGATAAATCGTCGCAAAAAGTGTATCTAAATTTATTTTTATTTTATTTGATGTAAAAAGTGTCGTCGCAATTGGTTTTTTGCGGCGATATATCGCCGCAAAAAGTTTCTGCATATTTTAAAGTCGTGCAAGCTTCAGATCTTGTTCGCACTCTCAACCAACACACACCCACAAACGCCAACCCCACCCCGACGGCCCACCCCCACACTACTCCGCCGGCCGGCCACCCCCACCCTACCCCGGCGCCCGGCGACGACGCGCACCCCTACCTCACTCCCCGTCGGCCGGCGACACCTACCGTCGCTCCACCACTGCCATTTTCAAAGTTGCTGCTCACCACCGCCGGTCCACCACCGCCGGTCCACCACCGTCGCCGCCTCACCACCGTCGCCGCCTCCTTTACACCCTAGCCACCACCACCACTCCTGATTTTAGGTAATATCCTCAATTTTACCTAATTTTATGTTAATTTTTAGTTAATATTTTGAAATTAGGGTAATAAAGTTTATGTGGTTATGAAAACAAAGATGTTAACATGTGTGTATGTATGTATTTAAGAATGTATGTATTTAGTGTGTTAATTTGTAGTTGTTTGGTTTTGAAGTTTATTTTGTTTATGAAAATATGGATTTAACATGTGTTATGTAAAAAATATAAGAATGTAGTTTATGAGTTTATGAAAATATGGAATGTTAAGTTTGGGATTTTGTAGTTTATGTAAGAAGTTTATTTTGTTTATGAAAATATTGAATGTTAAATTTATGTTAATATGTAGTTGTTGTTGAAATTAGGTTTATTAATTTTGTATTAACATTGTGTATGTTTGTATTAAGATTGTTTGAAATAACATGTTTTGGTATGTTAATCAAGAATGTATGTATGTTTGAAATAACATGTAGTTTATGAAGTTTATGAAAATATGGAATGTTAAGTTTGGGATTTTGTAGTTTATGTAAGAAGTTTATTTTGTTTATGAAAATATTGAATGTTAAATTTATGTTAATATGTAGTTGTTGTTGAAATTAGGTTTTATTAATTTTGTATTAACATTGTGTATGTTTGTATTAAGATTGTTTGAAATAACATGTGTTTGGTATGTTAATACAAGAATGTATGTATGTTGAAATAACATGTAGTTTATGAAGTTTATGAAAATATGGAATGTTAAGTTTGGGATTTTGTAGTTATGTAAGAAGTTTATTTGTTTATGAAAATATTGAATGTTAAATTTATGTTAATATGTAGTTGTTGTTGAAATTAGGTTTATTAATTTTGTATTACATTGTGTATGTTTGTATTAAGATTGTTTGAAATAACATGTGTTTGGTATGTTAATATAAGAATGTATGTATGTATTGGTATGAATATAAGTATGTATATATGTATTTGGTATGTTAAATTGTATTAATATGTAGTTATTGTTTGAATATAAGAATGTATATATGTTTGTATTTCCCTAGTTTTAAATGTGTTAAGATAATTAATATTTGTTTGTAGACGCAGTTATGACGATTGATAAGACTTGGACTACTTTAGAAAATAAATTTTCTAAAGAATATCTGATTGGTCTTAAAGCATTCATGGAAAGGTGTAAGAATTATAGAATGGCCAAAATAAAGCTCGATGTCCGTGTAATAATTGCAATAACAGTTATTGGTTTCCTCTTCCAACAATAGAGCGTCATATACATATAATGGTTTTTGTCGATTTTACAAAACGTGGAGGTATCATGGTGAATCATCTGTTCCGTCACCGGTAGTTCCAGTCATACCTCAAACGACAGACCCAATACATGATTTTATTAACGATGTTCGTCAGGAGAATGTCCCACAAGAGGACAACACATACGACGACGACGAACCAATGAACACAACAGATACACCGATTGATACAAATGATGAACTTGCTGAATTACTAAACTTGCGACACCGAACTATACCCTGGTTGTGACTGGATGTCTTCATTGGATTTCTTGGCAAAACTGAGTCACATGAAGGCCATCAATAAATGACCGATACATCGTTTGACCAATTGTTAGAATTTCTGAAAACTGCATTTCCGCTTGCTAAAATCCCACCGTCAAACTATGAAGCCAAGAAGATAATGAAGAAAGTTGGGTTAGGATATGAATCGTTTGAAGTCCACGTTTGTAAGAACGACTGTTGTTTATTTGGGGGAAGGATAACCAAGATTTGCAAAAATGTCCAATATGTGATGAAAGTAGATGGAAGGACGCAAACACTAAGGGGAAGAAGTTGCCAACAAGGTTATGCGTTACTTTCCATTAATTCCTAGATTAAAGCGTATTTATAGCTCAAGACACACTGCAAAGCAATGACATGGCATGCTTCTGGACGTTGCACGGAAGATGGTAAGTTACGTCACCGGTGGATGGTACATCATGGAAAGAATTCGATTCAATGTATCTGATTTTGCCAAAGAACCTAGAAATGTTAGATTAGGGTTGGCTGCTGATGGCTTCAATCCATTTGGGAACATGAGTACGTCGTATAGCATGTGGCCGGTAATACTGACAACATACAATACGCCACCATGGTTATGTATGAAAGAGTCTTCATTCATGCTGACGTTATTAATCCCTGGCCCTAAATCACCTGGGAAGGACATTGATGTTTTTTTAAGACCATTGGTTGATGAATTGAAAAGTCTTTGGTCGGACGGAGTCGTGACAAAAGATGCAGTTACAAACACTTTCTTCACATTACGTGCAATGCTTTTATGGACTATCAATGATTTCCCTGCTCGTAGTAGCTTGTCTGGTTGGAGTGGGCAAGGTTACTTTGCATGCCCAACATGTAAGGAAGACACTCCATCTGTTCATGTATTGGGGAAAAACTGCTTATGTTGGACATAGAAGATGGTTACCAACAAATCATAAATGGAGGAAGGACAAGTCATTCATGGTCAGAACGAGACTAGACGTCCTCCTAACAGGAAAACTAATGATCAGATTTTGGAACAACTTAATAAATTGCCGCCCCGTATTTCTGGGAAACATGTTCATTTGGTGGTAAGAAGAGAAAACGTGATTCCGATGTTGAATTGAATTGGACCAAGCGTTCTATTTTCTTCGAGCTTGAATATTGGTCTTCAATTCAACTAAAACATATTTGGATGTCATGCATATCGAAAAGAATGTGTGCGAGAGTTTGTTGAATACGTTGATGATGAACAAGGAAAAATCCAAAGACACTAATAAGGCAAGAATGGTGTTAGAACAATGGAACATTCGACGTGACTTGTGGCTTGTAGATAACGGTCGCGGTAAGCTCTCAAAGCCTCATCCAAGTTCTCTTTCTCAAACGCCGAAAGGAGTCTTTTTTGTCAATTCATTAAGGAAGTAAAACTACCTGATGGTTTTGGCTCTAACTTTAAACATAAGGTAACCGATAATGATACCCAAATAACGGGGATGAAATCACATGATCATCATATAATGATGCAACGGTTGCTTCCGATTGGTGCTCAAGCGTACTTGGATAAAAACATTTCAACACCAATAATTGAGACGTGCTTATTCTTTAAGCAACTTTGTGCTCGAAACTTGATGTCATCTGACATGCAAGATGCTGAGGAGAAGTTGATTAAAATTTTGTGTTCTTTCGAGCAAATATTTCCTCCGTCATTTTTGACATAATGATTCATTTGGTTATGCATTTACCTGAGGAGGCCATTCAGGTGGGCCAGTTTATATGAGGTGGATGTATCCATTTGAAAGATACATGTAAAGCTGAAAAATTATGTTAGAAATAAGGCTAGGCCCGAAGGTTCCATTGCGGAGGGGTATGTCGCAGATGAAGCCTTAACTTTCTGTTCAAGGTATCTTGACGGTGTACCGACGAGATTTAATCGGCCGGACAGAAACGAAGATGCCCCAGTTCCCACACGTGAGTTTTATGTCTTCCAATCGCTATGCACACCTATCAGCAGGGGGTTGATAAAAAAATGGATGGTGTGCTTTGGGCAAATCTAATTGGTTTGTTCTTAACAACAGCTCTGAGATCGAAGAATACAAAGAGTAAGTATTTTCTATTTCGGGTTGTGTTTTTCGTAAGTTATCTTTATAGTGATTATTATTAACGCAAGTAACATTATTTATAGTGAATTTATTACTCAAATGCCGCATGGAACTGACTTGGAAGCAAATTTTCCTAACTGGTTTAAACAGAAGGTAAACTCATTTGTGTATAAAACCGATTATACAAACCGATCATACAATTTTTCTAATTTCTCTTATTTCAAATAGATCAACCGTCGGCGAGTAAATGAGAATCTAGTGTTAGTCCTCAGTTATTTGCTTTAGCAAATGGACCACGACATGCAAACTCTTACACCGCTTGTATAGTTAACGGTGTGAGATTTGTAGTTCATAGCCGAGACGTACGCCGTACAACTCAAAATAGCGGCATCTCAACAACTGGTCAAGATGGAACAAAGTATTACGGTTTGTTGGAAGAGATTCTGGAGCTAGGCTATCTAGACCGTTGTAAGGTTGTGTTGTTTCGATGTAAATGTTTAAAACTAATAACAACAAACTTTGTGTCATTAAGAATAACATAACCAGTATTTCTACCCAAACTGAATGGTTTACAAATACATACATTCTTGCAACACAAGCAGAGCAAGTTTTTTATCTTGACGAACCGTCTAAAGCCAGTCAAAGAGTTCAATCAATCAGACATTGGAAGGTCGTCCAAGAGGTGAATCATCGGAAGATTTGGGACCGAGATATTATAATGGAAATATGAAGCAGACTTAATTCATGGCAGCACTTCATCTGAGCTTTTGTTGTCTGCTGACTTAGATAATTTAACATATGATGGTATGAGTAGAGATGAAGCTACAGAAGTCGATGTTTCCCTTGAGCATGTCAATGGTGATGTATCTATAGACATCCAAAGTAAATCACAAAAAAATAGTGAAACTATATGGGAATTAAAGAGAAAAATTATACGAGTTTAATGATATAATTTTTATAAAAAACTAAATATAGTATTAAAAAGTTATAAATGTATAAAAAAATTAGGTGTAAAGTTATTTTTATAAAAAAGAATAAAAATATGGGAGGAAAGGGAAAGTTAGGTGGTGACACACCGCCGTATTTAACCTGAATTTCTTGGTTGGTGAAATGACCAAATTACCCCTTTTTATTAAAAAAGTCAAATGTACACATGTCATGATCTCATTATTGTGAAATAAATCAATGGACTATATAGGGTTAATGGGTTATCATAAAAACTAAGGGTTTTCATTAGAACCTTACCCATATAAACTTTACGTTACTTATAACGTTATTTGGTTTTCCAAAAAATGTTTTAGTGAACCATAAAACTATCTGTTCGAGAACGTGCAGATCACAGAAATATTAAAAGAGACTCAAAAGCATTCCACTTGTCACGCCTTACTTTTCAGAGTAGAGTACATCAGATACTTTGCATTTAGATATATATTATTACTAGGTAGTAATATTAAAAAAGTAAAACTAAAAAAGCAATCATTTAATAAAGTTTCTCATAGATATATGAACATCTTTTTATATACAATATTTTAAGTTTCGTTGGTAGTGTTGCCTTTTTCATCTAAAATTAATAATTTAATCCCGTCTTTTGTCTTCACCCTCGATAAAGCTACGTATAACTGACCATGAGTAAAAACTGGTTCTTTAAGATACAAGCCAACTCTTAACAACGATTGTCCTTGACTCTGTTAATCGTCATTGCAAAGCATACAGAAAGTGAAAATTGTCTTCTTTGGAATTTGAAAGGTATTTTTTATCAGATGGCACTAGATTTTTTTTATCAGATGGCATGAAATATGCTTGAGAAAAGGGGGTTGACATTTCGAAAGATCCTACACAAAGGTCAAAACTTCAACCACGTGTCTTTATAAACAACAATAACCTCCATCTCACATTTGTGAGATTTAAAACTAAACTATATATCACTTTATAATTTGGAATATAAGATTACTAAAAAAATTAAGATAGTTTTCCTAAACATAAATCAAATAAAACATATAAATATCATCATACATCATACAGGAAGTATAAATTATAAATCAATACAAATTAAAACTTATATCAGTTTATAAGTAACATAAATCATGACAATATTAACTCAATATTACAATGATCATAAAATTGAATGAAAGAAACCATGTATGTGCACAAATTTCTTTACTACAGCTTCATTAACAGTAAGAATAAGATTAGGATCTAAATACACAATAATACTTTTCTTAAATGTCTAAATAATCTGAAAATTACATTTTCACATATTCAAACAAAACTTCAGCAAAGTTCAGTTTTAAAATTCCAATATCCGACTAAGAACAAATTTAAATTCATATGTATATATAGATTAAACACTACAAGAGTTGACAACAGTACAAAGCCAGATTCATTATACAAAGAAGCTTTTGTTCAAGTAACATAAATCATGACAAGATTAACTCCATATTACATTACAAAATCAGATTTATTATACAAAGACAACTTTTGTTCAAGTAACATAAATCATGACAAGATTAACTATCCATATTACAATGATCATAAAGTTGAATGAAATAAAGCGTGTATGTGAACAAATTACTTTACCAACAGATTCATTAACAGTAAGAATAAGATTAGGACCTATTTACACAAATAATAACAAAAAACAAACAAACATACCCAGTAAATCCTACTCAAGTGCAGGGTCTGGAAGGGTTAGATGGTGGCTAGTCTTTCCTCTATCTTGGGAGATAGAGAGACCGCTTCCGAAGAGACCCCCGACTCACTAACGAGATCAATAACAATAGCAATCATAATATACAGCACACAACACACAGGTATCAAACACATAAATACTTAGGACGTGCGTACATCAAATAAGCGGCAAGAATCGCGTATAAGGGCAGAATGAGGAAAACAGGGGTCCCGCAACAAGTGTACGTCTACCCTTCCTATCCACAGATCCCGCTAAAAGTCCTTAATTTTAATTCTACGCCTCCACGCACTCCTATCCTCGATCATGTGCTCAGAGAGGTGCAAGTATACCACATCTCGCCTAATTATCTCGTCCCAAGTCAACCTAGGTCTACCTCTACTCCTCATACCCTCTATGTTGATGTTCTCTACTACTCTAACGGGTGCTACCATCGGCCTCCGCTTTACGTGCCCAAACCTTCTTAATCTTCCCCTTGTATTTTATCTGTGATACAAGCCACCTCTAGCTTCTGTCAAAACACGCCGTTTCTTATTCGATCCAATCTTGTGTGTCCACACATCCACCTCAACATTCGTATTTTCGTGACCTCTATTTGTCTCTGGTGCGATTTCTTATGGCCTAACATTCTGCTCCGTATAACATAGCTGGACGTACTGCCACTCTGTATAGTTTTCCCTTTAGCTTTGCTGGGAACCTCTTATCACACAGGATCCCTGATGCTGCTCTCCATTTGCACCATCCTGATTGCACCCGGTGAGCTACATCGCTGTGTATCTCTCCGTCCTCCTGTACGTACGAGCCCAAGTATTTGAACCTAGACGTCTGTGGTACCGTCATACCCTGAATACTGATTTGGGTGTCCTCTTCAGCCTCACCATTAAAGTTATAATGCAGTTTCGTATTCTTAGAGCGACTTATCCTTAAACCTCTGCGTTCTAGTTTGCTCTCCACTGTTCTAGCCTCTCGTTAAGCACCGTTTAGATTCTGATATTAAGACAATATCATCCGCAAACAACATGCACCACGGGACTAGCCCTTGTATAGACTTGGTCATCTCGTCCAACACTATTGTGAAGAGAAATGGGCTCAATACGATCCTTGGTGTAGTCCCACTTCAACGGGAAAAAGTCCGTGTCTTCAAGTAGTGCTCGCACACATATTTTTGCCCCTTCATACATATCCATTATTATTTTGATATACCTCTCTGGTACCCTTCTAAGTTGTAGACTTTTCCAAATGAGTTGACGCGACACACTATCATATGCTTTTTCTAGGTCAATGAATACCATATGGATGTCCCTTTCTTTTCTCTATATTTCTCCATTATGCTTCTATGACGTGTATGGCTTTGTTGTAGAGCGTCCTGACATAAATCTAAATTGGTTTACCGCGTATCTGAGTATCTCGTCTAATTCTCGTGTCAATAACTCTTTCCCATAATTTCATCGTGTGACTCAATAGCTTTATTCCCCTGTAATTTGCACAACATTGGACATCTCCTTTTTTCTTATATATGGGAACTATGACACTGCTTCTTCATTGTTCTGGCATCCTCCCGTTTTGAAGATAATGTTGAATAAGTTTGTTAGCCATTTCAGGCCCTCGTCTCCCAGGCACTTTCACACTTTAATCGGTATGTTGTCTGGCCCCACCGCCTTAGCCCTTCCTATTTTCTTCAACGCTATCGTAACTTCGTCGACTGTGATGCTTCTACAATAACACTTTTTTTGTTGGTTTGGTTGAGTTGTTTTATCGATCGTAGTTTGTTGGTTAGAGTTCCTTCCGTTGAAAAGGTTATCGAAGTAAGTTTTCCATCTCACCTTGATGTCGTTCTCCTTCACCAAAACCTTTCCATTCGCAGCCTTTATAAACTTCACCGTTCTCAGGTACTGTCTTCTACTTCTCTCTGCTCTAGCAAT
This sequence comes from Flaveria linearis, assembly GCA_024085815.1. Lineage (NCBI taxonomy): Eukaryota > Viridiplantae > Streptophyta > Magnoliopsida > Asterales > Asteraceae > Flaveria > Flaveria linearis. Next base: position 84,803,897 of record CM044004.1, on the reverse strand, counting down.
CTTAAACATGTCATTCTCCTTCTTTCGTCTCTCTAATCGCTTATACACTCTCTCGTACGCTGTGTCCTTTGCCTCTGACACAATTTTTTCGCCTCTCGCTTAGCCGCCTTGTATTTATCTTTTAGCTCTGCTCGTTTCGTCATTATTACAGTGTAAAAGGTCTCTGAAACTTAGTTATTTAATTCTTACCTTCTCCTGTATATTTTCGTTCCACCACCAGGCTTTCTTATGACCTACTGACCTATTTACACAAATAATAGTTTTCTTAAAATGTCAAAAATCATCAAAAAATTACATCTTCACAGATTCAACCAAAACTTCAGCAAAGTTCAGTTTTAAAAATCCCAGATCCGACTAAGAACAAATTTAATACAAAATATAGTTTAAAACCCTACAACAGATTGACAACCGTACAAAGTCAGATTCATACAATATATACAAAGATAAACATCTCGTAGAAACACTTTTCTATCATATGTTCATACAAAATATAGATTAAAATCATACAACAGACTGAAACGATTAAGAATAAAATAAAAGGAAATAGACATGAAATATTCAACAAAAACTCATAAAAAGTTTAGAATGTTAAACATGTACAGAAGATCCAACCAAATCCAGTAGAAATCGAAAGAATCAAAAAGTATAACAAAGTTTGAGATATAATAACAAGCCTGCAACACAAACGAAGGAGAAAATGGATAAATAACCACCGACGATATTCAGGAAACCGAAGGATACGAACCAAGAAGAAAAACATGGCAAGAACCGAAAGCAGCGGTTGAGGAGAGTGGTCGGAGATTTAGGGTTGGGGAAAGATTGTTTAGAAAAGTGGGGGGTGTACTATTTGGGGAAGACCCAGATTTCTCTTAAAACCCGGGTATGATCCGCGTGTATACCCGGTAGAATTGAGCGGGAATTGAAAGTATTAGATGTGCTGAGGAAGTGGCACGTGAAAAGTTGGTGGTCTAAGAAATTAAGACATGGCTTAAAAAATATTTGTTTATTAGATAGGATAGATTATTATCTACCTACTCATTGATATTTATATTTAACTTTATATTATAATATGAAATTGAAAAGATGAAAAGGCTGCGTGTCATCCTTAATATCTCAGAAGCTTTAGGTGGAGGCTTAACACGTTGGTTCTCATGGTCACTCTGGTCGGTGTCTTATGCAACGTGGTAAATGCTATTTTAATACCTCCAAAAATCTTACATTTTAGTTTCCACGTGTTGGTCTCTTGTGCTATATTCACACCTCACTCACACACACATAAAAACGTCTTTTTTTTTTCTTTTTATAAATTATAATAATTATCATTCGAAATATGGTCGCACATTTACCGTTCAAAAAAAAATGCAAAACCTTTTTGTGTGGCATTTATAGCTTACCTTTTAATGATGCTAAAATGATAACATTTAGCAAATATTTAGATTAGTTCGCTTCAAATGACTTAAAAGTATCGTCGTTGCAAGCCTTAGATACAAACGTTGTCACGTGACTAGTTGCACAAATTTGATCAAATATTTATTATTGTAATTTTTTGCTTACTTTAATTATACTTTATTATTCTTTACCTAGTATGTTAAACGACATTAAGTATTTTCTTATACCTAGTATGTTAAACGACATTAATGTATTTTTCTATATTTTATAATCATGAAAACGGCCACCTAGCTATGTCAATTTTACATAAGAAAACACATAACTTTGATAATACTATTCCTCCGAAAAATAACTTATATGCCCATGATGGTATTATTACTCTTTTAAGAGCAAACCGCATAAAATGACTCAGTTTTCTAAGTAACAAACTTTTTTATTTTAATTTGATTATGATCAAAGATATCTACCTTATAATGATAATTAAACCAAGGATTTTAGTTTTTTCACAATACGCATCATATGACACATTGGTTGCATATAGCTATGGAATATTACAAAACGGAATATGACATTTATGCTTATTTTTTTATTAAGGTAATAATATTGTTAGTTGTGTAAATTTCTCTCTTACGAACAATTAAAAGAGTAGACTTGCATTCTACTAGAAGTTGTGACGTAGGAATTGAAAGAACAAAAGATTTCTTTTTTATACTTGTAAACTTATACTTGTGTTATTGACTAGCATCTTAATTCTTGTAAACCTTAACTTTCATGATGTTATATCTTTTAAACTGGGAGAAGTTCGTTGAATTTGTCCTAAGCATGAGGTTGTCCACATGAAAAATCCCATGCTTCTTCCGATACTCTTTTACTTTCTTAACGCGTATAATTAGATTATCCCAACAACAAAATGGCCATGTGCCGGCTAAAGGTATATCGACGACATGTGTGACATGTGTCGCTAGAATAGAAGACTCTGTAGCAATAAAGCTTGCCTCAATTAGACTGGTCACTATAGGGCAACCTCATGTCATCACTATAAGCTCTGTATATCGTGTTGTATTAGCGGGGTGTTTTAAGGCTAAGTCACTGGCGTCGAATTGTTTTGGTGGAATTAGCACAATTCTAGGGCACACTATGCTCAATTTGGGGGTAATTTATGAAGATCCACACGTGTTCATGATGGAGGTTCATAGTTGTATACCTTGAGGCCTGATCAGACTGTGGTTGGGCCTGGTCACATTAGGCCAGGTCTTATCATTACTTGGGCCTTATATGTGTCCAACTCTACCTTATAGTTCACTATGGGCCCTCTATTAATTTACCCACCACAAACCCTTTGACACTTTTGAACCTTCATGAGTCATGACTACTGCACTAAAAATGTATGATCTTAAATCAGTGGTTGAATTATATGTAATTATATTAATTTAACAAAAGTGTAGTAAGTTATTGCTTTGTTGTTGTATATATCTATTATAATAAAATAGTAACTTGTATGACACGTGTCACCACCACAATTCTCCTCACCAAAATTTTCCCGCCTCTCTTCCTATTAAATAATTACCTTAATTACTAATAATATTATTTAATATCTTTTTAGATTAAAATTTTTTATAAATTAAGACAAATTTGTTATTAATGTTATTTCAAAATAAATAAATTTTTATAAGTAATATTTTTTTTCTAAAATATCAAACTTTGTTAAAAATATGATATATTATAAAATTACTATTTTTAAAAGTAAATTATTTAGAAACCAAAATAATTTAGTTAGGAGTTATGATAATAAAATATTTTAAAAAATGATATTTTATACGGTTTGTTTTAGAACAAATATTATTTTAAAAAAATTTAAAATAAAATTATAAAATATTGGTATCACTGTTTTATTACTTATAGTATTTACTTATATGTAATTTCAGTCATATCATATTTTAAAATATCATTTTATTTTCCATAAGTCTTATTATATTATATTTTATTTATTCAACCCGTGTAATACACGGGTTTTCTAAAACTAGTTCTACTATAAACATGAACTTTTTATTGTATAAAGTACAACTATATATAGCATAGGCTTTTTTAGTTTTAAGTTAAGCCCCTAAAAAGTTATATCTTCACCCCTGTAAGTTTGATTATTTATACTTTACATCATTTACTTATTACTTTTAAGTTTTTCTTTAATAAATTTAAAATATAATTTTTTCATAAATCTCGAATATACCATTGTAGCGTTTTTATTTTATCTACGTCTTGGTGTAACTTTTGTACAAAACAGAATTATATGTCATAATGTGCAAGTCATCAATGAATAAATGTACAAGTCGTCATAGAAATTTTAGGTCTCAATTTTTTATAAACTTCTTTTGCTTATCATCCTTCAACTTTTGAATAATTTAATAATTCAAATTTACATGCGTATTTTTATCAACGTTAACATTTTTAAGCTTTTTGTTTTTTTTTCCGTTGTACGTGCCTATTTTATTAATGTTTTAACGTTAAGTTTCTTAACATTATGTACACTTCCAAATATTGTCAGTGGTCTCTTGCAAACACCGGGTTTGTGACAATTTAATCTTTTATATATGATGTTTGAGTGTTTTCAAGGACGTACAGATTTTTGCTTATGTTAAACGTGCGTTTTTGTAAGAATGTTTAGATGTTAGTTTTTCATGGTTTGCACCCTCCCCGCAATAATACGATCTTAATACTTGGGCTAACGAGAGGTGGTTTGGGCTAATCTTTGGCTAAAGTAATTGTTGCTGGGTTGTTGCTGAAGATCCGAAAGAACCCGTATTCTCTTTTATTTACGCACGGGTCCTCTTGCCCGCTGGAGTTACGTTTGAGAAATGGGTTCTATTTAAAGATTGCAGCTGTGTTTAATATTTTCTGTTGTTTTCTGATTTAGTTGTTAATTGTTTACTGGTTTTGTTATTTTTTCGAGTTGTTTACCATTCTTGACATCTCGGTTCAGTTCAGTCATGGTCATTATCTCTATAATCATAATCTGATCAATAAAACCGGTTATGGAAAATATATTAACCTAACCATTGGTTATTGGATTACTTGATTAATTTTTTTGAACGGCTAATTGGATCATTGACGGACAACTAACCCACCTGATAATCACAATTACTCGAGTACGAAACCTTAGAGGCACTAGGCTAGCATGTTCCAAAGATATCAGTCCGCAACCTGAGACCACCTTAAAAAATTCATCTTAGTTGGGAACACCCCAGGACCCAACCTAAAACCACCCATTTTTCTATTACAGTAAGAGTTAAACTCAAAATCTTTTTGTTTTAAAAAAGTTTTGAAACAACTCACCTTGTGAGATTTAAAGAACAAATTACAAGTGTGGTAGATGAAGACATATTATCTCAATATGTTTTGGTTTTCATTGATTTGGGAGTACAGGACTAGAATTGCAAATATCCATAGTTACAATGACTTGTTGTTATGATGTAATAAGTAGTCTATAGTGCAGGGGCTAGAAGTGTCATTTTTTTTGTTTTTTGAGTTTGTTACTTGCCGTTACTCGGCTTTAAAAGGGATTAGGGTTCTTATTAGAACTAATCCTTTGTATCCATCTTCTACAACAGAGAATTATTAGTATTGCTTTGTGTTCTTAATTTGTGTTTCAATTTACAACAATTGGTATCAGAGCCAAGGTTTGAGGCTCAATTGAAACACGACAGATTGCAATCGGAGGTTGCAATCAGAGAGAATCAAATGGTGCCGACGAAATTCGAGCTTGAGAAGTTTGATGGGAAACGACTTCGGGTTATGGAGGCTTAAGATGCGAGCATTGTTAGTTCACCAGGGGTTGGTGGATGCTCTCTCCGGTATGCCTCCGAAGTTGCCGGCGATCGACGATAAGAAACAAAGAAGCATCTGAAACAAAAAAAAGGGAACTAGAAGAAAAGTGGAAGGAGAAGTGAAAGTAGAAAAGGCACATAGTGCCATCATCTTGAGTCTTGGTGATCGGGTGCTTCGGGAGGTGTCTAAGGAATCAACGGCTGCCGGAATTTGGTCAAAATGGAGAGTTTGTACATGACCAAATCCCTAGCCAATAGGCTGTATTTGAAGAAGAGGCTGTATACCTTTGGTATGGTGAGTGGAAAGTCTCTTGAAGATCATGTAGATGAGTTCAATAAACTCATCTTGGATCTTGAAAATATTGAGTCACCATAGATGATGAAGATCAGGCCATCTTGTTCCTAACCTCCCTGTCACATTCGTATGAACACTTTGTGGATACTTTAATATATGGCTGGGAAACTTTAACCATGGAGGAGGTGTTGGCTGCTCTAAATTCCAAGGAATTGAAAAAGAGGGCTGATGTAAAGGAGGATGGTGGAGAAGGCTTGTTTGTAAGAGGCAGATCCGATCAGAGGAATTCAAGTTCAAGGCACAAAAGTAGTTCAAGATCAAAGTCCAAATTTAAGAGAAGGTGTTTCGTGTGTAATTCAGAGAAACACTTCAAAAAGGACTGCCCTGAGTGGAAGAAAAGGAAGAATGAGTTTAATGGTTCAAAGAATCAAAGCAGCCATAATGTACAGGATGATAGTTTTTCATCTGATGGCTATGAGAGCTCTGATGTACTTAGTGTTGAGTTTGAAAGTTCTAAAGGGCAGTGGGTGATGGACTCAGGTTGTTCGTTTCATATGACACCTGTAAAAGATTACTTCAAAGAGTTGAAGTGAATTGACCTTAGAACAGTCAAACTGGGAGATGATAGGCCATGTTCCATTGTTGGCATTGGAGTAGTTGTTCTAAAAATGGACAATGGGATTGAAATTGAGTTGAATGGTGTTAGGTACATCCCAGATTTGAAGAAGAGCCTATGTCTCTGGGTATGCTTGAAAAGAATGGTCATAGGGTCATTCTTGAAAATGGAAAGGCCAAAGTAGTAAGTGGATCTTTGGTGAAGTTGTCTGGTACAAGATGGGGAACAGCATTTATGTTCTTGATGGTAAAGTCAGGAATGAAGTAAATAATGTTGAATCAAAAGAAGTTGATGAAAACAGTGAAAGCTTGTGGCATCAAAGATTGGGTCACATTAGTGATCAGGGACTTGCAGAATTAAAGAAGCAACAAGTCTTGAAGGGCCTAAAAGATGGTGGTAGTGGCTTTTGTGAGCATTGTGTTCTTGGCAAAGCTCACAGAGTCAAATTCACAAGGAGTACTCAAAAGTCTAAAGGAGTGTCAGACTACATACATGCTGATTTGTGGGGGCCAACAAAGACTCCATCATTGGGAGGTGCAAGGTATTTTTTAGCTTTGATTGATGATTTTTCTAGGAGAGTTTGGGTGTATGTTCTGAAACATAAGAATGAGGCCTTAGAAAAGTTTAAAGAATGGAAGGTGTTAGTTGAGACCCAAACAAGTAGAAAGTTAAGAAGTTAAGAACTGACAATAGGCTTGAATTCTGTGGGGGTGAATTTAAGAATTACTGCAAAAAGTATGGGATAGCTAGGCATCTAACTGTTCCTGGGACACCACAGCAAAATGGCTTGGTGGAAAGAATGAACAGGACTTTGTTGAACAAGGTTAGATGTATGCTGATAAGTTCAGGACTTCCTAAAAGTTTCTGGGCTGAAGCAGTTACTACTGCAGCATACTTGATTAATAGGTCACCTCCAACAGCTCTTAATATGAAAACTCCTTTGGAGGTGTGGTCAGGTCAAAAGCCTGATTTAAGTAACCTAAGGGTGTTTGGTTCTTTGGTCTATGCTCATATAGACCAAGGAAAATTGGAACCAAGAGCTCAAAAGTGCATAATATTGGGTTATCCTGAGGGTGTTAAAGGTCTGAGATTGTGGAGTATTGGGACTGGGAATTCAAAAGCATTTGTGAGTAGAGACATTGTCAAGTTCAGGGAAGATGTTATGTACAAAGATGCACTGAAAGTTGATGAAGTGGGCCTGTCCAAACAGCAGAAAGTACAGATTGAGGTGGAGTCTCTAGAGAAGGATAAATACTCTGAAAAGTCTGAACATGCAAGTTCAGATGATATCCCTGATGGCAATGCCGAAGGGGATACATCTCAGAGTCCTTCTAGTCCTAGTCCTGTGCCATCTAGCCTTGCTAGTGGTAGGACAAGGAGAAAGACTCAAAAGCCTAAAAGATATAGAGATGATGGTTTTGTGAATGTGATCAGGCCAAATAAAGAAAGGGATGATAGCTATGTGACTGCAGTGGCCTTTGTAGCTGCAGAAGAAGAGTCTATCTTTGAACCTTTGACATATGAAGAGGCAATTAAGTCAAAGGATAATGAGAAATGGGTTCAGGCCATGGATGAGGAAATGGAGTCCCTTTATAAGAATGGGACTTGGGAACTTGTAGATAAGCCTAAGGATCAGAAATTGGTAGCATGTAAGTTGTTGTTTAAGGTGAAACCTGGTATGAGTGAAACTGATAAGCCAAGGTATAAAGCAAGATTGGTGGCAAAGGGGTTTACTCAACAAGCTGGGGTGGATTATAATGAGATATTTTCACCTGTAGTGAAACATTCCTCTATAAGGATATTGTTGTCTATTGTGGCAGTTTTAGATCTAGAACTTGATCAACTAGATGTTAAAACTGCATTTCTTCATAGGAACTTAGAAGAAAGGATTTATATGCAGCAGCCTAAGGGTTATACAGTTTCTGGCCAGGAGAATAAGGCATGTCTATTGAGGAGGTCATTGTATGGCCTAAAACAGTCCCCTAGACAATGGTATAAAAGATTTGATGAGTTCATTGTTAAGAATGGGTTTAACAGGAGTTTATATGATTCTTGTGTTTATTTTAAAGAGTGTAGCAGGGGAAATTATGTGTATTTGCTGCTATATGTTGATGATATGCTCTTGGCATGTAAGGATAGAGATGAAATTGAGACCACAAAGAACTTGCTGAATCAAGAGTTTGAAATAAAAGACTTGGGTGCAGCTAAGAAGATTTTGGGAATGGAGATTAAAAGAAATAAATCTTTATGGCAGTTAAAGTTGACTCAAGAGGCTTATGTGAAGAAGGTATTATCCAATTATGCTATGGATAAGTGTAAGCCAGTTTCAACACCCATTGCAGCTCATTTCAAGTTGTCATTTGATGATTCCCCTAAAAGTGAAGAAGAGAGGTGCTATATGGAAAGAGTTCCATATGCTAATACTGTGGGCAGTCTGATGTATTTGGCTGTGTGCAGTAGACCTGATTTGGGTTATGCTGTAAGCTTGGTGAGCAGATTTATATCCAATCCAGGTAAGCTTCACTGGGAGGCAGTGAAGTGGATTCTCAGGTACTTAAGGGGAACACAAAGTTATGGTCTTAACTTTGGTGTTAATGAAGATTGTGCAGGCAAGGAGGTAGTGGGGTACTTTGATTCTGATTATGCCAAGGATATTGATAAAGGGAGGTCCATAACCGGTTATGTATTCAAGGTTATGGGAAATGTTGTGAGCTGGAAAGCTCAGCTGCAAAGATTGGTTGCTCTTTCTTCAACTGAGGCTGAATATATTGCACTAACTGAGGCTGTTAAGGAAGTGTTATGGTTGAAGGGATTTGTGGCTGAGATGGGATTGTCAATTGGTATTTCAGTTGTGTTTTGTGACAATTTAGGTGCTGTTTATTGTCAAAGAACAGCAGGTTTCATGAAAGAACTAAGCATGTTAATGTTAGACTTCATTTCATTAGGGAAGTGGTTGAGCCTAAAGAGGTTAAAGTTGAGAGTATCTCAACTGAATTGAATCCTGCTGATGTTTTTACAAAGGCTCTACCTGGTCCAAAGTTTGTGTTTTGCTTGAAGGCTTTGGGTGTTGGATGAATTGGTGTGATAATTTGTCTTTAAGGTGGAGTATGTGAGATTTAAAGAACAAATTACAAGTGTGTTAGATGAAGACATATTATCTCAATATGTTTTGGTTTTCATTGATTTGGAGTACAGGGACTAGAATTCAAATATTCCATAGTTACAATAACTTGTTGTTATGATGTAATAAGTAGTCTATAGTGCAGGGGCTAGAAGTGTCATTTTTTTGTTTTTTGAGTTTGTTACTTGCCGTTACTCGGCTTTAAAGGGGATTAGGGTTCTTATTAGAACTAATCCTTTGTATCCATCTTCTACAACAGAGAATTATTAGTATTGCTTTGTGTTCTTAATTTGTGTTTCAATTTACAACACACCTCAATAACATAAGTTAAGAAATCTCATTTAACTATTTCAGTTATTTGGGCTGATTAACAACATTGTAGAATAATGAAGGTGGGGTCACTTGATGATGGCCTCACATGTGGGATTTTGGGCCACGTGTTTTGGGGAGCGTGCGTGACTTATCGTATGATGTCCATTAGGTTTGGGCAGCGAATTGGATGAGAATGGTTGAAAAGTTACTTTCTTTTCTTATTTTCTTTAAAATGTTTCTAAAATAATTATTTTTTTTAAATATACATTCAGTTAAGGCATCAGAGTCTCCTTAGACAGTGGGCGAGCGCCTGTATAGTGGGTCACTTAAAATCGTACATGTTTTTTTTATGGTGGGTGGACCCCTCCACAGCACGGACGAACGCCTCCACAGTCTAAAAAATTGCTGTAAACTAGAAGTGTATGATTTTGAGTGGTCAGGCGTCGAGACCTTGTATTAGGAGATGGCTTCACGTTGTCTAGAGGGGACATTTTAAGAAGAAAAGTTTGGGGGGACATTTTAAGGAAATTTTAAATCAAAATGGATATTTTAAGAATTTACTTATTTTTTTTCATTGTTAAAACAAACCAAATCAATCGGGCTATAAACTATATCTATGAAATCTGACTAGAACCTTTAACTACTTAAGAAGTAACATAGCTACTTTCGCTAAGTTACAGACCCTTGGATGGATGCCAATTCTATGGTAATTGTGTAATTGTTATTAAATAAATATAGTTGTTGCCCTTTTGTAAACTTTTATCTTTTTTTCAATAAAAAAATCATTGAATAAATAAATGATAATGATAATATAACACATGAATAATGCTTCTTTCATTTGTGGTGGTGTAAAGACGGACTAAGCACCATACATTAAAAAAAGGTCATGATATTAAACATAGAAAAGGAGATAAATTAAATATAAAATATATTTTAGCAAATTATGTTGGCAAGTTGATAGTAGGCTTTTTTGTAGTCTACTCTTTATGAATATAAAAATGTAAAGAATATCTATACTAACCGATATTAAATCTAAAACATGTTGGAATCGTGCGTAGTATATAAACAAACATACCCAGTATGTTTCACTGAGAATAGGATTTGAGAGGGGTAGGTGTTGATCAGTATTTCCTATATTTTGATCAGTCTTTTCTCTAGGTGATGATCAGTCTTTCCGTTATGTGTGTAGTATACTGAATATTAATGTATGATCCTACATAACTTTTAGAATATTATTGTTCAATTACAAAATTGCTTATCTGGAACTGGTTACTTAAACCAAAATGTATTAAACTTAAGACATGCTATAAACTTATAATATAAAGTAAAATGATATTAACAAATACAATATTTTATTTTATGAATCATTTTATATAGTAAAAATTAAAACTTGGGTTCTAACCAATGTTCTCAGAACCGGATCGGACGTCGAACCGGACGGCTTACTAGTTTGGTGGTCGGACCGGTCGGACCGGTCGGACCGGATGGACCGGATTTAACTATATTTTAATTATATTTATATATGTAATTAAATATAAGTAATTTATATATGATTTATACATATATTTTATAGTTATATATAAAACTTAACTATATTTTTATATACAAAGTACTAATTTATGGTTTAACACCTCGTTTTTACCCACTAAAATCAAAAAAAAAAAAAAAAAAAAAATTCAAAATCCGGTCGGACCCGAACCGGTTGGCCGGTCCAACCGCCGACTCGGTTCGAACCGGCCGGTTCAACGCTCCAAAAACGAACCACCCTCGACCGGACCGGACAGGCCTCCGAATCCCGGTCGAACCGGTCGGACCGGCCGTCCGATCCGGTCCTAACAACATTGGTTCTAACGACTAAACCAAGCCGTTTAAGTGGATGCAACAAGTTTGGTTTATCGTTTTTCAAAACCATACTTGATGATTTATCGTTTCTTAAAACCATATTTTATGAATCAATTTATTAATGTCAAGGGGTACAAACATATGTTTTCCCTTTTATTCTCGAAATTTAAAAAGTTTTTCGAATAACCTCCCATTCAATAGGATTCATGAATCTATAAAACCATATTGTAGAACAACAATTTAGAAGCACAAAATATTCTCTCTGTTCCACTATGCAATTTAAAATATTCACCATTTCTCTCTTCTTCTTCTTCCTCATTTATGCTCCTGTAACACTTCTTGAAGCCACCAACAATGGCGAAGGAGGATTCATACTTGAAGAAACGAAGAGCCCCGAATCAAAAGATCCGATTTCCCACCCGGGTTTCTCTTCGGAACAGCCACTTCTGCTTACCAGGTAAATCATCTTGTTTTGTCCATGTTCTTGCTCATTATCACTTAATTAATCTGTGAAGTTTTACAGGTTGAAGGAGCATATCTTGAAGACGGAAAATCGTTAAGCAACTGGGATGTATTTTGTCACTCCATAGGTTGTTATAATCGGTTATATGATGTTTTTACCAGAAAACTGAATTTGATTTCCAGTGATGAACATTGAACCACCATCATTTTTATCAGGCTGTGGTGATAATGGAGAGACTGGAGATGTTGCAGATGATCATTATCATATGTTCTTGGTTCATTACTCTTCATCCATCAATTTCATTGACTTGTTTTATATCAATTTCTTTATGTTATAATTGATTTATATGATACAGAGAGACATTGAGTTGATGCATTCTCTTGGTATACAAGCTTACAGATTTTCCATATCTTGGGCTAGAATTCTTCCAAGTATTTTATCAAATCTTACTGTTTTTTAATTACTTCAACTAACTTTTTAAACATGCTTATATTTTTGTGTTTTTTTATTAAAATTTGTTCACCAGGAGGAAGGTTTGGTAAAGTCATCCTGCAGCCATCATATTCTATAACAAGATCATAGACAATCTGATTCTCAAAGGTGCTATGAATTGGTAGTTTAATGTAGAATAATCATCATGATTATTAATGATCAATGCTTTTCTCATGGTTCTTGAACATAATAAACAGAAATTGAACCATTTGTGACAATTCACCATGTGGATCTGCCTCAAGAACTTGAAGACAGATATGGTTCTTGGCTAAACCCTGAAATGCAGTATGTCTAAAACCCATTGTTTCATGAAATCCTTATATGTTTGTTAGCTTATTACACGTATTAATTGTTTTACTTGCAGGGAAGAGTACTTATATCTAGCAGAACTATGTTTCACGTCTTTTGGAGAACGAGTGAAGTATTGGATCACGATTAATGAACCTGATATAATCGCAGAATATGCCTACTTATTGGGGCGTATTCCACCATCTCATTGTTCAGAGCCTTTTGGAAACTGTCGTGATGGGAATTCAGACGTCGAGCCTCTCATCGCCATGCATAACATGTTATTGGCCCATGGCTGGGCAGCCAAGCTATATCATGAACATTTTCAGGCAATTAACCAACTTTTAAGTCAATCTTTAAGTTTTTACTTATTCCAATGTCATCATCTTTGAAAAAAAAAATTATATGACTTGTTGGTTTGTATGTGTAGCCTAAACAAGGTGGCTCTATTGGTCTCACTGTTCACAGTTACATGTATGAACCACTAACGGATAATGAGCTTGATCGTGATGCTGCCAAACGGGCATTTGCTTTCCATTCTGGCTGGTAACATTTTGAATGTATACGCGCTACAAAAATAATAAATGACAGAAAAAGATATAATTTTTGTTTAATTTGTTATCATTAAACAGGCTCTTGATCCCTCAATATTTGGAGACTACCCAGAAGAACTTAAGGTATATCTTGGAAGTGAATTACCAGTTTCTCCCTCGGTGAGAAGAATTTCATGAAGAATAGTCTAGATTTTATTGGCATCAACCATTATTCAACTACATATGCCAAGGATTGTACTAATTCTAGTTGCTCTGCAACGGGAAATCGTGCAATCAGAGGTTTTGTGGAGACAATTGGAGAGCGTGATGGTGTGCTAATTGGTGAACTTGTAAGAAGCTACAATCTTTGACATATTTATGTTTGCATTAATAATGTGTGGTTGGTATAATGACATTGTTGGTTATTGCAAAACAGACCGGGCAGAAGGATCATATGTTGTTCCTAGAGGCATGGAAGAGATTGTTAACCTTATCAAGATTCGTTACAATAACACACCCATGTTTATTACTGAAAATGGTATGTTTCACAGTTTTTGGTATGTTTCTCCGTTTTTGGGTTTAGTTACTTGACTTATTTCATTGGTCATGTTTTCATATATCTACTTCTTTTGTAGGGTATTCTTCACCACACGTGTATGAGCAACAAGTTAATGAACTAACGAATGATGTCAAGCGAGTTGAATATCATGCCAAATACCTTGCTTCTTTAGCCAAGTCTATTAGGTTGGCTCTAAAATCTTAATCTACGTCCTTTTTTTTTAATTGTAGAGTTAATTTCAATTTTACTCTCTAAGGTTTAAATAACAATTTTACTCCCTAAGATTTAAATAACAATTTGCTCCCAAAGATTAAAAACATCAATTTACCTCCAAAAGTTTCATATGTTGTTTCAGTTTCACTTCAAAAGTTTTTATTATTTTGGATAAAGTTGAAACAACTAATAAAACTTTAAACTGAAATTAAAACAAATTATGAAATTTTGGAGGTAAATTAATGTTTTTCATCTTTTAGAGGAAAATGATTATTTTTAACAAACCTCAAGAAGTAAAATAGAATTTAACTATTAATTCTATTAGTTGCTTCTCTAGGTAGAAAACTAAAAGTGTGACACTGATGCGAAGAAACGTTGTTTGAAATAACAGAGCGGGAGCAGATGTACGTGGATATTTCGTATGGTCATTTATGGATAGTTATGAATGGTTGCAAGGTACAAGGTGAGGTATGGCTTATACTATGTCGATCGACAAACGCTAACTCGGACGCCAAAGCTATCTGCAAGATGGTATAAGAATTTTCTGAGCAACAATAGCGATCTCGTTGATAAGAAAACATTAGGAGAGAAATTAAGTACAAGTTAATAAGAATTTCATTATGTTATCTAAAGCAGATCTTCAACATTTTATACGAGAAACATGTTCATATTTCAAGAATGTAATATCGGCCTTGAGAATTATTTATTTTATGGCTAGATAAAACAATAGAAATGTCTTGTTTCTTCAACTAATATATCTCCACTACCATATAATACATAAACAAAGGCTACAATGGTCCCTTGGCTGCCCCTCCTTTACCCTCACCTTCGATCCCGCCGGTCGTTACTCTTGATGAGGCACCTGTAGGGAGACCTCCGGCCTTTCCCCTATCCCGAATTCAATGGCATTCACTATTGGGTCTTCAATGCAAGATACAATAAGGCTTTCTCGGTACCCACATCTATATGTACACCAATCGATACGAAGTTCACCGGCGTCCACCCTTGGATTCACCAGCGGCCGACCATTACTATCGATTTCAAGGTGACATTTTGATTCACTCTTACATTTGTTTCGATCTCTGTCTTATGTTTCTTTGTCTTGATTCAATTTCTTGATTTTGACTCTTTTTCATATGATTTGCTGGTAGTGGTGTGATTGGCTCTGATTGTGCACACGGATTTTGTTGATTTAACGATCGAGATTCTGTTTTCTAAGGTAAAGCAGTTATGTCTATTTTAATTGCTTCGCTGTTTTTACACATTCAATCAAAGCGATTCAACGCAGCCTGGTGTATGGTGCCATTGAAACCGCTATTCAATTGCTTGTGTAGCACTCCATGATGCAAATCAGAATAACCTAGATGCGATTGGGTCTTGATACTATCAGGTACCAATATGGAATCTACTATTCTCCTCTGTTATTCCTCACTGTCATTTGTGTTTAAGCATGTCATTTGTTGTTTTTCATGTAGTGTCGGTTCATTCAATACAACACCGAGTCACAGTCACTACTTGGTTTCTCCTTTCTAAGGTAACAACCCATTTAAAATTACATGCCAATTTTATTGTTCTTAGAGCATGATTATTATTGCAGTTGATCATACTATTTATTTCTTTATGAATTTTAACTTGTAAATTTCTAAAGCTCCCAATTATAAGTTAAAATCTTATACACACAAAATTCTTATGTTGTTAGAATCTTATTGTCATTTTTTTTTACTCTGTGTGTAACCACAATGACCCATTTGAATTACTTATACAAAAGTACCCCTTCCCAAACATAGATTCATCCACTCTTATTTATAAGAATGTTTATAAATTTCTATGTAGAAACTAGCCAACCTATCATTTCATAGTTTGAAAGGTTACAAAATGAATGTCACATTTCTTTTCATTAAAAATAATCCTACTGGTTTCAGATTGCCCATATTGAGAGATTTATCAACATATTACTTTAAACTTTGAAAGTTTTTACCAACATATTTACTAAACTCTAAGCAAGATGTACATGGTTTCATTTTCTTTTATGATAAAATAAACTTTGTAGCAACGAATATAATAACCGCTAATCTGCTGATTAGAGTTTGTTATTAATGTAATGGTGATGCCATTTTGCATATAAGAGATTTGCAGAAATCAACAAGCATCACCCTTACTATTTATTACTAAAAGTAGTTTAGATTGTATGATCATGTTTACTCATGCATTATGTTCAGATCATTATTTCATAGTATGACTCTATGAACATTACATAGTAGAGACTTGAATAGCTTGTTAAATGATGTTATTACTTTCTTATATCACAATCTATGTCTACATTTTGTGCTATGTAGGGTTCTAATTCATTGTTACTTCTTTAATTTAGTTTCAGAGTAATTGAAACCCATATAATTTGGGTATGCATAAGTAATTTCTGATCTATACATATAGTAATTTTAATTTATAGGACTCTTGTTTTGCCTTAATGTTGTGAAATATTGGACAGTAATAGGTATTTTAAAGTTTAGTGACAACAATATTAAAAATATTTTAAAACATTAATAGGTGAACATCTAATCTATAACCCTCTCAAATTCCAATAGTCTGTCTGTATATAATTCTTTTAATTTAAGGCAACAATGGCAACAAGTAGAATAGAGCAAAACACAGTTTCTTAGAAACATTTGAACTTAATAGAACACTTTATAAGGCCAATCATATTCATAGAAACATCACCAATAGCATCATAAAATCAAGAACATTACTTGAACCAGTCCAAAAAAGAAAGCAATATCGTTTGATATCCATAATCAACGGTTATTCTCTGATGATTTTGAGAGCAAGCATACACAAAATGAAGGACATTTAGTACCGTCCTACCAAAAAGGAAAATGGGAATATGGGTTGAAAAAACATCAATCATCAATTGCCTAAACATGAATTATTTTGAAGCGCATCCTCATTATCGATCTCCAACATGACAAGTCTACTATTGTTTGAATGAGATTTTAATAGGCATATTGCTTGTTATCTATCTGTTGTTTGGTTTAATACATATTTGACTGATGTGTCAACAAGTGCTGAAAGTCAACATAAAATCTCCTAACTCGCTTCATTATAAAAGTCGGATTAAGTTTTTGTAATAACATTGTTTTTGTAAGTGCACATAGCAGATTACATATAACTAAAGCCTAAATGTCATATTTTTCTATCAAAGGTCTTGTTGGTTCATAGGTCATAGCCGTTTCAACCCATACACACCTGCTTGACATAAAAGCTGAAGTAGTTTTGCCTACATTTTCTTTTCTTTTCTCAATAGAGAGCAGTCTGTAGGTAATATTTTAACATATATGAAAACTATTTATGACTACTTATAGACCAACTTTCTATGCTCTATAACCATAACTATGATAGTATGATGTTCTGGACAAGCTCTCTATAACACTTTAGATAGTTTTTCTCCAGTGTTTCATATATCGAAATAGAATATAGGCTATGGCTATTTTTGCATAAGGTTGTGTGGACGAGTATGTTAGAGATGATATATTTCTATTGCAAGTTTTAAGATCTAATGAACATAATCTTATACATGAACAATGCACACACTAACAGATTAGCAGTTTGCATGAATCTGAGTTGCACAAAACATTATCATTTGTAATATCCATTTCCAATATCATGAAACAAACTCCAGTTCTGGGATCACTATTAAGGCTCATTGTGACTTTTACAAAAATGAATCAATAACAAAACTGGGTCGATGAATAAAAACAACCAAAATGAAAGAACAAAACCTTTAGGCAAGAAAAAATCAACCTGGGTCGATGAATAAAAACAACCAAAATGAAAGAACAAAACCTTTAGGCAAGAAAAAATCAACCTGCAGAAGCTAAAGTGAAAATATATTAAGGGTCTAAATATTTACTTATAAATAGCAAAGGACAAAACTATAATTTCACTACACCTCAGATATTCATTTACATCTATCATTTTCGAGACCCTGCTCTTCAGCGGGATACACTGGGTATGTTTGTTTGTTTGTTTATTTTACATTATGTAAAAATTCAAACATCAAAAGAGTAACCAGAATGAAACATATATTACTGAAATCTATATACGACGAAGAGTGTGACTTTAAAAAATTTGTCCACATCTTTACTATAATAAGGTTAGTGTATAAAATAGGGCAATGGCCGATAACAGTTTTCACCTATCCACACCCTAGAACATATATAGTATAATACAGAGCTACATGGCTCTTATGTGTCTTTAAACGGACACCATATGAGCTAATATCAAGTTAATCAATGGTTTGATCGGTTCTGTAAGTTTTAAAATTAAAAGTGGAACCTAAGTTAAAGAGATGAAGAATTAATTATCCTATAAACTTATTGATGATGGAACATATACGTTTGAGACTAATCAATTTACTTGCTAACAGTTAAAAGCATGTTGAGATAAAAACATAATATTTGAAATTATAATGCTTTGGGTCACAGACTCACAGTTAACAAAAATATACGCTGTAAAAAGTATTGAAGTTAATTAGCTTAGCTTGGACATAGTATAGACAAATACAAGAGATTGTAATGGCAGGGCACATGCATAGCCACTAACTTTCATTTATAAGAAAGAATTTAATATATTTTGAATTATGATCAGTAAACTTAAGAAGAGGAAATTCCAAAGAATCAGGGTGCATTAATACCTTTTTAAACTATATAATGGGTGGACAAGGATTAAAATATTAATGTGATTTTATTCCTCACATGTTTTTTGATAAGTTGTTTACTATATTGAAACTTTATTCCGCACAAATATTGCACATTGAATCTTAGGGCCATTCTTTATTATTCAAGTAGAAAATTCTAAACTCGTAAGTTCCAGTGCTTTTACTTTTGAGCTCAAATGAACTACCTTACATATGCAAATTTATTCAATTATGTTGCATTTACTCCCTAGAAAATCATTTTAAAATGGTCACTTTACACTTCAATTTGATATGGTTTTGACTATTCTTACGAACTATATTTTCTGTTTCAAATTAATGTTGCATCTTAGTCAGTTTGAACATACTATATGCTTCGTACACATAAATTGTCATATCATCAACTTGGTGCCAATTGAATCGTATTGATTTTAGTGAGTGTATGATTTTGAAATAGACTATTTCAGTTCGAGATTACTTTTTTATTTGATTTCTAAAAACCATTCTTTATTATTCAACTCGCTGCAACGCGCGGGCACCCCACTAGTATATGTATATATATAAAGATGGGTATGAAATTGTTATAGTTTTTGCTAAACACATTGTTGAATAATTTAATGTAGTAATTTTAGAATATAACAACTGTTTGCACGGACAACCCTCTAGTACTATATAAATACACACACTATATCTTTATCTTTATCGTAATCGTAAGCCTTTCTTCCTCCCTCTACCCCACCGTTACGTTGCATTCACTCTCACCATCGCTTCCATTGAATGGTTCAATTTGAAGCCCTGCAACCTTATAACCCCTTCGCCCCTCAGTCTTCTCCTCCTCCAAGAAGCAACATCGACACACCCCAATCTTGGTACCTTTCTTCTCCCTTATTCTCTGTTTGAAATTAAACTAAAAGTTTGAATGCTTTTTTCAAAATTTACAGAAACATAGGGTTTAGACATTGCAATTTCACTATCCACATTCATAGAGCCCATGCCAGGTGCACCGATTCAGGTATTATTTTCACTTACAAAATCAGTCGTTTGATCGTGTTTGTTAGGTGTGTAATCGGATGGAGATAGAGAGCCGTGGATGGTACTGTTATCAACTTCAACGACTGCATCGATAACACCGAAAACCTAAAACATATCGTCACCATATCCAACCGAGTGATTTCATGTCTTGAATCAGACCCCCTTTCCCTGAATATTATCATCATTTCCTTGGTATTTCTCAATCCCGATTTGTGATATCATGTATTCAATTTGGATAGATATAATAAATATCTTGATTTCATACGATTTAGGGTCAAAAGGTTTCTCCGAACTAAAGGGAGCAACGATTCTAAAGTATATGGCTTTTTACCATATTTTTCTCTTAACGAAATGTCTTATTGTATGGCCTTATCTTATCTTTCTTATTATTGATAATCATGGCGTGTTTTGTCGATTCTTTAGATGCAGTTTTATTTATTTTGTGGTTATCTTGGGCATAATGTTAATGATGATGTTTTTTTTTTCAAAAGCGTTATCACGGTTACCTTCATTTAACATGGCTAGAGTAAATTTCTTTATTGATATTTAAACACTATGATACGTAAATTGCTATTTTGTATACATGAGCCATTATTTATTGATTTGCAGGTGATATATGTAGGTTGATGTGGTCCAAGATGAAAGTTAATCTCACATTTTACTGTCAGATTAAACATTAGCCATTATTTATCGAACTTCAATTTTGATTTTGTTGAACTCTAATGGATAGGTAAGGTATTGATGTCCTTGCATTCTATTGGTTCAACCAATTATTGTTTTATTGTTTTAAAAGTTGATTATTATATATACAAATAATAAGTTTGATGATTGACTTAGTGTGTCATCAGCTTTGATTTGAAAGGATAATTTGGATTTAGGAATTCACTGAATGTTAATTATGAGTTATTGTGGAATGAATCATTTTACGTACAATGTCCAAATGAATAATTGTGTTTAGTTTCTCAAATGTGATAGTTATTATTGGAGGTTTTGACTATTACATGATGAGATAAGTACATTTGTTGAATCATTAATGCACAATCAGTTGAAGTGAGTTAAAGATACAAACATGAATGATGCAAGGAAATTTGATATTTGAATGTGATTATTATTAGGTAAGGATTATGCATGAGAGCTCTGAAAATATTATTTTTTTGGTTTATTTTTCTTTGAATACTCTATTAGGTTGATTTTTTTATCTATTTTTCATTGACATAGAAAGTGTTTGGGTTAGCTTATCTAAGGAGCTTTATCCCAACATTGTGCCGGCTTATTAGATAAATTAAAAAGAATAAAGTAGAGTAAGATCAAGCATAAAATTGAGGCTTTGTGATAATGCAATAAGCTTACCAATTAGTTAAGTCACTACTCCTTCTAAACTAGAAACATACGGGATTATCATGATTACCTTTTGGCGTTCTAACCATGTGCACATATAAAATTATAAGTTTTTCTGGTGCTTTATCACTATAATTTTTTAATAGTAAAGAAAGAGAACAAAGGTCTGGCTTATCATTCACATTTATTGATAGTTAAATAAAGAAAGTAATTTGTATCATATTAAACAATTAAGCCTGCACAATGTTGGCTTTTCTAATCCTAGAATCTAATTTTAATTTAGTAGAATCTCATAATAACTATCAATCTTACTAAATTGTGGTATAATTGTTGCTTGCAGGGAGTCATTCTTGAAAGAATGAATGAGGACGTTGTATCATCTCATTCTCATGTTCATTCTTATATTACATTTGGAGAAGGTAGATCCTTTATATGCCTTAGTTCTAGATTTAGTGATCACATGATTTTAGGTATTAAATTTATTCATTTAGTGTGTCCTCATAAAATTTTTAAGTTATTATCCCTCCTTTCATTGGTTTTGACTAACTTTTTACTTTATTTTTTAGTTCCTTTTCTGAACCGAGTAGGTTAGTAATCGTAATGTGAGTTGTAATAATTTAATTGCAGTTTAGCATGTACTTGAAACTATGTCTTTAATCAATGATATGGTGCAGACATCTAATTTCTGATAGCTATGTTATTTTATGCATGATGTGTCTTTACACCTATTTCAATATCTTGGCTTTCAGTCACTACATGTGTAGGAGTATGGTTATTTCTAAATTGCTTTCATTTATGAAATTTGATTGATAGTTTTGGCTTTTCTTTTTAGTATGGTTATTTCTAAATTGCTTTCATTTATGAAATTTGATTGATAGTTTTGGCTTTTCTTTTTGTTGTTTCAGAACACAGACAAGTTGCTTTAACAATCGTTGCTCTAGTAAATGTCTATCTATTGTGAATTTAAAAAAAAATAATTAAATCCACTCCAAGTTGTAATTGACCATGGATTCTTCAAAAATGTGTGTTAACACTAAACTTCATGTTAGTTATCCGTTTATTATAAATAGCTTTAATAATAAGTGATTTGGTCAACTAAGTACAGTTATGTGTAAGTAAACATTGCCCATTTTGACCCATTACCGAAACTAACCAACCTACTTATTTTATCTTGCTTTTTTTGTTATCACAATTATGTGATGCATAACATGTACTCTCATTTTATATTATACATTATTCAGGTATGTGTTAACACTAAACTTCATGTTAGTTATCCGTTTATTATAAATAGCTTTAATAATAAGTGATTTGGTCAATTAAGTACAATTATGTATAAGTAAACATTGCCCATTTTGACCAATTACCAAACCTAACCAACCTACTTATTTTATCTTGCTTTTTTTGTTATCATAATTATGTGATGCATAACATGTACTCTCATTTTATATAATACATGAACAACCAATATTATATAATATGCAGTTTTGGGTGCATCTTGCAAATACCATCATCCTACACAAGGAATCAAGTCATCAGAAACAACATTAAATTTTGTCTATGTGTGCATTTCATCCGATTAGTTTTTCTTCACCTCCTTTTACATTCAGTACCCTGATTACCATTTTAACCTTAAAATTATTTGAAGCAGGGTGAAAAAGAGTGTTCATACTATGTAAAACAGAGCAATGTAAGTTTCGCGTGGCATGCAATTTCACCATCAACAGCTAATTGGCATGATATCATCACCACCACCTTAACCACTCTCAGGTTTAGGGTTTTTGTATTACAAATCGATGAGGGGTGAGTTAGAAATTCCAACGCTGATGATTAGAGCTCAGACAAGTGTGTGAATCTGCAATTGAAGAGGTAAATTAGTTTATAATTGCGTATTATTTCTTGTTCTATTATTACTATGATTCAAGAAAGTTATTTTGTTGTTTGGTTGTATGACTATTAAGTAATCACATTTATTCTAAATATTCATGTCTACTAAACAAATGAACCCTGCAACAACTAATACATGGTCACATGACAGTAGAGGCATTGACATCCCTTTCATTTTATGTTGAAGAGGTACAGATTGTAGATCATATTTTGGGTTGAAATTAATGAAAGGGCCAATGCAGTCATATTCACAAGTATCCACACAAGGAACAAATATATTTAATCACCAATAGTATGTTAATACTTCAACCCATACAAATCTTAGACCAACCGAGCCCGCCGCAATGCGCGGGTATTCCTACTATTACATACCATATAAAAGAATGCAGTTTTCATAAACACATGAAACGGTTTAGGGAATACGTTTAGAGCATAATCATGTCCATCATTATGTAACCAAATTGTAATTTAATTTCAATCTCAATCTCATTCTCATTCTCATGGATGCCTTTAAACATCAAGCAATCTTTGCATGCCATTAATAAATCTCAACTTGTACTCTTGTGGATGAATTTCTAGTTATGACCAGTATTCCATAGTCACTACCAAAACTGTAATTTCCGACTTAAAGTTTTATTTTGTCAACTATGAAGCTTTTTCATTTATTTTATGACACAAAATAATTAAATGAAATTGAGTGCAATATGACTGTGGTAATGAAAATAAAGATTAAAGTATCAATTAACTTTCCTCTTAAACAGCACATAATTAGTTTAATTAACTGACCAAATCAAATAATCAAATAATCACAAAATGGGTGCATAATGAAGATTAAACTTAATAAAAAATAGTAAAAATATACTTTTTTTTTTAATTCCACTTGCTTATACAAAAATAGGTTAAAATCCCGTGTATTACATTAGTTGCATAAATAAATATTAAAAAGTTAGTAAAAAATATATGAATTATAAAACAATATCTTGAGATATGATATTATTCAAATTACTTACGAGTAAGGACTTTAAATAATAAAACAACGATATAGTGTTTAATTTTTCAAACATTTTGTTTCAAAATAAAACTTTTTTAAAAAAGATATTTTTGAAAAATTTCTTATGAAAAGTTTGAATTTTAATCATTTTTTACATAAAAAAATTCTTTTTAACTTATTTAAATAAAATTGATGTTTTAGAATAATTTCTTATTTTATAAAAAAATTGTTTATTTAAAAATTACATTTATACAAAGATCTATTTTCTTAATTTATATAAAAAATTTAATCTTAAAATAAATTAAATAAAATTATTGATACAATTATTTATTATGATAGAAAAACAATAAAATAAAATTTAGAAGCTTTATAATTACGCCACATGTCACAAAAAAAAATTCTTTAATTAGTATTAATAGATATCGGATTGAAATCCCCATCTAGCTTCAAGTTGTCACTGAAGATGGAGAGAGATGAAGATGGACGGGTATACTATTCCCTACTAGTGTCGAGGTAAAATGTTTTAATTTGGGATTATAAACAATGTTAGGTTTGAAAGTATTGGCAAAAATGTTTATATTAGTAAATGTTACAAAAAGAAAAGGACATAACTACATTTTCGTTAACATTTAAATTTTAACAAAAGTTATGGTCTTGGACTAAAAAAGAAAGGTACATTAAAGATTAGAGATCATATCTATAAGCTTTAAAAACTAGGGATAAGGGACAGAGCTTGAACATTCTTGTAGGGAGGGCGGGGGTAAAATTAATTGTTTTAGAGGGGATGAACTCATGTTTTATATAAAAATTTACATTACCGGACTAAAATTTTACACTACTGGATTAAAGTTTAACACTACCGATGAAAAAAAAAGTCCCCCGGCCCCTTCAATCCTCTGCCATTGCTAGGGATCCAAAATTTTAAATGAAATCACAAGGATCAATTATAAAATTTAATTTTCTTTTAAGATTATTTCTTTTTTCAAATGAGTCAAAAGAGTTGTAATCTATCAAAATAAACATTCATTTAATTCGCGTTCAGGTCTTTTTTATTCAATCTTTTATTACAGAATTATAGTGTTTGACTTGTTGGTGCATATAGTAAAATGCACACCACGATTTATGAGAATAACTAGTTTACTACACGTCACGCATTGCGATAGGATCGTATGCAGCGTGATAAAGCATAAAGTACAATTGACCCGATCTGTTTGTGAACTAAATCACGTTGAAACGTAGAGTAACTCAAATATATACCATTTAATAAAAACGCATTATATTTGACTCGACTATTTTCAAAACAAATGTATGTCGAATTATAGACGGACTCAAAGCATACATAAAAAACACGTGCAGTGATAAAATATAGATTACAATAGTCCCGACTCGTTCCGAACTAAATTTATATCGAAACGTAGAGTAACTTGGATTTTATACCATCAAATGAAACATATTATATTTGACTCGACGCGCAACAAAATTTACTTTGAAACGTAAACAAACTAAAAAAATATTATATTCGACTCAACTCAATTCTGAACAAAATTTACGTCAAAACGTATATGAACGTCGAAACGTACATCAACCCAAAGCATGCGTAAAATTAAGCACGAAATTTTTTTAATCATTAACCCAACTTATCTCTGAACAAAATTACAGCAATACGTAGACATATGTCGAAACATAGTCAGTCTTAAAGTGTATTTAAAGTTAAGCTATACATTCTATATTTGAACCGAGTCATTTCAGATTACGTCCAAACATAGACGGATTCAAATTTATATTGTATAGAGGTAAACCCGAAACTTTAGAAACTTAAGAGGGTCAAAATGACATTCTATAAAAAATTTAGAAAATGTTAGTGTGAAAAATGTAAAAAATGAAAGTTTAGGAGTAAATGCCAGTGGAAAAGCCCACCCGCGACCTTTACTTTTAAGTGTAAGTAAATAAGAATTTGAACACGTTGCCACCAACGTGAAATATAATTCGTATATTCATGTTTTAAATTTCTCGATCAAAATAATTGATGTCCAAATGGATATACCGAGTCCTCAGCAATGGACGGTAAACAATAATATGGTTCGGGAACTACAACGGATAGTCTGAGATACAGAAAACACCACCGTACTACTCGCTAGGCGACTCCAAATCGATCTAAACTAGGATACAGACTCACCACCTAATTCACACTTAGATTTCACAGATCACCGTTCAATCGGCCAGAATTGAACTAGCAGTGATAAGTTTTCTCACAAATGAAGATATATAATAAATTAGGATAAAACATACTGCCTTCATTCTTGAAATTACGAAATACATAGAAGAGGAACTATAGAATGATAACCGCCCACTAGGCCACACAATTAACTATTTAACTCTTTCGTTTGTGTGTTACAATGTATATTAAGAGTATAAGTACCAAGAGAAATGACGTATTGATCTCAGCAATTACCATTTCTTTTTCAGTTCCTTTTCCTTTTCTATTAATTCCATGTGATTATTGCATAATATTTCAGACATGCTTTTGTTTAGAGTTTACTTTTAAATGTTTTCCACCAAATGTGATTTACTGTTTCTATAGCTACATGATGATTAAGTGTTAGTTAAAGTTAGGTTAATTTGTAAACTTGATGTAGTGTTTTTTATTTTATGTTTGGAGGACATATGAGCTTCTAAATGTTTTGAGGTTAATGAGGACGGAAAGTACTTTGACTATGTAAAGGCATCGACAAGTAAGCAAACATAGATGATAAATAAGTCTTCGTTTCCATTAGTAATCATTGTTGCTTGATTTCTAACTTTTTGCTAAACATGGGATCGAACTCGAAGAGAACATAGAAGAACATGTTAATGAGTATGTTGATGCATGTTCATGAATCTCTAAGCTTTCTTAAAAAAGTAAAACTTTCGGTAGGTTTTAACATTCTGTAGTCAACTTTTAATGATGTTATCTTTTCACTACAAGAAAAACAGTTTTTTGCGACGAACTTTTTAGTATGGTTATTTCTAAATTGCTTTCATTTATGAAATTTGATTGATAGTTTTGGCTTTTCTTTTTGTTGTTTCAGAACACAGACAAGTTGCAAAAAAGTCGATAAACGACAAAAAAGTTTGCTTTTTTGACTTTTCCAGTCAAAATGAGATTTTGCGGCGATAATTTCGTCGCAAATAACAAAAATATATATTTTTTTAATTTTTTCATTTCACGACAATTTTTTAAAGGGCGGGAAAATTCCCGGCAGTTAATTTGCGGCGACATTTCGTCGCAAAAAAGATGTGATAAAAAATAAAGTTTTATTTTTTATTTTTTAATTATAGAATAAATATTTGCGGCGATAAATCGTCGCAAAAAAGTGTATCTAAATTTATTTTTATTTTTATTTGATGTAAAAAGTGTCGTCGCAATTGGTTTTTTGCGGCGATATATCGCCGCAAAAAGTTTCTGCATATTTTAAAGTCGTGCAAGCTTCAGATCTTGTTCGCACTCTCAACCAACACACACCCACAAACGCCAACCCCACCCCGACGGCCCACCCCCACACTACTCCCGGCGACCGGCCACCCCCACCCTACTCCCGGCGCCCGGCGACGACCGGCATCCCCTACCTCACTCCCCGTCGGCCGGCGACACCTACCGTCGCTCCACCACTGCCATTTTCAAAGTTGCTGCTCACCACCGCCGGTCCACCACCGCCGGTCCACCACCGTCGCCGCCTCACCACCGTCGCCGCCTCCTTTACACCCTAGCCACCACCACCACTCCTGATTTTAGGTAATATCCTCAATTTTACCTAATTTTATGTTAATTTTTAGTTAATATTTTGAAATTAGGGTAATAAAGTTTATGTGGTTATGAAAACAAAGATGTTTAACATGTGTGTATGTATGTATTTAAGAATGTATGTATTTAGTGTGTTAATTTGTAGTTGTTTGGTTTGAAGTTTATTTTGTTTATGAAATATGGATGTTTAACATGTGTGTATGTAAAATATAAGAATGTAGTTTATGAAGTTTATGAAAATATGGAATGTTAAGTTTGGGATTTTGTAGTTTATGTAAGAAGTTTATTTTGTTTATGAAAATATTGAATGTTAAATTTATGTTAATATGTAGTTGTTGTTGAAATTAGGTTTATTAATTTTGTATTAACATTGTGTATGTTTGTATTAAGATTGTTTGAAATAACATGTGTTTGGTATGTTAATACAAGAATGTATGTATGTTTGAAATAACATGTAGTTTATGAAGTTTATGAAAATATGGAATGTTAAGTTTGGGATTTTGTAGTTTATGTAAGAAGTTTATTTTGTTTATGAAAATATTGAATGTTAAATTTATGTTAATATGTAGTTGTTGTTGAAATTAGGTTTATTAATTTTGTATTAACATTGTGTATGTTTGTATTAAGATTGTTTGAAATAACATGTGTTTGGTATGTTAATACAAGAATGTATGTATGTTTGAAATAACATGTAGTTTATGAAGTTTATGAAAATATGGAATGTTAAGTTTGGGATTTTGTAGTTTATGTAAGAAGTTTATTTTGTTTATGAAAATATTGAATGTTAAATTTATGTTAATATGTAGTTGTTGTTGAAATTAGGTTTATTAATTTTGTATTAACATTGTGTATGTTTGTATTAAGATTGTTTGAAATAACATGTGTTTGGTATGTTAATATAAGAATGTATGTATGTATTTGGTATGAATATAAGTATGTATATATGTATTTGGTATGTTAAATTGTATTAATATGTAGTTATTGTTTGAATATAAGAATGTATATATGTTTGTATTTCCCTAGTTTTAAATGTGTTAAGATAATTAATATTTGTTTGTAGACGCAGTTATGACGATTGATAAGACTTGGACTACTTTAGAAAATAAATTTTCTAAAGAATATCTGATTGGTCTTAAAGCATTCATGGAAAGGTGTAAGAATTATATGAATGGCCAAAATAAAGCTCGATGTCCGTGTAATAATTGCAATAACAGTTATTGGTTTCCTCTTCCAACAATAGAGCGTCATATACATAATAATGGTTTTTGTCGATTTTACAAAACGTGGAGGTATCATGGTGAATCATCTGTTCCGTCACCGGTAGTTCCAGTCATACCTCAAACGACAGACCCAATACATGATTTTATTAACGATGTTCGTCAGGAGAATGTCCCACAAGAGGACAACACATACGACGACGACGAACCAATGAACACAACAGATACACCGATTGATACAAATGATGAACTTGCTGAATTACTAAAACTTGCCGACACCGAACTATACCCTGGTTGTGACTGGATGTCTTCATTGGATTTCTTGGCAAAACTGAGTCACATGAAGGCCATCAATAAATGGACCGATACATCGTTTGACCAATTGTTAGAATTTCTGAAAACTGCATTTCCGCTTGCTAAAATCCCACCGTCAAACTATGAAGCCAAGAAGATAATGAAGAAAGTTGGGTTAGGATATGAATCGATCCACGTTTGTAAGAACGACTGTTGTTTATTTGGGGGAAGGATAACCAAGATTTGCAAAAATGTCCAATATGTGATGAAAGTAGATGGAAGGACGCAAACACTAAGGGGAAGAAAGTTGCCAACAAGGTTATGCGTTACTTTCCATTAATTCCTAGATTAAAGCGTATTTATAGCTCAAGACACACTGCAAAGCATATGACATGGCATGCTTCTGGACGTTGCACGGAAGATGGTAAGTTACGTCACCCGGTGGATGGTACATCATGGAAAGAATTCGATTCAATGTATCCTGATTTTGCCAAAGAACCTAGAAATGTTAGATTAGGGTTGGCTGCTGATGGCTTCAATCCATTTGGGAACATGAGTACGTCGTATAGCATGTGGCCGGTAATACTGACAACATACAATACGCCACCATGGTTATGTATGAAAGAGTCTTCATTCATGCTGACGTTATTAATCCCTGGCCCTAAATCACCTGGGAAGGACATTGATGTTTTTTTAAGACCATTGGTTGATGAATTGAAAAGTCTTTGGTCGGACGGAGTCGTGACAAAAGATGCAGTTACAAACACTTTCTTCACATTACGTGCAATGCTTTTATGGACTATCAATGATTTCCCTGCTCGTAGTAGCTTGTCTGGTTGGAGTGGGCAAGGTTACTTTGCATGCCCAACATGTAAGGAAGACACTCCATCTGTTCATGTATTGGGAAAAACTGCTTATGTTGGACATAGAAGATGGTTACCAACAAATCATAAATGGAGGAAGGACAAGTCATTCAATGGTCAGAACGAGACTAGACGTCCTCCTAACAGGAAAACTAATGATCAGATTTTGGAACAACTTAATAAATTGCCGCCCCGTATTTCTGGGAAACATGTTCAGTTTGGTGGTAAGAAGAGAAAACGTGATTCCGATGTTGAATTGAATTGGACCAAGCGTTCTATTTTCTTCGAGCTTGAATATTGGTCTTCAATTCAACTAAAACATAATTTGGATGTCATGCATATCGAAAAGAATGTGTGCGAGAGTTTGTTGAATACGTTGATGATGAACAAGGAAAAATCCAAAGACACTAATAAGGCAAGAATGGTGTTAGAACAATGGAACATTCGACGTGACTTGTGGCTTGTAGATAACGGTCGCGGTAAGCTCTCAAAGCCTCATCCCAAGTTCTCTTTCTCAAACGCCGAAAGGAGTCTTTTTTGTCAATTCATTAAGGAAGTAAAACTACCTGATGGTTTTGGCTCTAACTTTAAACATAAGGTAACCGATAATGATACCCAAATAACGGGGATGAAATCACATGATCATCATATAATGATGCAACGGTTGCTTCCGATTGGTGCTCAAGCGTACTTGGATAAAAACATTTCAACACCAATAATTGAGACGTGCTTATTCTTTAAGCAACTTTGTGCTCGAAACTTGATGTCATCTGACATGCAAGATGCTGAGGAGAAGTTGATTAAAATTTTGTGTTCTTTCGAGCAAATATTTCCTCCGTCATTTTTGACATAATGATTCATTTGGTTATGCATTTACCTGAGGAGGCCATTCAAGGTGGGCCAGTTTATATGAGGTGGATGTATCCATTTGAAAGATACATGTAAAAGCTGAAAAATTATGTTAGAAATAAGGCTAGGCCCGAAGGTTCCATTGCGGAGGGGTATGTCGCAGATGAAGCCTTAACTTTCTGTTCAAGGTATCTTGACGGTGTACCGACGAGATTTAATCGGCCGGACAGAAACGAAGATGCCCCAGTTCCCACACGTGAGTTTTATGTCTTCCAATCGCTATGCACACCTATCAGCAAGGGGGTTGATAAAAAAATGGATGGTGTGCTTTGGGCAAATCTAAATTGGTTTGTTCTTAACAACAGCTCTGAGATCGAAGAATACAAAGAGTAAGTATTTTCTATTTCGGGTTGTGTTTTCGTAAGTTATCTTTATAGTGATTATTATTAACGCAAGTAACATTATTTATAGTGAATTTATTACTCAAATGCCGCATGGAACTGACTTGGAAGCAAATTTTCCTAACTGGTTTAAACAGAAGGTAAACTCATTTGTGTATAAAACCGATTATACAAACCGATCATACAAATTTTTCTAATTTTCTCTTATTTCAAATAGATCAACCGTCGGCGAGTAAATGATGAATCTAGTGTTAGTCCTCAGTTATTTGCTTTAGCAAATGGACCACGACATGCAAACTCTTACACCGCTTGTATAGTTAACGGTGTGAGATTTGTAGTTCATAGCCGAGACGTACGCCGTACAACTCAAAATAGCGGCATCTCAACAACTGGTCAAGATGGAACAAAGTATTACGGTTTGTTGGAAGAGATTCTGGAGCTAGGCTATCTAGACCGTTGTAAGGTTGTGTTGTTTCGATGTAAATGGTTTAAAACTAATAACAACAAACTTTGTGTCATTAAGAATAACATAACCAGTATTTCTACCCAAACTGAATGGTTTACAAATGATCAATACATTCTTGCAACACAAGCAGAGCAAGTTTTTTATCTTGACGAACCGTCTAAAGCCAGTCAAAGAGTTCAATCAATCAGACATTGGAAGGTCGTCCAAGAGGTGAATCATCGGAAGATTTGGGACCGAGATATTATAATGGAAATAATGAAGCAGACTTAATTCATGGCAGCACTTCATCTGAGCTTTTGTTGTCTGCTGACTTAGATAATTTAACATATGATGGTATGAGTAGAGATGAAGCTACAGAAGTCGATGTTTCCCTTGAGCATGTCAATGTAGAGGACGAGACATATGAAGATACGGATGAGGGTGAAGACGACGATGCAGACCAAGTTGTTGACGTTTCTGATAATTCAGATGATGAATCAGACGAATTTAATAATGATTGTGGAGAAGATTCTTATCACACCGATGAATCCGATTGATTGTAATTTTTAATTTTTCTATTATGTTTGATCTATTATGTTTATTGAATTGTTTTTTTCAATTATGTGTTTAGCTAATGATTCAATTACGGTATATTTGTATACTTATATAATCTTTTTTTACAGATGGCAGACGTGGCCCGGGGTCACGGTGGGGATACCTATGGTCGTGGTCCACCTGGTGGTGGTCCTCCCGATGATGATCGATCGTGGCAGCCGTCACGACAGTGCGAGGTCAGTGATGACTCCGGCAGCGGCAGCGGACGAGGTATGACCAATTTTTTATACTATTATCTTTTAAAATGAAAATATATAATTTACATAGAATTTTTATACTATTATCAATTTGCAGGACAAGGCAAGCGTGGAAAGACCACACTTCAAGGTATACGAAAGAGAAATCCACAAGGAAATTTGCTCACAATTGAATTTGAGCAAGGTACGCATGACACCTACAAACCTGTGGGTGTCAATCAGGCGACCTTTGCTTCACTGGTTGGCACAATCGTTGACAGATTTCCTCAAAACTACAAGAGCTGGAGAAAGATACCTGCGGATTTGAAGGCGACTATCTGGGATGACTTACAGGTTAAGTTTTTGATAATTAAATTCAGTGATTAAATATATATACACTAAGCTATTTGTTTTCATAATTTGCAGATGTATTTTGATATGACTCCCCACGAAGGCCTGAGGGCAGGCATTGAGAAATATGCTGCAAACCGGTATAAAGATCACAAATACCGGTTCAAGCAAAAGCATTTTAGCAAAATAGGCGGGGAGGACAGGGTTGATATTTCTGATGTTGTGCCACCTAATATGCAAGAATCTGAATGGAAAGGCTATGTGGATTACTACACTTCTCCTGAAGTCAAGGCTCGGTCTGCAACCAACAAGTCCAACAAAGGGAAGCAGACGATCAAGGGACATGGCGGTCGGACATCTTTAGCCCAATGTCGTTATATGTTTGTAAGTTATTTTAATCTAATGTGTTTATAACTTGTTTTATGTGTTTGTAAGTTACTTTTATATTATTATATAACTATAAATGTGTTTACAGCGGGAAGATGGTTCTGATGAATCTGGGAGTGCCATATTAGCATATCGTCGCTTCTATACCGATTCAAGCGGTAATTTCTATCAACCTGAACCGCTGCATACTATGTAAGTAATGTACACGTCTTACAATTTTATAAAAATAAACTAATATATAAAATCACCATATATATAACATTGTTTATTTTTTTTGTAAACTATAAAGGAGCAAATGGTCGCGCTTCAACAACAACATCCAGAAATGTCAGAGAAACAGATCATGCGTCAGGTGTGTATGGATTTGTGTATGTATATTAGAATGTATGTATATTTGTGTATGGATGTATCTGTTCCCAATTCTTATTTGTTATACAAATATATTTCTGGTTATATAAAATGGATTTATATGTATATTTGTGTATGAATGTATATGAGTATTGTGTATGAATGTGTATGTGTATATATTAGAATGTATGTATATGTGTGTATGGATGTATATATGTATTTATGTATGGATATATATGTGCATGTGTATGGATGTATATATGTATTTATGTATGGATGTATATGTATATGTGTATGAATGTATATATGTATTTATGTATGGATGTATATGTGTATGTGTATATGTATGTTGAATTGTGATTAAAATAGATGTATATGCGTATTTGTGTATGGATGTATATGTGTATTTGTGTATGGATGTATATGTGTATTTGTGTATGGATGTATATGTGTATTTGTGTATGGATGTATGGATGTAAAATTGATGTACATGCGTATTTGTGTACAGGTGTTGGGGGAGCGGCCCGGGTGGGAACGTGGCATCGGTCCAATACCGAGCGTGCCTTCACAACCCCCACCGCCACCTCATAGAACAGATCAGCGGATGTTCTCACAATCTGAGGTTGAGGAGATAGTAGCAGCGAGACTCGCCAGAGAGCAAGAACAGATGATGGCTAATATGATGGCACAAATGCAAAGTCAAATCCAAAGCCAAGTCCAGAGCGCGTTGAGGAGAAGTGGTCATTCTCAAGAAGATGAAGAAGATGAAGATGATGAAGGTGGGTCGTCATAGGATGGTTTGATGGTTTTTAGTGATTGTAATGACTATTTTAAAACATTTGTTTGTGTAACTTTTAACTTGTTAAATTGGGACAATTTTTGTTTATATGCTATGTTTTGTGATTGATTTGATAGTTTTGATAGTGTGTAATGATTTGGAACAGCAGGTTTGGTCTGGTACCCAGAAAAATCTGGGTGGATTGCTGCAAATGCAGCCTAATTATTAAAAAAAAAAATTCTTTTTTGCGGCGATATGTCGTCGCAAAAAAGAGTAAAATACCTTGGCAAAAATCGTCGCAAAAAAGATTTTGGTCAAAAATTTGCGGCGATATATCGCCGCAAAAAAGAATAAGTCGTCGCAAAAAATATCGTCGCAAAAGATTTATCTCAGAATTTCATTTTTTTTAAAATAAGTGGGTCCACAAATGAAATCGTCGCAAATTTCGTCGCAAATAACATTTTGCGACAACTTTATTACGGCGACTAATTCATACAATACGCCACCATGGTTATGTATATAAGTGTCTTCCGTAATACTGACAACATACAATACGCCACCATGGTTATGTATGAAAGAGTCTTCATTCATGCTGACGTTATTAATCCCTGGCCCTAAATCACCTGGGAAGGACATTGATGTTTTTTTAAGACCATTGGTTGATGAATTGAAAAGTCTTTGGTCGGACGGAGTCGTGACAAAAGATGCAGTTACAAACACTTTCTTCACATTACGTGCAATGCTTTTATGGACTATCAATGATTTCCCTGCTCGTAGTAGCTTGTCTGGTTGGAGTGGGCAAGGTTACTTTGCATGCCCAACATGTAAGGAAGACACTCCATCTGTTCATGTATTGGGAAAAACTGCTTATGTTGGACATAGAAGATGGTTACCAACAAATCATAAATGGAGGAAGGACAAGTCATTCAATGGTCAGAACGAGACTAGACGTCCTCCTAACAGGAAAACTAATGATCAGATTTTGGAACAACTTAATAAATTGCCGCCCCGTATTTCTGGGAAACATGTTCAGTTTAGTGGTAGAAGAGAAAACGTGATTCCGATGTTGAATTGAATTGGACCAAGCGTTCTATTTTCTTCGAGCTTGAATATTGGTCTTCAATTCAACTAAAACATAATTTGGATGTCATGCATATCGAAAAGAATGTGTGCGAGAGTTTGTTGAATACGTTGATGATGAACAAGGAAAAATCCAAAGACACTAATAAGGCAAGAATGGTGTTAGAACATGGAACATTCGACGTGACTTGTGGCTTGTAGATAACGGTCGCGGTAAGCTCTCAAAGCCTCATCCCAAGTTCTCTTTCTCAAACGCCGAAAGGAGTCTTTTTTGTCAATTCATTAAGGAAGTAAAACTACCTGATGGTTTTGGCTCTAACTTTAAACATAAGGTAACCGATAATGATACCCAAATAACGGGGATGAAATCACATGATCATCATATAATGATGCAACGGTTGCTTCCGATTGGTGCTCAAGCGTACTTGGATAAAAATTTCAACACCAATAATTGAGATGTGCTTATTCTTTAAGCAACTTTGTGCTCGAAACTTGATGTCATCTGACATGCAAGATGCTGAGGAGAAGTTAATTAAAATTTTGTGTTCTTTCGAGCAAATATTTCCTCCGTCATTTTTTGACATAATGATTCATTTGGTTATGCATTTACCTGAGGAGGCCATTCAAGGTGGGCCAGTTTATATGAGGTGGATGTATCCATTTGAAAGATACATGAAAAAAGCTGAAAAAATTATGTTAGAAATAAGGCTAGGCCCGAAGGTTCCATTGCGGAGGGGTATGTCGCAGATGAAGCCTTAACTTTCTGTTCAAGGTATCTTGACGGTGTACCGACGAGATTTAATCGGCCGGACAGAAACGAAGATGCCCCAGTTCCCACACGTGAGTTTTATGTCTTCCAATCGCTATGCACACCTATCAGCAAGGGGGTTGATAAAAAATGGATGGTGTGCTTTGGGCAAATCTAAATTGGTTTGTTCTTAACAACAGCTCTGAGATCGAAGAATACAAAGAGTAAGTATTTTCTATTTCGGGTTGTGTTTTCGTAAGTTATCTTTATAGTGATTATTATTAACGCAAGTAACATTATTTATAGTGAATTTATTACTCAAATGCCGCATGGAACTGACTTGGAAGCAAATTTTCCTAACTGGTTTAAACAGAAGGTAAACTCATTTGTGTATAAAACCGATTATACAAACCGATCATACAAATTTTTCTAATTTTCTCTTATTTCAAATAGATCAACCGTCGGCGAGTAAATGATGAATCTAGTGTTAGTCCTCAGTTATTTGCTTTAGCAAATGGACCACGACATGCAAACTCTTACACCGCTTGTATAGTTAACGGTGTGAGATTTGTAGTTCATAGCCGAGACGTACGCCGTACAACTCAAAATAGCGGCATCTCAACAACTGGTCAAGATGGAACAAAGTATTACGGTTTGTTGGAAGAGATTCTGGAGCTAGGCTATCTAGACCGTTGTAAGGTTGTGTTGTTTCGATATAAATGGTTTAAAACTAATAACAACAAACTTTGTGTCATTAAGAATAACATAACCAGTATTTCTACCCAAACTGAATGGTTTACAAATGATCAATACATTCTTGCAACACAAGCAGAGCAAGTTTTTTATCTTGACGAACCGTCTAAAGCCAGTCAAAGAGTTCAATCAATCAGACATTGGAAGGTCGTCCAAGAGGTGAATCATCGGAAGATTTGGGACGAGATATTATAATGGAAAATAATGAAGCAGACTTAATTCATGGCAGCACTTCATCTGAGCTTTTGTTGTCTGCTGACTTAGATAATTTAACATATGATGGTATGAGTAGAGATGAAGCTACAGAAGTCGATGTTTCCCTTGAGCATGTCAATGTAGAGGACGAGACATATGAAGATACGGATGAGGGTGAAGACGACGATGCAGACCAAGTTGTTGACGTTTCTGATAATTCAGATGATGAATCAGACGAATTTAATAATGATTGTGGAGAGATTCTTATCACACCGATGAATCCGATTGATTGTAATTTTTAATTTTTCTATTATGTTTGATCTATTATGTTTATTGAATTGTTTTTTCAATTATGTGTTTAGCTAATGATTCAATTACGGTATATTTGTATACTTATATAATCTTTTTTACAGATGGCAGACGTGGCCCGGGGTCACGGTGGGGATACCTATGGTCGTGGTCCACCTGGTGGTGGTCCTCCCGATGATGATCGATCGTGGCAGCCGCCACGACAGTGCGAGGTCAGTGATGACTCCGGCAGCGGCAGCGGACGAGGTATGACCAATTTTTTATACTATTATCTTTTAAAATGAAAATATATAATTTACATAGAATTTTTTATACTATTATCAATTTGCAGGACAAGGCAAGCGTGGAAAGACCACACTTCAAGGTATACGAAAGAGAAATCCACAAGGAAATTTGCTCACAATTGAATTTGAGCAAGGTACGCATGACACCTACAAACCTGTGGGTGTCAATCAGGCGACCTTTGCTTCACTGGTTGGCACAATCGTTGACAGATTTCCTCAAAACTACAAGAGCTGGAGAAAGATACCTGCGGATTTGAAGGCGACTATCTGGGATGACTTACAGGTTAAGTTTTTGATAATTAAATTCAGTGATTAAATATATATACACTAAGCTATTTGTTTTCATAATTTGCAGATGTATTTTGATATGACTCCCACGAAGGCCTGAGGGCAGGCATTGAGAAATATGCTGCAAACCGGTATAAAGATCACAAATACCGGTTCAAGCAAAAGCATTTTAGCAAAATAGGCGGGGAGGACAGGGTTGATATTTCTGATGTTGTGCCACCTAATATGCAAGAATCTGAATGGAAAGGCTATGTGGATTACTACACTTCTCCTGAAGTCAAGGCTCGGTCTGCAACCAACAAGTCCAACAAAGGGAAGCAGACGATCAAGGGACATGGCGGTCGGACATCTTTAGCCCAATGTCGTTATATGTTTGTAAGTTATTTTAATCTAATGTGTTTATAACTTGTTTTATGTGTTTGTAAGTTACTTTTATATTATTATATAACTATAAAATGTGTTTACAGCGGGAAGATGGTTCTGATGAATCTGGGAGTGCCATATTAGCATATCGTCGCTTCTATACCGATTCAAGCGGTAATTTCTATCAACCTGAACCCGTGCATATATGTAAGTAATGTACACGTCTTACAATTTTATAAAAATAAACTAATATATAAAATCACCATATATATAACATTGTTTATTTTTTTTGTAAACTATAAAGGAGCAAATGGTCGCGCTTCAACAACAACATCCAGAAATGTCAGAGAAACAGATCATGCGTCAGGTGTGTATGGATTTGTGTATGTATATTAGAATGTATGTATATTTGTGTATGGATGTATCTGTTCCAATTCTTATTTGTTATACAAATATATTTCTGGTTATATAAAATGGATTTATATGTATATTTGTGTATGAATGTATATGAGTATTTGTGTATGAATGTGTATGTGTATATATTAGAATGTATGTATATGTGTGTATGGATGTATATATGTATTTATGTATGGATATATATGTGCATGTGTATGG
The DNA here is from genome assembly GCA_024085815.1 of Flaveria linearis. NCBI lineage: Eukaryota > Viridiplantae > Streptophyta > Magnoliopsida > Asterales > Asteraceae > Flaveria > Flaveria linearis. The sequence goes on along the minus strand of CM044004.1, from coordinate 84,764,878 downwards.
ATGTATATATGTATTTATGTATGGATGTATATGTATATGTGTATGAATGTATGTGTTTTATGTATGGATGTATATGTGTATGTGTATATGTATGTTGAATTGTGATTAAATAGATGTATATGCGTATTTGTGTATGGATGTATATGTGTATTTGTGTATGGATGTATATGTGTATTTGTGTATGGATGTATAGTGTATTTGTGTATGGATGTATGGATGTAAAATTGATGTACATGCGTATTTGTGTACAGGTGTTGGGGGAGCGGCCCGGGTGGGAACGTGGCATCGGTCCAATACCGAGCGTGCCTTCACAACCCCCACCGCCACCTCATAGAACAGATCAGCGGATGTTCTCACAATCTGAGGTTGAGGAGATAGTAGCAGCGAGACTCGCCAGAGAGCAAGAACAGATGATGGCTAATATGATGGCACAAATGCAAAGTCAAATCCAAAGCCAAGTCCAGAGCGCGTGAGGAGAAGTGGTCATTCTCAAGAAGATGAAGAAGATGAAGATGATGAAGTGGGTCGTCATAGGATGGTTTGATGGTTTTTAGTGATTGTAATGACTATTTTAAAACATTTGTTTGTGTAACTTTTAACTTGTTAAATTGGGACAATTTTTTGTTTATATGCTATGTTTTGTGATTGATTTGATAGTTTTGATAGTGTGTAATGATTTGGAACAGCAGGTTTGGTCTGGTACCCAGAAAAATCTGGGTGGATTGCTGCAAATGCAGCCTAATTATTAAAAAAAAAAAATTCTTTTTTGCGGCGATATGTCGTCGCAAAAAAGAGTAAAATACCTTGGCAAAAATCGTCGCAAAAAAGATTTTGGTCAAAAAATTTGCGGCGATATATCGCCGCAAAAAAGAATAAGTCGTCGCAAAAATATCGTCGCAAAAGATTTATCTCAGAATTTCATTTTTTTTAAAATAAGTGGGGTCCACAAATGAAATCGTCGCAAATTTCGTCGCAAATAACATTTTGCGACAACTTTTTACGGCGACTAATTTGCGACGATATTTCGTCGCAAATAAGATTTGCGACGAAATAACAGTTTTTTGCGACGATAATTATCGCCGCAAAAAAGTCTTTTTCTTGTAGTGTTTGCCCGGAAAAAGGAAGGTAATGGTGCATTTGTGACCTAGATGGAAATAATTGACATCTTATCTTGAATTTTACTTGCATATTTACATATTGATTTTAATGGTAAAAGCATGATCTGATGGTTTTGTTATTTTGTTTGTTTATCTTGGTAAATGTGGTTACAAAGTTGAAGTTGCTAATATATTAAAAAATGTGTCTGATGTTTGTAACAACCCTAAAAATAAGGTGTGGACGAATTCGTATCTAAATGTATTTCTATACATTCGTAATATATTAACTAGCATGTGTTTTAGTAATTTATATTATATATATATATATATATATATATATATTAATACCTTACATATATACATGAGTAAAACATGTTTGTATGTTATGCATATATACATGTTACGTATGCATGCTTGCATGCATGAAGATTACGTATGCATGAACATATATTTTATATACTTAGGCATTATAAACTATGGTACCAAATATTATAAAAAATACTTCAACATTTCAAAACTAAATAACCACAAACACTTAAACACTAACTAAAGCTTCACTAACACTTTAAACCTGGTTCGTTATCGACCCGATTAAACTACCTAAGCTTGCAATTAAGATATTAGTGGCTCATGTCTCTTTGCTCGACACCTAGCTATACATAATATATATCATCATTACTATAGGATTATGTGGCAAGCTCTAAGACCACATTGATGCATCTTCGGCCAACTTGCATGCATTAGACACTAAGCATGACATTGTAATGCCACTTAGTAAACCTATAAGGGACAACTCATCAAGTCTAGATGAGAACTAATGATGACCTTCTTTTACTTATATCCCTCGGTCAAACATACAACATCACACCGCTACCTTCATTTCCTCTCGGAACCATCACCTCACATCTCTCACCAATTCTCACAGCTTTTGAACCTTTAGTTTTGATCATAATCATCAAAACCATCGGCCACCATCCGCACTCACAACCCTCGGCTCTCGGTGTCACACCCTCGCTTATAGCGGAAACACGAGGATGCGTCATAACACTTGGTATAATTACAGAGACATAATACATGCAAAATCCTCGTGTCATGACGTCGCCCGACACAATGGTGACTTGTGTCGTGGTTAGTCAGTTCCACGACTATCATAGTTTTTATTGATTCTAAATCCAAATACACAGAGTTCATAAATGAAAACAAATGATATACATTACTAATGCAAAACTATTGAAATCCTGAGGGTCTCTGCTAAGGCATCAGCTCTAGCTATCCTCTTTGATTATGTTCGCCTGAAAAGATATGCTCAAAAATGTCAACACATAATGTTGGTGAGTTCCGCAGGTTTAAATTAAAAACATGTAATTGATGCTGTATAGAATTTAATGTGGAATCATACTGCAAGCAAAACCACATAACATGTGTTTAAGACAACCAAACCTAATGACGTTATGCATATAAATTAGACGGAATATAATCACCATTGGCCTGATTGCTGGCAGCTGTGTTGGTAACTCACAAGTTAACCAATCGTCGAAGGGTGGGGGTGTCAACCCAATAGTACTACCAATACCTAACCGTTGGTTCCCCAAACCGGGAATTAATGGTTGTAAGAATGATTCATATAATAACACCATGTATGCATGCAAAACAGTATTAAGTTGACTCCAAGTAAGAATATTGAATATATAGTGTACAACATTGAAATCGTGTGAGCATACTTTTCCCCCAAGTTTGGAAAAGATTGAAACAATTATAAAAGCATAAAAAGGGGCCACGAAACTCACCTTGAATTGATGTAATGCATAAAGACTTCACAGAATAAGGCAATGCACGATCAAACACGTTTAACACCTATTATTGATTGTAATTAAGTCTTTAAAATGTATTCGATTTGCGAATAGATATATTTGGTTGGATTCAGGTTGACGTACACGATTATGTATATATTGAGTTTGATTTTATACCTAATGATATTAGGATTTCAATTGAATTGTGAGATTTTGGACAAGTAATGAAATTGTTTGTATTTTTTTGATTTATTTGAAAGAAGTATATGTATGTATTCTTTGTAATCGTATATTTCAATAATAATTTATTAAAGTATAAAAATATAACCTATAATTACATTTATAAATGATTTGTGAAATTATATATTGTATAATTTCTATGGCCTTCCACGATTATTTCATAATTAAATACGGTATAATGTATATTTTTATAAAAATCATTATTTGTAATATTTATAACTAATATTTTATAAAGATTATTAATGTTTTCAAATAAAATAAATTTACAGAAAATAATTTTGTAAGGTTTAAATAAGGAAAGTTTATAAAATTTATTTTTATGATTTTTAGGAATTTTTCCATAATTTTTAGGAGCTTAAAAAGGTTTTAAAAAAAAATGACAGAGGCTCGGGTTCGAACCCGGGACCTCTAACTCACCAACCCACACACATACCACTGAACCAAAGGCCTCAGCCGCAACAAAGCCCCGTTTCATTTGTTTTTAAGCTTGATTTCCAGTTTTCCCCAATTCTCCATAAACCCTAATTCGATTTCACCAAAATTGAACTCGAATTCGATACTGATTATTGAAATAAAAATGGGGCTTTGATTCCCCATGTGTAAACGAGTATGTATAGATGTTTAATTACCTGATTTGGGTTGAGTTGATGATAAGACAGGTTAAGAACAAGTCGTGACAGGGATGAAATTGATTCGATACCCAATTGATGATATTAATCAAATTATCGCACAGGCAGCTTCTAATGATGCTTAGGACCGAAAGCCCTCTGTTAAATTGAATGTATATGGGTCGGGATTTGGGTTTTGGTAGAGTTGCAGGTCGAGGATGAAGATGGTGATCGGATTCAGTGTGTGTGTGTGTTTCGATTGGAATTGCAGTTGGTATTCAATTTATAGGATTATAAAGTTCGAGTTGGCTGTTTTAATTTGATCATATTAGTGTTTAGTGGGTGAACTAGCCGTTAGAACGGTCGAAAATTAAAGTGAAAGGTTATAGCCGTTAATCGACCGTTAAAGCGCGTTTTATGTGTGCATTGGGTTTGAGTCTTGTCCACGAACGAATTGGATGTAATTTGAGCTACAAAAATCGAGTTTTTACACGGTTTTGGTGGTCGCCGGCGTTTGGCCGGAGTTTGGCCGGAACCGGCGCCGGAAAAACGAAAGGGAAATGGCGGGGGTTTGGTTTTGTAATTTGGAATTTTACACTTTTAGTCCCTGCGGTTTAATATTTATTATTTTATGTTTTAAACTTCTTTGAAGTTTCAGAATTGACAAATTGCCCCCTGGACTTTATTATGATTATTATTATTCTTATTATTATTATTGTTATTGTTATTATTATTATTATTATTGTTATTATCATTGTTTTTATTATTATTATTATTATTATTATTATTATTATTATTATTATTATTATTGTTATTGTTATTATTATTATTAATACAAACGTGTATACGAGAGAATTCAACTAAAACGATATATATATATATAAATAATAATTAAGGATAGGTTAACACACATGGAACGAGTACACGGTGATAGTTCGATTAACACGATAAATAGTCTATGAACATACGTGAGGATCGTTAATACACACACGGTGAGTTAACGAGCTTAATGCTGATTGACGGTCTATTGGTGACAGATGCTACACAACATCACATTCACCACATGATCTTCAACAAGAAGAATCTTAGGTTTCTTTTCTGATTTGAGAATATCTTGAATGTTTCTAAAACTTTATTCATTAAATCCATCTGTATCATCTGAACTGTCACATTAATGTGACAGTAACCCACCATGTTCTTTGCTTGATATCGTGAGGTGTCACACTCGGGCTCTCGGTTTCTATAAGCAAGAAACAAACACCCAAGCTTCATCATATTCTCAAGCCGTGGACTCAGGGCACTCTCAACCATCTTTGTCATCATCAGTCCCTCTTCCTCGTCATTCACAAGGTTTTAATCTCATTAATATATCTTGTGATTAATGGTTACACGTGTTATAAACGCATAGGTAACTAGTTTTGATGTATCTAAACATCAAAACTAATCCTAACATCTTGAAATTCTAAAGTTTCATCAACTCACAATAATGAAATGTTACAAACTAAAAATTTCATGAAACTTGTGACAAAAAGGAGATTTTGTAATTTATAGAAGATTAAAACCCTGAAAATTGAGAAAATCAAGTAAAAATACTAAATGATAGCAATTGTGGGAATAAACATTGAAAAAGCTTTTTAAGATACTGAAATATCATTCTGTGAATTTTGGTAAAAATATTAGAAGTAAAATAATTTATACAAATTATTTAAGGTAAACAAAAGAAAATTATTAGAATAATAGAAATAAATTCTTAAAAATTCTGTAAAAATCATATAATTATTCTTATATGACATAGAAGCTCCAGGAATTATTCTGTAATTTATTTCCTTGTTATGATTGAGTATGAATTTTTATGTGATCTGTAAAGTAAAAATCAAAAGAAATACTTAAACAGTGTAATAAATATTAAAAAATTTACTGAAGCCATGATAAATCTAGTTCAACAAATGGTGTAAATTTCATAATTTGATCATATTAGTGTTTAGTGGGTGAATTAGCCGTTTGAACGGTCGAAAAATTAAAGTGAAAAGGTTATAGCCGTTAATCGACCGTTAAAGCGCGTTTTATGTGTGCATTGGGTTCGAGTCTTGTCCACGAACGAATTGGATGTAATTTGAGCTACAAAAATTGAGTTTTTACGCGGTTTGGTGGTCGCCGGCGTTTGGCCGGAGTTTGGCCGGGAACGGCGCCGGAAAAACAAAACGGAAATGGGCGGGGGGTTGGTTTTGTAATTTGGAATTTTACATTTTTAGTCCCTGCGGTTTAATATTTATTATTTTATGTTTTTAAACTTCTTTTGAAGTTTCAGAATTGACAAATTGCCCCCTGGACTTTATTATGATTATTATTATTCTTATTATTATTATTGTTATTGTTATTATTATTATTATTATTGTTATTATTATTGTTATTATTATTATTATTATTATTATTATTATTATTATTAATACAAACGTGTATACGAGAGAATTCAACTAAAACGATATATATATATATAAATAATAATTAAGTAAGGATAGGTTAACTCACATGGAACGAGTACACGGTGATAGTTCGATTAACACGATAAATAATCTATGAACATACGTGAGGATCGTTAATACACACACGGTGAGTTAACGAGCTTAATGCTGATTGACGGTCTATTGGTGACAGATGCTACACAACATCACATTCACCACATGATCTTCAACAAGAAGAATCTTAGGTTTCTTTTCTGATTTGAGAATATCTTGAATGTTTCTAAAACTTTATTCATTAAATCCATCTGTATCATCTGAACTGTCACATTAATGTGACAGTAACCCACCATGTTCTTTGCTTGATATCGTGAGGTGTCACACTCGGGCTCTCGGTTTCTATAAGCAAGAAACAAACACCCAAGCTTCATCATATTCTCAAGCCGTGGACTCAGGGCACTCTCAACCATCTTTGTCATCATCAGTCCCTTTTCCTCGTCATTCACAAGGTTTTAATCTCATTAATATATCTTGTGATTAATGGTTACACGTGTTATAAACGCATAGGTAACTAGTTTTGATGTATCTAAACATCAAAACTAATCCTAACATCTTGAAATTCTAAAGTTTCATCAACTCACAATAATGAAATGTTAAAAACTAAAAATTTCATGAAACTTGTGACAAAAGGAGATTTTGGAATTTATAGAAGATTAAAACCCTGAAAAATTGAGAAAATCAAGTAAAAATACTAAATGATAGCAATTGTGGAAATAAACATTGAAAAAACTTTTTAAGATACTGAAATATCATTCTGTGAATTTTGGTAAAAATATAAAAAGTAAAATAATTTATACAACTTATTTAAGGTAAACAAAGAAATTATTAGAATAATAGAAATAAATTCTTAAAAATTCTGTAAAATCATATAATTATTCTTATATGACATAGAAGCTCCAGGAATTATTCTATAATTTATTTCCTTGTTATGATTGAGTATGAATTTTTATGTGATCTGTAAAGGAAAAACCAAAAGAAATACTTAAACAGTGTAATAAATATTAAAAAATTTACTGAAGCCATGATAAATCTAGTTCAACAAATGGTGTAAATTTCATAATTTGATCATATTAGTGTTTAGTGGGTGAATTAGCCGTTTGAACGGTCGAAAATTTAAAGTGAAAAGGTTATAGCCGTTAATCGACCGTTAAAGCGCGTTTTATGTGTGCATTGGGTTCGAGTCTTGTCCACGAACGAATTGGATGTAATTTGAGCTACAAAAATTGAGTTTTTACGCGGTTTTGGTGGTCGCCGGCGTTTGGCCGGAGTTTGGCCGGAAACGGCGCCGGAAAAACAAACGGAAATGGGCGGGGGGTTGGTTTTGTAATTTGGAATTTTACATTTTTAGTCCCTGCGGTTTAATATTTATTATTTTTGTTTTTAAACTTCTTTTGAAGTTTCAGAATTGACAAATTGCCCCCTGGACTTTATTATGATTATTATTATTCTTATTATTATTATTGTTATTGTTATTATTATTATTATTATTGTTATTATTATTATTATTATTATTATTATTATTATTGTTATTATTATTAATACAAACGTGTATACGAGAGATTCAACTAAAACGATATATATATATATATATATATATATATATATATATATATAAATAATAATTAAGTAAGGATAGGTTAACACACATGGAACGAGTACACGGTGATAGTTCGATTAACACGATAAATAGTCTATGAACATACGTGAGGATCGTTAATACACACACGGTGAGTTAACGAGCTTAATGCTGATTGACGGTTTATTGGTGACAGATGCTACACAACATCACATTCACCACATGATCTTCAACAAGAAGAATCTTAGGTTTCTTTTCTGATTTGGGAATATCTTGAATGTTTCTAAAACTTTATTCATTAAATCCATCTGTATCATCTGAACTGTCACATTAATGTGACAGTAACCCACCATGTTCTTTGCTTGATATCATGAGGTGTTACAGTATCCCCCAGTTGAGGGAATTTCGTCCCAAAATTCAACTGGTGCTAGGTCCAAAAGTGTCATCCTCGAACAGATGAGGATATTTGAGTCTCATCTGATCCTCTTATTCCTATGTAAACTCTAGACCTCGTTTGGAATTCCATCTCACACGAACAATAGGTATCTTACTGCGTCTCAACTTCTTGACCTTTTGGTCCATGACCTAAATAGGTTCTTCCACGAAATGGAGACTTTGATCAATTTTAATATCCTCAATAGGCACGTGAATTGATTCGTCAGCTAAACACTTCTTGAGGTTCGATACATGGAAAGTATCATGCACACTGTTAAGCTCTTGTGGCAACTTCAATCGGTATGCCACCGGACCGATTCTCTCTGTGATCTCGAATGGTCCAATGTATCTCAGGGCTAACTTCCCCTTCTTTCCAAACCGAACGATCCCTTTCCAAGGAGAGACCTTAAGTAACAGTCGATCCCCAACGTTAAACTCTAACGGCTTCCGACGGTTGTCGGCATAGCTCTTTTGGCGATCTCTAGCCGCTTTAAGCCTGTCTTTGATTAAGAAGATCTTATCGGTTGTTTCTTGAATGATTTCGGGTCCTGTTAGCTGACTCTCGCCAATCTCGGCCCAACATACAGGTGATCTACATTTACGACCATACAGCGCTTCGAATGGTGCACACCCAATACTAGTATGGTAGCTGTTATTGTAGGAAAACTCAATCAACGGTAGATGAGTATCCCAACTGCCACCAAAATTAATGACACATGCCCGTAGCATGTCCTCAAGCGTCTGTATTGTGCGTTCACTTTGGCCGTCTGTCTGGGGGTGATAAGCTGTACTCATGTCTAACCGAGTGCCCATCGCTTTCTGTAATGTCTGCTAAAAGCGTGAAGTAAATCGACTGTCTCGGTCGGATATGATTGACACCGGAACTCCGTGCCGTGTCACGACCTCTTTGATGTACAATCTTGCCAACTTATCCATTTTATAGTCTTCTCGGATTGGCAAGAAGTGAGCAGATTTTGTTAGTCGACCCACTACAACCCATATCGAGTCGTGCCCGCCCGGCGTTCTCGGGAGTTTGGTAATGAAATCCATGGTGATGTTCTCCCATTTCCACTCGGGAATTTCGGGTTATTGCAATAATCTCGATGGTTTCCGGTGTTCAGCTTTGACCTTTGAACACGTCAAGCATTTGCTCACATATAGAGCAATGTCTTTCTCCATACCCGACCACCAGTACAGATCCTTCAGATCATGGTACATCTTGTCTGCACCGGGATGAACAGAATATCGAGTCTTGTGTGCTTCATCCAAGACTAGTGTACGTACACCTCCCCATTTGGGAACCCATATGCGATCAATGAAATAATGTACGCCGTCATCCTTGCGATTCATTTGTTTATCCAATCCTCGGAATTCTTCTCTCGCAAGGTTTTCTTCTTTTAGAGCCTCACTTTGCGCACTTTGAATTTGAGCTTTCAAGTTCGTTTGAATAGTCAATCCCAAAGCTCTAACACGTAGTGGTTTTACGCGTTCTTTACGACTGAGGGCATCAGCCACCACATTTGCTTTCCCCGGATGATACCGGATTTCGTAATCATAGTCACTAAGTAGTTCTACCCAACGTCGTTGACGCATGTTGAGCTCTTTCTGATTCAGGATGTGTTGAAGGCTTTTATGATCGGTATAGATGATGCATTTGGTTCCATACAGATAGTGCCTCCATATCTTAAGTGCAAAAACTACAGCGCCTAACTCCAAATCATGAGTTGTGTAGTTCTTTTCGTGCACCTTTAGTTGTCGTGAGGCGTATGCAATCACCTTGTCTCTTTGCATTAACACATATCCTAATCCCTGATGCGAAGCATCGCAATACACCATGAAGTCGTCATTTCCGTCCAGAAGGGACAGTATTGGAGCATTGCACAACTTTTCCTTTAACGTTTGGAAAGCTTGTTCTTGTGCATGTCCCCAATCAAACTTCTTTTCCTTCTGGGTTAGCATGGTCAGTGGTTGTGCGATTTTTGAAAAGTTCGCAATAACCGTCGATAATACCCGCCAATCCTAAGAATTGTCGGATTTCTGATGGTGTTTGGGGTGTATCCCATTTCTTCACCGCTTCAATCTTGCTGGGGTCTACATGAATTCCATCTTTATTAACCACATGGCCCAAAAACTTCACTTCTTGTAGCCAGAATTCACACTTCGAGAATTTGGCGAAAAGCTTCTCTTCCCGCAACAATTCTAAAATTGCTCGAAGGTGTTTCTCATGGTCCTCTTTCGAACGAGAATAGATAAGTATATCGTCTATGAACACGATTACGAACTTATCTAAGTATGGTTTGCACACTCGATTCATCAAATCCATGTACACTGCTGGTGCATTAGTCAGCCCGAACGGCATGACTAAGAATTCATAGTGCACGTAACGAGTCCTGAATGCTGTTTTCGGTATGTCATCCTCAAAACTCTCAGTTGATGATATCCAGAACGAAGATCAATCTTGGAGAAATACAAAGCTCATTGTAATTGATCAAACAAATCATTAATTCTGGGAAAAGGGTATCGATTTTTCACAGTCAACTTGTTCAACTCGCGATAATCGATACTCATACGAAATGACCCGTCTTTCTTCTTGACAAATAGAACCAGTGCTCCCCATGGTGAATGACTCGGTCGAATGAATCCCTTCTCCAATAGCTCTTGTAGTTGACTGGATAATTCTTGCATCTCCGATGGTGCTAATCGATATGGTGCCTTTGCTACCGGCGTAGCTCCAGGAACTAACTCGATACGAAATTCCACCTGTCGTAGAGGAGGTAAACCCGACAAATCATCAGGAAATACTTCCGGATAATCTCGCACCACAGGAATATCTGCCAACTTGATGCCTTTTTCCTTATTTTCTACAACATGAGCCAGGAGTGCGTAGCACTGCTTCCGTAGACATCGACGCGTCTTCATGCAAGAAATAAGCTCCAGAGTTTTTCCTGGTCGTTCTCCTTGAATCTTGAGTACCTCCCCATTATGCATGGGGATTCGTACTACTTTCTCCCGACAAACGATCTCAGCTCCGTGCTTCGACAACCAATCCATTCCCACAATTACGTTGAAGCTCCCTAACTCGAAAGGTATTAAATCTATATCGAAGGCATGGTCTTCTAATATTATGGAGCACTGTCTAATGATCTTATCTGCTTGTATGAATCTACCGTTGGCCATTTCTATAGAAAAGCTAGTTTCTAGCCTACTCGGTTTCAAGTCAATCATGTGTGCAAAATTAGAAGATATGAAGCTATTGTCTGCTCCCGTATCAAACAATATAGAGGCGAAGTGGTCGTTGAGAAGGTACGTACCCGTGACGACATTGGATCCTGACGGGCATCATTAGCTCCAATGACAAAGGCACGTCCTCTTGCAGCATTTCCTTGATTTCCCTAGGCCGGATTACCAGCTATAGCCAGCAATTGCTGCTGGTTATTGCCTTGTTGACCGGGTGCTCTGTTTAGTCGGGGGCACTTGTTTCGGAAGTGATCGAGACCTCCGCATTCATAGCATGCCCTGGCATTCCCGGCGGGGTTAACCGCATTGATGGGCGCTACCAGGTTTGGCGTAATCCTACAATCCTTCGCCCAGTGACCCAAGCGCCTACAGTTTGTACATTCCCAACACGGCCTTGCTGGGGAATGGTGAAAGTTGCACTTGGGGTGCGGTCCAGTGTAATCCTTCTTTTCTTGGGTTACAGCCACAAAACTTCGGGCTGTTTTAGCCTTCTTATCGGATCTTCCAGCGTTAGACCCGAACTCCTTTCTCTTCTCGGTTCCTTTCCCCAGTAATCCGGTTCTCACCATTTCGTCAGTAAGAGCGCCAGCCTTCAAAATTGCGCTCTGGATTGTAGGAGGAGCAGCTGCTGTCACCAGTGCTCGGATTTGAGGCGCGAGTCCCCAAATATATCTCTCGATCCTCTTGGATTCCGGTGTGACTAAATGCGGAACCAATCTTGCCAATTCATGAAATCGATCGGTGTACGCTGCGTGCCCAGCTCCCACCATCGCGTGATTCCAGAATTCTTGTTCGAGTTTCTGCATTTCATTGAGAGGACAGTATTCCTCAGAAATTAATGCCTTAAACTCATCCCAGGTCATCTGCATTACAGACTCCCTTCCTCTTGCCTGAACCTGGATGTTCCACCAGCTTAATGCCTTGCCTTGCAGTGAGCAGGTGGCATATTTGATCCGTTGACTGTCGAGGCATTCACTAATGTCGATTACTGCCTCCATCTTCTCGATCCATCTGGTCAAGGCTATCGATCCGCCTTTCCCATCGAATTCGTGGGGTTTGCAAGCCACAAATTCTTTATATGTGCATCCCCGTTTGGTATGGTTGATACCAGTTTTGTTTCCATTTGTTCTGCCAATGTCAGTATCATCCACTACCCCTTGGTTATGTTGGCCGTTGGTGTTATGATCCCCATGGAGAGGATGATTCAGCAGGGTGTTGCTTACTTGCGTCACAATAGTAGGAACCAATGCAGCTAGCTGCTGAGCAATCATAGCAGCTATATTAGGATTGCCAGTTTCCTGATTATTGTCGGCTGGAGCACCATCAGTTCTTGATGGTCTACCCCTTCTCCTGTTTTGCGGGGCTTCAGCTTCTTGGTTGGTTTTGCGTGTGACTCTTTTATGCGCCATCTTCTAACTACAGAAAGATGTGAACTTTAGTCACCGCATGATTTCACTCATCAATTCCTAATAACCTATGCTTCGGTCCATCAAGATCATTATGTAGCGCAGATTAAGCACATTCTTAGTATACCGGTGATGTTTATATATAGGGCTCCCCGCAACGTTCCCACCACATCCACGATATACCTTGAATAATACTTAAACTAGTTACATAACATCTTAATTTTCCTTAGCACCTACTCAAAGAATAACATTTTGTATGGGTAGAGAGTATCATTACTCCTCTACATTCATGTATTCCACTTTCATTCTAAGCATTAATCAGTAGTTACTGAAACGCTAAGTGGAGGAATGTCTCATAAGGTCAATATCGTGATTGGAAATACCATGAAGGCTCTAAGTAGGACAGGACTTGAGTAAATGTTGATAATGTTTGATTGCCTTCAACAAGGTCTTACTAGAATTATGACCCTAGCACCCTAGGGTATAGAATAGAAACATGTGATACTCATGATCATTACCTCATGGTAAGATTAACCAGACTTCTCATGCATGGCGAATTGCAATTACGTGTGCACCCGTAATGGTAATTTTCCTTGCATGATCACCCTTAGCTTCACTTACCCTAAGTTAACATCATAGTATTATTCAGATTCAACAAGCACAAATTATATGATGTCCTCCTATCCATGAGCCAATAGTATTCCAACAGTAGCATGTAATAGCAAGTAAGCATATAAGCACATTATGTCTAATGATAACTGCATGTCCGTCATACTTTCAGAATTTCAGTCATAACCATGATAGGGTCGGATTGAATATCCGAGATCGACGCTACGCGTGATCATCGAAGTTCCCTAATAATATGATGTTGTAAAAGCGTAGATTTCTAGTATCAAAGTATCCCATGGAGAAAGACTAAGAGTAATAATGTCTTCCTCGGGATGTTCAGATAACACGTGTATATAAAATCAAGTATGTAGGAACATACCTGTATATTAAGTTCATAAACTTAATATACTTGACCCATTTGTCTTGTAATTTTGTGTATTGACCATAGTTTATCACTCATCCATGAAATCCCCAGGTAGCGTAACGGGTCTCGCAATGAGATTTATACGAATACGCTTGCCTTAGCCCGAAGGCCTTTTGCCAGGAAATCCAGAATACAGGTGTCTATGTGTCACACAAATCATGAAAGACATTTAGGTAAAATCAAATGCACACAATCCCTAGCATGCATTCTATATGAAGGTTCTTAGGTTATAGTCTAGGTCGAGTTCTCCACCTAATTCTCTATAACCAAGGCTCTGATACCAATCTGTCACACCCTCGCTTATAGCGGAAACACGAGGATGCGACGGACGGGATCGTCATAACACTTGGTATAATTACAGAGACATAATACATGCAAAATCCTCGTGTCATGACGTCGCCCGACACAATAGTGACTTGTGTCGTGGTTAGTCAGTTCCACGACTATCATAGTTTTATTGATTCTAAATCCAAATACACAGAGTTCATAAATGAAAACAAATGATATACATTACTAATGCAAAACTATTGAAATCCTAAGGGTCTCTGCTAAGGCATCAGCTCTAGCTATCCTCTTTGATTATGTTCACCTGAAAAGATATGCTCAAAAATGTCAACACATAATGTTGGTGAGTTCCGCAGGTTTAAATTAAAAACATGTAATTGATGCTGTATAGAATTTGATGTGGAATCATACTTCAACCAAAACCACATAACATGTGTTTAAGACAACCAAACCTAATGACGTTATGCATATAAATTAGACGGAATATATTCACCCTTGGCCTGATTGCTGGCAGCTGTGTTGGGAACTCACAAGTTAACCAATCGTCGAAGGGTGGGGGTGTCAACCCAGTAGTACTACCAATACCTAACCGTTGGTTCCCCAAACCGGGAATTAATGGTTGTAAGAATGATTCATAGAATAACACCATGTATGCATGCAAAACAGTATTAAGTTGATTCCAAGTAAGAACATTGAATATATAGTGTACAACATTGAAATCGTGTGAGCATACTTTTCCCCCAAGTTTGGAAAAGATTGAAACAATTATAAAAGCATAAAAAAGGGCCACGAAACTCACCTTGAATTGATGTAATGCATAAAGACTTCACAGAATAAGGCAATGCATGATCAAACACGTTCAACACCTATTATTGATTGTAATTAAGTCTTTAAAATGTATTCGATTTGCGAATAGATATATTTGGTTGGATTCAGGTTGACGTACACGATTATGTATATATTTGAGTTTGATTTTATACCTAATGATATTAGGATTTCAATTGAATTGTGGGATTTTGGACAAGTAATGAAATTGTTTGTATTTTTTTGATTTATTTGAAAGAAGTATATGTATGTATTCTTTGTAATCGTATATTTCAATAATAATTATTAAAGTATAAAAATATAACCTATAATTACATTTATAAATGATTTGTGAAATTATATATTGTATAATTTCTATGGTCTTCCACGATTATTTCATAATTAAAAACGGTATAATGTATATTTTTATAAAAATCATTATTTGTAATATTTATAACTAATATTTTATAAAGATTATTAATGTTTTTCAAATAAAATAAATTTACAGAAAATAATTTTTGTAAGGTTTAAATAAGGAAAGTTTATAAAATTTATTTTTATGATTTTTAGGAATTTTTCTATAATTTTTAGGAGCTTAAAAAGGTTTTTAAAAAAAATGGCAGAGGCTCGGGTTCGAACCCGGGACCTCTAACTCACCAACCCACACACATACCACTGAACCAAAGGCCTCAGCCGCAACAAAGCCCCGTTTCATTTGTTTTTAAGCATGATTTCCAGTTTTCCCCAATTCTCCATAAACCCTAATTCGATTTCACCAAGATTGAACTCGAATTCGATACTGATTATTGAAATAAACATAGGGCTTTGATTCCCCATGTGTAAACGAGTATGTATAGATGTTTAATTACGTGATTTGGTTGAGTTGATGATAAGAACAGGTTAAGAACAAGTCGCGACAGGGATGAAATTGATTCGATACCCAATTGATGATATTAATCAAATTAATCGCACAGGCAGCTTCTAATGATGCTTAGGACCGAAAGCCCTCTTTTAAATTGAATGTATATGGGTCGGGATTTGGGTTTTGGTAGAGTTGCAGGTCGAGGATGAAGATGGTGATCGGATTCAGTGTGTGTGTGTGTTTCGATTGGAATTGCAGTTGGTATTCAATTTATAGGATTATAAAGTTCGAGTTGGGCGTTTTAATTTGATCATATTAGTGTTTAGTGGGTGAATTAGCCGTTTGAACGGCCGAAAAATTAAAGTGAAAAGGTTATAGCCGTTAATCGACCGTTAAAGCGCGTTTTATGTGTGCATTGGGTTCGAGTCTTGTCCACGAACGAATTGGATGTAATTTGAGCTACAAAAATTGAGTTTTTACGCGGTTTTGGTGGTCGCCGGCGTTTGGCCGGAGTTTGGCCGGAACCGGCGCCGGAAAAACGAAAGGGAAATGGGCGGGGGGTTGGTTTTGTAATTTGGAATTTTACATTTTTAGTCCCTGCGGTTTAATATTTATTATTTATGTTTTTAAACTTCTTTTGAAGTTTCAGAATTGACAAATTGCCCCCTGGACTTTATTATGATTATTATTATTCTTATTCTTATTATTGTTATTGTTATTATTATTATTATTGTTATTGTTATTGTTATTATTATTATTATTATATTATTATTATTATTATTATTATTAATACAACGTGTGTACGAGAGAATTCACTAAAACGATGTATATATATAAATAATAATTAAGTAAGGATAGGTTAACACACATGGAACGAGTACACGGTGATAGTTCGATTAACACGATAAATAGTCTATGAACATACGTGAGGATCATTAATACACACACGGTGAGTTAACGAGCTTAATGCTGATTGACGGTCTATTGGTGTGTAAGGCCCGCCTTTCTCAGGGAAGCCTCACAGTTGGTCATTCATAGCAAAACACCGATTTAAAACAGTCATTTGCTCATATGTATATAAATATATATTGCAGCGGAAAATACTGTCAATTTCAATCCATTACAAATGAAATATAAACATTGTCTTTAATTCTTAAAATCTATTTAAGGTCCTCTTAATCTTTTCTTCATCAGGGATGCCAGTCTCCTAGTGCCAAGAAGCTTCAGTCCCATGCCTCTATTCCGTAGCTCTAACTCTTACCTGTCAACTGATATACATACAAAAGTCAGCTTCGCTGAGTGAATTCTAGGTTTACTTTGCTAAATAACTTTCGTAAGAGATATTAGCTTTATCAGTTAAAAATAGTTCTCATCTATCAAGCATCAATACATACAGGCTATCACTTTATCGATACTTTATCATTACTTTTCATTTCTCGTTATTTGTTACTCTTCTTTATCCGTCAATTCTCTGTCACTATCGGTGCCTAGGCTCGCCTAGGACTTTACCGACACGCCAATTAAGGGCTTACAGTCGTACTCGATCGGGCCATTATTGTCATGCCAATTCAGGGCTTACAGACCTGCCGGTTCGAGCATTACTTTATCCGGGTGAGGGCACAACAAATGCGACCCTCCTTTAGCCATTGCTTGCAAGTCTTTACTTTATCCCTTGCCTGCAGGACTTTACTTGCAAGACTTTACTTTATCCAGGTACACGTTATGGGCCCAATAACAATTCTTTAAGTTTCACTTATATCTTTAGTTTTCACATACACTTAACACATAATAAGAAGCAACCTCTTAGTCTAAGCATTCATATTTCATCATTCATGAGAGGTAAACTAGATAACTGACCCTCCGCGGGACAGCGGGGGTTCGGGGGCGGCAGCCCCTGATAGCGGGGTTCTAGGGGCAGCAGCCCCTAGTGGGGTCCAAGGGGCAACGCCCCTGGCTGGGGCCGGGCTGCCAGGTCAGCGCGCCCGAAAATTATTTTGAACAATTTACATAGCACATTTTACTTTAGAAAAATTTATTTTCTTGATAAAAGGGTCTTAAAATCGTCATCATAAAAGTATGTAATTTAGTATGCATATCACCCCAAAACATTGAAAACGGGTAATAAGGGGTCTAGAACTCACCTGAACTCGCCCAAGTAGCTTAAATTCTAAGTCACTTAGGCTATAGCCTGAACACTCTAGCTGCACGAAAGTTAACATGCAAAAATGTCATTTTCCTCATAATTTCGCCCATAATTTCGCTACAGCGAAACTACAGTTTCGCCTGCAGTTTCGCTGGGCAGCACTTCTGCTAGTTTCGCTAGACAGATTCGCTGCCTTGAGCGCCCAACTTTCGTTGGAATTCCCTAGTCTCGCAAGGTCTATAGGTCTGTCTGGGTCTTAGCGAGGATACCGGTGAAACTATAGTTTCGCCCCAGCGAAACTGTAGTTTCGCTGGAATTTCTCCTAGTCTCGCTAAATGAGTACGCAGTTTCGCTGGTTAAATGCTTAAATTCGCTAGATCGGGGCCCAGTTTCGCTGGATGAACTGAAACTCAGATCCAGCCCGTTTTTAACCCAAAACCTTAACTTTTTACGTCCAAATCCTTAGTTTACCTTCCATGAAACCAAATCTAAGCTTTTTACACGTTTTCATACGTAAAAATTCGACCTTTATATGTTTCTTTAAACTTTTCAAAACCCCAAAACCCTAGAATTCGGGTTTGATCTACAGAGGGCCTTAGAGGTCGATTCTTACCTTGTTTTGTTGCTCTTTCCTTGTGTTTTGATGCTCCAATCCACCAGAACTTCAATCCTTCAAACCTTCAAACTCCAAATCTTGATTTTCTTCACTTTCTCTCTCTACTTTCTCTCTCTACGAATTTGGTGGCTAGGGTTGTAATGTGATGAAGATGGGGCTGTTCATGCATGTTTAAGGGCTGATTAGGGCCCTTAAACCCATTAAGCCTAGCCCATTAAGGCTAATTTGATCCATAGCCCACTAATTTACTCCTTTATTTCTTAAATTAACCCTTAAAAGCCCATTATTATTAAATGACTCGTTTCGGGATATTTCGGGGCGTTACATGGTGACAGATGCTACACAACATCACATTCACCACATGATCTTCAACAAGAAGAATCTTAGGTTTCTTTTCTGATTTGGGAATATCTTGAATGTTTCTAAAACTTTATTCATTAAATCCATCTGTATCATCTGAACTGTCACATTAATGTGACAGTAACCCACCATGTTCTTTGCTTGATATCGTGAGGTGTCACACTCGGGCTCTCGGTTTCTATAAGCAAGAAACAAACACCCAAGCTTCATCATATTCTCAAGCCGTGGACTCAGGGCACTCTCAACCATCTTTGTCATCATCAGTCCCTCTTCCTCGTCATTCACAAGGTTTTAATCTCATTAATATATCTTGTGATTAATGGTTACACGTGTTATAAACGCATAGGTAACTAGTTTTGATGTATCTAAACATCAAAACTAATCCTAACATCTTGAAATTCTAAAGTTTCATCAACTCACAATAATGAAATGTTAAGAACTAAAAATTTCATGAAACTTGTGACAAAAAGGAGATTTTGGAATTTATAGAAGATTAAAACCCTGAAAAATTGAGAAAATCAAGTAAAAATACTAATGATAGCAATTGTGGGAATAAACATTGAAAAAGCTTTTTAAGATACTGAAATATCATTCTCTGAATTTTGGTAAAAATATAAAAAGTAAAATAATTTATACAAATTATTTAAGGTAAACAAAAGAAAATTATTAGAATAATAGAAATAAATTCTTAAAAATTCTGTAAAAATCATATAATTATTCTTATATGACATAGAAGCTCCAGGAATTATTCTGTAATTTATTTCCTTGTTATGATTGAGTATGAATTTTATGTGATCTGTAAAGGAAAAACCAAAAGAAATACTTAAACAGTGTAATAAATATTTAAAAATTTACTGAAGCCATGATAAATCTAGTTAAACAAATGATGTAAATTTTATAATTTTTGGAGTTATATATTTATTTTTAATAAATTTTGGGATTATTGTAAGAATTACAGAAATAAATAGGTTGTTAATTAGACATCAGGAAATTTATATGATAATATATACTGTTGAAATAATATTCTGGAAAAATTTGAGAATTTATGGACGATAGTAACTATTTTTAGTGATTTATGATGAGTTTGTAATAATTATAACAATTTATATATAATAAAACAGAAGTTAAAAATTTTATGGTAATATTATCTAATAATATTGCTACTAAATTTTTAATATTTTTTTCCATATGAGGTTCTAAAAATTTTAAAGAAATTTTTGTATCCAACTTATAAAATTTATTTTTATAGGTTATAATTTGGAGTAAAGGTGAGACTCATAGCTCCATTTTGGTATTTATAAAGTTTTTAAAGGAAAAAGCATGCTATTTAAGTTTGATGCATTATTTTGAAGCTTTTGAGATATACTGTCATTTGTGATACAACCATTAATTCGAATGAGGAACCGTTGGATAATATAGGTAGCGCTACTTAGGAGAATATTTTGCACCAACAGGATGAGTGTTATGATGCTACTTGAATATTTTCTGCACCAACAGAATGAGTGTTGTGATGCTATATTATCTGATTTTATGAATTATTTCGTGACAGTATGAATTATGTGTGTGAGCAGGTTTGGTTGTAATTGGTGCATCAATAAAATATTTTGTCTGGAAATAAGCATATGATCTCACCAACTTTATATTGACTGTATTGAGTATGCTTTTTTAGGTGAAAATGACTAACAATGTTGATTTCTCTTTTGATGTGTACAATGGCTGGGGTGAAGTCGTTAGAAGGGTTTGTGTAAATCTAACTGTCAACATCTACGATGGTAGTGTTGTGGTGGACGCTCATTTCCATCGCATTTGAAGATGTTTTAGTTAAATAAAAGTTGTAATAAGGATTATATTAAATTTTGACCTTATATGTAAATGATGTAATTCTAACTATCGTTATAGTATTAATCAAGTTATGTGTTTTATGTGTTCATATTGTTTGTAATTTGATTCCTTATAATCAAATGCGTTCTGAACAAACAAGTCACATCCAAATCGCTTCACGCTTCCGCCGGGATGTGACAATGCTGCTCTGATATGCACCTGGTTGGCTGCAGTTTACTTTGATTGAATTAACATGGAATTGTTTAAGCATGTCATGATCTCCTTCACAGGTTTGGTTCTCAGATGACAATGATCATCATTAATATGTTGTCTATGACTTTAGACGAAAAGCTATCAATCCTGGTAACCGAAACTCGAAATCCCATGATACAAGTTTTAGGGTTTTAGTTTCATTTCTATGGAAAACCACACGACCTAGATGCAATTTCCTATTTTTATTTAGGCGTAATTGCTCTTCTTACATTGTTATGACAATATTACAAGACAAAATACTGAAATACTACTTGATTGCAATCTAATTACTATACTACTGCTAGCATGATAGAAACAGCGATTGTGTCATTGTATGGCAGGTACCAACTTATATTGCTCGCATGAAGTTTAGAGGTATACTATATATTGGAAGCCAACATTTTGGCCACTATTAAGCCTACAATCCTTACCGGAAATCTTTGGTTTTGAAATAGAATGACTATGTTGGCACCTTTTTAAGGATCCGATTGAATATTTGGTTTCATAGAAATGTTTGTACGACTATGTAAGTTATCCTCTAAACGTGTTATCTAAATATCCCGCCGCAAAGCGCAGGGTAAAATTACTAGTTAAAAACATAAAATGATAGAAATATAAGATTGCATGAAAATAAAATTGTAATTATCTAATGGTGTTAGTGGATTGGAGCTAACTGAGACAAAATACATATCTCAAGGAGTAAAATTATAATTTTGAAACGTTTGAAGGAAAACCGTTATTTCAACCAAACCACTGGGAGCAAAAGTGAAGTTTACTATTTTATTTTTTGACTAAATTACACTTTTCGTCACTAAGTTTTGTAGAAAAATTTCAGGTTTCGTTCTTAAATTAAGAAAAGTACAATAAAAATCCTATACGTTTAAAAAAGCTTGCACGTTTTGTCATTTTCTAGAACGGACGTTAAATTTGTCCGTTAAGTCAAGTGATGTGCCTTGCACATGAGGGTACTTTGGTTTGGTTACTCTTAAAATTAGTGTTTTGTTGTAATTTAATGTGTTCTAAATAAAAAAAAGTACATGGTAAAAATATTTTAGAACCCACCATCCTCTCTCTCCCCCTGTCCATCTCTCTTCAACCTCCACCACAACCCTACCGCCACCATGACTCCGCCACTACAGGAAAATGTAGCTAGTGCGACAACAAAAGTCACCGCTATAGGGTACGTACGTCGTCGCTACAGGCTATCGCGACGACATTTTGTCGCTATAGTGTCAGTAGTAATAGAAGTGTCGCTATAGCTCAAAAACTTGTCGTCGCAATAGACGTTGTCGCCATATAGGTCTGTGGCGACGACATATCGTCGCCAAAGCTCTATTGGTATAGTAAATTTATTTTTTTAATTAAATTTTAATAAATAAATAATACCTACGGTGACGACAAGTCGTCGCAATAGGGTTATTAAATATTGTTTTCAAATTTTAAATTATTTAAAAATAATAATAAATAACTAATTGTTTGACCTATGGCGATGACATGTCGTCGCCATATGTCACATCCCGGCGGAAGTGTGAATGATACGGGTGGAATGTGACTAGCTTTTATCAGAGTGCGTTGGTTACAGTAAATAAACACAGTTATAACAGAAACATAACACAGACATGCTTTTATTACCAATATTCGAGATTACATCTTATACATAAGTTTTCAAAATTAGATATAATTTTTCTACAGCTAGATTAAACTACTACATGTCTTCAGATACGGTGGAAGTGTGCATCCATATACACACTATAGTCAACTATGTTGACTGTTAGTGTCACACAAACTCTTCCAACAACTTCTCCCCAACCGTTGTGGACCTCAAAACTAAAGTCAAAGGTGTTAGTCATTGTTCCCTGAAAAAGTACACTTAAACCAGTCAACAAAATGTTGGTGAGAACATAGGTTTAATCCAGACAAATATTTTTGTTGATGTATCAATTACAACCAAACCTGTTCACAACATAATAATACTGTCATGAAATAATCATAAAATCAGATAATATTACATCATAACTCTCATTCGGTTAGGTGCAGGAAAATAGTAGCAACCCTCATCCGGTTGGTACAAATATTCTCCTAAGTAGCGCTACTAATATTATCAACCGGTTCCTCATCCGAACTAATGGTTGTGTCGCAAATGACAGTACGCAAACAAAAATATTTTCAAAATAATACATCAACTCAACAGTATACTTTTCCCCCAAAACTTTACTGAATATCAAACGGTTGAAAATGGGGCTATGAACTCACCGTGTCTTCCCACTTGAACCTAACAAGATAGTTCACATTGTCAGACAATACTTTTAAATATTTTTCTGGTTTTCATTGACTGTAAAAGATTAATAGAAACACCTTCGGGCCTCAAAAATTCTTAATCCATAATAGTTTGTGATTTATTCCAAACTTCTCAAAAATCACAAAAATAACTATTGATGTCCAAAAATCACCAAATTTTGTAAAACATAAGTTTGGACTGTTTGTAGTTTTCCATAATTTTCACAATATCAAATTCCCAACAGATTATTTTATATAAATCCCACAATATTCCTAAAATTCATCAAAATACCTAGTACTGTTCAATAAATCATGAAAATTCATATAATTTTTTCCAAAAAGTTAGTAATTAACATCAATTAATTTTTATAGCATCCAAATATTAACAGATTATTTTCTGTAAATTTCATAACATCTCCATAAATGGTTAAAAATAGCTTCTGTTATTTCTAAATTCCCAAAATTATACAGACGGTTTCTTATATAAAACCAAGTATCATATAATTATCTCAAAGTCCAATCCATAACATATCAGTTTTTGAAATTTTCATAATAATTGTAATATTTAGAAAAAATACTTATATTCCACTAAAATTATGAAAATAATATATTTTGTATATTTACTTTAAGTATTTATTGTGATTTATCTACTGCAGAAAATATAAATTCATATCTTTATTATAACAAGGAATAAAATTCTGAAATAATTCCATAAGCCTTTATACCTCAAAAGAATCATTCTGTAAATTTATTAGAATTTTCCCGAATTTATTTCTATTTTGGATATTTTCTTCTATTTTCCATTATAAAATAATTTATATAAATTATTTCACTCATCAAAATTTTATCAAAGTTTCCAGTTTAATATTTCAGTATAAAAAAAGAATTTTTCTATTTTATTCCCACAATCGCTTTCATTTAATATTTATTTGATTTTTCTTAAAAAATTACAATATTAACTTGTAAATTCAAGATATATATATTTTTAATCATAAGTTTCTGAGTTTTAGCAACTCATTACTCGTGATTCATGGATTAAAATTTCCGAAAATTAGTTTTGGTGGTTAAACCTCTTATATACATACATATCAATATGTATGTATATATATGTTTTGTAACATATATATAACAAAACCTTTATCACCTTTTGAGGATGAACTTGATAATGTTTCAGCTTCTTGATTCCAAGAACAAGGTGGTGCAGGTCGTGGATGGTGATGGTAAGTGTTGGTGGCGCGTGGTTTGTTGGTGTTGTGGTTGTCGGGTGTTGTTGATGTTGTTTGTTGTTGTTGTATTGTAACCGAAGGGTGAGAGGGGGTTGTGGGGCAGGTTGCTGGTGGTGATTAATGCTAGTATTTGAGAGAGGGGCAGAAGGTGGCTGAGGGTGTGTGATGGTGATCGGGTGGAGATGATGGTTGTGCTTGCGGTGTGAGGTGGTTGTGGTTTGTTGAGAGAAAGGTGCAAGGTGTTTGTTTTGTGGTGTGTATGTTCCAAAAGCCTGAGGTTTTAAAGCAATGTGTGAGGTGATTCATCAAATTGCAAGGGTATATGTGGCGGTTCCTTAAGCCTCTCAACCGAGAGGTTGCCACATCAAGTTTTCAAATCTAGTTAGGAGTCTTAGCTAGGTATAGGTTTTGACTTTGGGGGAATATATTCCCTACTCTTTAACCGAGGCCATGGATTTGAAAGCAAGGATTCGATGTATGCAAGAGATGTAGGCGCATGATGGCGGGTTGTGAGCATGCTTGGGTTTTTGCAAAGCTAGGTGGCATGGTTAGGAAGTTTCAAGGTGCATGAATGTATTCCTAGGAGTGTTATCTTGATGATTAGGAACATAGGGTGGCAAGTGATGGTGAGTTGGTCGTGTGAAAGCATGGTTGCCGAGGGAATACTTTGGGATTGCCGAAATTCCTTTGCAATGATGAGGTTTGAACTTGGAGATTAGGGTGGCGGTTTTAGGTGTACAAGCAACACAAAACCGGGGGTAGGGTAGTGGTTTGGTGGTTTCGGGGGTGCTTTGGTATAAGGTGGCCGAGGGTGGTGGTTTGGATTGGTGGATGGTGGTTTCGAATGGTGGTTCGAGTGGTGTAAGGTGGTGGTTTAGGTAGGTATGTTTTAGGTTTTAGTTTATAGGTTTAGGTTTTCAAGTTTTGGTTATATGGTTTTTGATTTTTGTTTTAGTTGAGTTTTATTGTGTAGATATATATATATATATATATATATATATATATATATATATATATATTTGAAACACATATATATAAGTGAGTTATATACATACATACCAATCATACATATTGGTATTCCAAGAATTTTTCACGTATATGTAGATATATAAACATGCATACGTCAAAACTTGTAGATATATACCCGTATGTGTGTGTGTTTTGGGTACATAACATATATGTACACATAGTTAATTACTTTATGTGTATGCATGCAACCATGCATACATGAGGTCTCCATATATATATATATATATATATATATATATATATATATGTAACCATGCATATGTATATCAACTTTTATATTTCCATAGGGTATATATGTATATATATAGGCATACATACCATTCATAAAACATATGTACACAACTTATATGTTTTATTCATATAATTGTACATATATCTACACATTAATAGTTGATTTATATGCATGCATGCAAGCATGCATATGTATTTTCATAATATATATATATATACTAAAATAACATTATTGTGGCCCGTAACGCTATCTTAGAAAAATATTTTTAGGGTTGTCACATTCTCCCCCCGTTAAAAGAATTTCGTCCCGAAATTCAGTGGAGTATGCTTTAGAAAACTTAAATAAGTATTACCTCTGAACAGGTGAGGGTACTTCTTCTTGATTTCATCTTCCTTTCCCAGGTGTGTATTCTGGTCCTCTTTTTGCATTCCACTTAATTTTCACTATGGGAATTTTACTTTTTTTAACTTCTTTATTTCTTTTCCCACAATGGCTATTGGTTCTTCCACAAAATGCCGTTTCTTATCTACCTGTATTCTTGAATTGGTACTTTTAGAGTTTCATTGGTTAAGCATTTCTTAAGGTTGGACACATGAAATGTGTTATGTACTTAACTTAATTCCTGTGGTAATTCCAACTTATATGCTACAGGACCAATTCTATCAATAATTTTAAATGGACCAATGTACCTAGGGTTCAGTTTACTGGATTTTCCAAATCGAAAGATACCTTTAGAGGGTGATATTTTCAGATACACTCTGTCTCCAATTTGAAATTCTAATGGTTTTCTTCGCTTATCTGTATAGCTTTTCTGTCGATCACGAGCTGTTTTCAACCTGTTTTTAATTTTTGTGATCTTTTCTGTAGTTTCTTGGATTAGTTCAGGACCTATGAGTAGTCTATCACCTATTTCATCCCAGCATAAAGGTGACCTACATTTTCTTCCATATAAAGCTTCAAATGGAGCTACTCCAAAACTAGGGTGATAACTGTTATTATATAAAAATTCTATTAAAGGCAAATGACTATCCCAATTTCCACCAAAGTCTATAGCACAAGCCCTTAACATATCTTCTAGAGTTTGTATTGTTCTTTCACTCTGTCCATCAGTCTATGTGATAAGCTGTACTTAAATTTACATGGGTTCCTATGTAAGGTTTGCCAGAATCTAGAAGTAAATCTACTACCTCTATCTGATATAATGGATATAGGTATTCCGTGTCTAGACACAATTTCTTTTATGTAAATCCGTGCTAATCTCTCAATCTTGTAATTTCTCGAATAGGTAAGAAATGAGCAGACTTAGTTAGTCTATCTACTATAATCCAAATTATGTCGTATCCATTTCTGATCCTGGGTAACTTAGTTATGAAATCCATAGTAATTTGATCCATTTCCGTTCTGGGATTTCTGGTTGCTGTAAGTATCCTGAAGGTTTCTGATATTCAGCTTTTATTCTTAAGCAAACATCGTATTGTTCCACAAATTCTCTAACTGACCTCTTCATACCTGGCCACCAATATTGGATTTTCAAGTCCTTGTACATTTTATTATTTCCTGGGTGCACAGAGTATCTTGACTTGTGAGCTTCTTGCAGAACAGTTGTTCTAATCAGTTTGTTGTCGGGTATCCAGATTCTTCTGTTGAATTTCAGAATTCCATCTGCTTCTTCTTTTAAGTCTTTTCTTTGTCCTTTCAGTGTCAGCGTACCTTGTTGTTGAGCTTCCCGGATTTGACTTAACAGATCCGAACGTAATTCCATTTTCATTGCTCGTACCCGTAAAGGTTTTGTCCTTTCTTTTCTACTTAAAGCATCAGCTACTACATTGGCCTTTCCTGGGTGATACTTAATTTCACAATCATAATCACTTAATAGTTCTACCCATCTTCTTTGCCTCATGTTTAACATTTTCTGATCAAAGATGTGTTGCAAACTTTTGTGGTCCGTATATATTATACACTTAGTTCCATATAAGTAATGTCTCCAAATTTTCAGTGCAAATATTACAGCTCCTAATTCTAGATCATGGGTGGTGTAACTCTTTTCACTACCTCTAAGTTGTCTAGATGCATATGCAATCACTTTATCCTTCTGCATTAAAACACATCCAAAGCCTTGACGAGAGGCATCACAATAGACTATGAAGTTATCTGTTCCTTCTGGTAAAGCTAACACAGGTGCACTACATAATTTATTCT
Source organism: Flaveria linearis (assembly GCA_024085815.1). Taxonomy (NCBI): domain Eukaryota; kingdom Viridiplantae; phylum Streptophyta; class Magnoliopsida; order Asterales; family Asteraceae; genus Flaveria; species Flaveria linearis. The sequence continues at coordinate 84,736,831 of CM044004.1, read as the reverse complement.
TAAGAAGTTCAAAGGCTTCATTTTGTTTTTCTCCCTACACATACTTTTTATCTTTTTGAGTCAGTTCTGTCAACGGTTGAGCTATTCTTGAGAAGTTTTCTATAAATCTTCGATAGTATCCCGCTAAACCTAAGAATTGATGTATTTCAGTTGGAGCTTTTGGAATTTCCCATTTCTTAACTGCTTCTATTTTTGCTGGATCAACCTGAATTCCATCTTGGTTAACTATATGCCCAAGGAATTGTACTTCTCTTTTCCAAAATTCACATTTTAAAATTTTGCATATAACTTTTCTTTTGTAACAATCCCAAGGTTAACCTGAGGTGTTGTTCGTCGTCTTCCTTACTCTTAGAATAAATTAGAATGTCATCAATGAAGACTATAACAAATTTATCTAAGTAAGGTTTACACACCCTATTCATTAGATCCATAAATACTGCTGGAGCGTTGGTTAATCCAAATGGCATCACAAGGAATTCATAATGGCCATATCTAGTTCTAAAAGCAGTCTTAGAAATGTCATCTTCTTGTACCCTTAATTGATGATATACTGATCTTAAGTCTATTTTTGAGAAATAACTAGATCCTTGTAGTTGGTCAAATAGATCATCAATTCTAGGGAGTGGATATCTATTCTTTATAGTAACCTTATTAAGTTCCCTATAATCAATACACATTCTAAAGGTTCCATCCTTCTTTTTAACAAATAGAACTGGTGCTCCCCAAGGGGATACACTAGGACGTATGAATCCTTTATCTAACAGTTCCTGTAACTGAGTCATGAGTTCTTTCATCTCAGTTGATGCTAAACGATAAGGTGCTTTGGCAATAGGGGTTGTTCCTGGTATCAATTCTATTTTAAATTCTACCTGACTGGGAGGTGGTAGTCCAGGTAGTTCATCAGGAAACACATCAGCATATTCATTTATAACAGGAACACTTTCTAAATTTTCCTTATCAAGTTGTGTATCAACAATATGAGCCAAGAATGCTAAACAATTCTTGTTGAGGTATTTTCGTGCTTTTTCGCAAGTAATCAGTTTCACAGTATTACATGGCCTATCACCATAAATGCAGAGGGTTTTATTTTTCTGAATCAAAGGAATCTTAATCATTTTCTCATCACAAATGATTTCAACATGATTTGCACTTAACCAATCCATTCCTACTACGATATCAAATCCTCCTAACTTAATAGGTATCAGATTTATATCAAAACAGTACTCATCTAACTTTAAGATGCAATTAGGAATGATTTCATTAGCTTTAATTATCTTACCATCAGCTAATTCTATCACATAAATGTCACGTAATTTTCAGATGTTAGACTAATTGATGGTCTAAAAGTATGTGAGACAAAACTGCGGGTTGCTCCTGTATCAAATAATACTTTAGCGTACTGGTTATTGATAAGGAACGTACCCGTAACTACTTCTGGTTCCTTTCGAGCTTCATCAGCTTGGATCACAAAAGCTCTTCCACGAGGGTTGTTTTGGTTAGCTGGAGCCTTACCCTTTCGTTGTGGACATTCGTTCCGGAAATGATTTTCACTCCCACATTGAAAGCAGGCGGTTTGGTGCTGGTAGGTTTTTGCAGTCTCGAGAAACATGCCCTTCCTTTTACAGTTATAACAGACCACTGTCATACAGTTTCCTGTATGATATCTCTGACAGATGTTACACTGTGGTGGTTTTTCTACTTTCTTTCCCTGAATTGTTCCTAAAAAGTTTCTTGGTGGAGGTCGGGTTACTCTTTTCTGGGAACTTTCACCAAATCTTCTTCCAGAGTGATTTTCAGTCCATTTCCTTTTCTCTCCTACCTGTTGATGACCTAATGATCCATTCCTGATCATTTCATCTGTCAGACTTCCTGACAAGATTACTGCTTCTTGGAAGGTTTTGATTCTAGCAGATTTCACTAATCCTCTTATTTGTGGCACTAATCCCCAAATATATCTTCCTATTCTTTTTGATTCCGGGGTTATCAGGTGTGGCACTAACCTGGATAGTTCATTATACCTATCAATGTACTCCCGGTGTGCAGATCCTTTCATTTCTAGTGCTAGGAACTTAGCTTCTAGTTTCTCTATTTCATTATAAGGGCAGTATTTCTCTATCACTAGATTTCTAAATTCTTCCCAACTCAGTTTATTCATAACATTTCTACCTCTAGTGTGTACCTCCATTTTACACCAGGATTGTGCTTCTCCTTTAAGGGAATGGGAAGCAAACAGTGTCTTGAAGTTTTCAGCACAGTTGCTGATTTCCAGAACTCCTTCCATGTTGTCTAGCCATCTTAAAGCTTTACAGCTCCACCTTTTCCATCAAATTCCCGAGGTTTACAGGACATGAAGGTTTGTAGGAGCATCCCTTTGAAATTCCATTTAGAATCTCTTCTTCTGTTGTTCTTCTGGGATAACATTTTCAGGCCTTACTGGCGGGTGTGAGGTAGTCCCAATATTTAGGTTTGCTGGAGTTGGGTAATTAGGGTAAGTAGGGTAGCTTGCAGTTGTTGGGCTACTATCTGAGATATCCTATCATTCTCAGTGGTATCAGAGTTCACGGGTGTTTCTTTCCCAATTCTGGTCCTGGGTCGTCCCACTCGAGCTGTTCTCCTAACAGGCTGAGTGTTTCTTTTCGGTGGCATAATTCACTATAGTGAATTTCGAAGTTAGTATTGCAAATAAATATCTTAACACAAAAATTATTTAACATGGATCAAATAAACATGTTAACACAAAAGTACATATATCAGTTAAGCCCTTATTTCTTTTATTCTAAAAAGTTAGACTATAAACTTTCAGTTTCTGCTAAGCCATTTCCAGATCCTGGTAAAGATACTTTTCTTGGGTGTCTTGAGCTTTTTAACATCTTATGAATTTTCCAGATTTCCAGCTGTATTTTCTTAAGTTTCTTTAAAGTCTGTCGGGCTGTCTTCACCTGATCCAACTTTGGCTTAATAATTCTATCTTCATCTCTGGGAGAGTCAGGAGGTTGTCTTTCTAGATTCTCAGATTGCTTAGCTTTAAGTTTATGTCCACATAGAATCTTTTTCCTAGGAGTCTTAATTGTATATCCCCCCACATGTACTGGTGCACGTCTAACATAAAATTTTGTCTTATTCTCCATTTCTGTTAGGGTAACATCCATAGCCTGTTGAGGTTCTGGTTCAGGTGTTATTTCTTTAGGACTGCTATAGTATGGACCTTCGGAAGGGTCGGTTTCATAGTAATAACTATCCAAATTCATAACTGCACAAATTTCTTAACAAGGTTTCACAAAAAGAGTTAGTCAATAATCATTAGGGTTTTGTTAGAATCCTAATCATAAAATCATGAAATTTCACATAATTCACATAAATTCACATAAAATCATAAAGTATATTTTGAACTTATGGTTATAGTCTAGTTATTTATTTAAAATACTAATTCTCTATAACCAATGGCTCTGATACCAACCTGTCATATCCCGGCGGAAGCGTGAATGATACGGGTGGAATGTGACTAGCTTTTATCAGAGTGCGTTGGTTACAGTAAATAAACACAGTTATAACAGAAACATAACACAGACATGCTTTATTACCAATATTCGAGATTACATCTTATACATAAGTTTTCAAAATTAGATATAATCTTTCTACAGCTAGATTAAACTACTGCATGTCTTCAGATACGGTGAAAGTGTGCATCCACATACACACTATAGTCAACTATGTTGACTGTTAGTGTCACACAAACTCTTCCAACAACTTCTCCCCAACCGTTGTGGACCTCAAAACTAAAGTCAAAGGTGTTAGTCATTGTTCCCTGAAAAAGTACACTTAAACCAGTCAACAAAATGTTGGTGAGAACATAGGTTTAATCCAGACAAATATTTTTGTTGATGTATCAATTACAACCAAACCTGTTCACAACATAATCATACTGTCATGAAATAATCATAAAATCAGATAATATTACATCATAACTCTCATTCGGTTAGGTGCAGGAAAATAGTAGCAACCCTCATCCGGTTGGTACAAATATTCTCCTAAGTAGTGCTACTAATATTATCGACCGGTTCCTCATCCGAACTAATGGTTGTGTCGCAAATGACAGTAAGCAAACACAAATATTTTCAAAATAATACATCAACTCAACAGTATACTTTTTCTCCCAAAACTTTACTGAATATCAAACGGTAGAAAATGAGGCTATGAACTCACCGTGTCTTCCCACTTGAACCTAACAAGATAGTTCACAGTGTCAGATAATACTTTTAAATATTTTCTGGTTTTCATTGACTGTGAAAGATTAATAGAAACACCTTCGGGCCTCTAAAAATTCTTAATCCATAATAGTTTGTGATTTATTCCAAACTTCTCAAAAATCACAAAAATAACTACTGATATCCAAAAATCACCAATTTTGTAGAACATAAGTTTGGACTGTTTGTAGTTTTCCATAATTTTCACAATATCAAATTCCCAACAGATTATTTTATATAATCCCACAATAATCCCAAAATTCATCAAAATACCTATTGCTGTTCAATAAATCATCAAAAATTCATATAATTTTTTACAAAAAGTCAGTAACATCACATAATTTTTATTGAATGGAAATCTTAACAGATTATTTTCTGTAAATTTCATAACGTCCCCATAAATGGTTAAAAATATCTTCTGTTATTTTTAAATTCCCAAAATTTTACAGATGGTTCCGTTTATAAAACAAAGTATCATATAATTATCTCAAAGTCCAATCCATAACATATCCGTTTCTAAAATTTTCACAATAATTGTAATATTTAGCAAAATACTTATATTCCTCTAAAAATTATGAAAATAATATATTTTGTAGTATTTGCTTTAATATTTCATATATGATTTTATCAGAATTTATTATTTACTTTAATTATTTATTGTGATTTATCTACTCTAGAACATTTAAAAATTCATATCTTTATTATAACAAGGAATAAAATTCTAAATAATGCCAGAGGCTTTTATACCTCAAAGAATCATTTTGTAAATTTATTAGAATTTTTCCGAATTTATTTCTATTTTGGATATTTTCTTCTATTTTCCATTATAAAATAATTTATATAAATTATTTCACTTATTAAAATTTTATCAAAGTTTCCAGTTTAATATTTCAGTATAAAAACAAGAATTTTTCAATGTTTATTCCTACAATCGCTTTCATTTAATATTTATTTGATTTTCTTAAAAAATTATAATATTAACTTGTAAATTCAAGATATATGTATTTTTAATCATAAGTTTCTGAGTTTTGACAACTCATTACTCGTGATTCATGGATTAAAATTTCCAAAAATTGGTTTTGGTGGTTAAACTTCTTATATACATACATATCAATATGTATGTATATATATGTTTTGTAACATATATATAACAAAACCTTTATCACCTTTTGAGGGTGAACTTGATAATGTTTCAGCTTCTTCATTCCGAGAACAAGGTGGTGCAGGTCATGGATGGTGATGGTAAGTGTTGGTGGTGCGTGGTTTTTGGTGTTGTGGTTGTCGGGTTGTTGTTGTTGATGTTGTTTGTTGTTGTTGTATTGTAACCGAAGGGTGAGAGGGGTTGTGGGGCAGGTTGGTGGTGGTGATTAATGCTAGTATTCGAGAGAGAGGCAGAAGGTGGCTGAGGGTGTGTGATGGTGATCGGGTGGAGATGATGGTTGTGCTTGCGGTGTGAGGTGGTTGTGGTTTGTTGAGAGAAAGGTGCAAGGTGTTTGTTTTGTGGTGTGTATGTTCCAAAAGCCTGAGGTTTTAAAGCAATATGAGAGGTGATTCATCAAATGGCAAGGGGATATGTGGCGGTTTCTCAAGCCTCTCAACCGAGAGGTTTCCACATCAAGTTTTCAAATCTAGTTAGGAGTCTTAGCTAGGTATAGGTTTTGACTTTGGGGGAATATATTCCCTACTCTATAACCGAGGCCATGGATTTGAAAGCAAGGATTCGATGTATGCAAGAGATGTAGGCGCATGATGGCGGGTTGTGAGCATGCTTGGGTTTTTACAAAGCTAGGTGGCATGGTTAGGAAGTTTCAAGGTGCATGAATGTATTCCTAGGAGTGTTATCTTGATGATTAGGAACATAGGGTGGCAAGTGATGGTGAGTTGGTGGTGTGAAAGCATGGTTGCCGAGGGAATACTTTGGGATTGCCGAAATTCCTTTGCAATGATGAGGTTTGAACTGGAGATTAGGGTGGCGGTTTTAGGTGTACAAGCAACACAAAACCGGGGGTAGGGTAGTGGTTGGTGGTTTCGGGGGTGCTTTGGTATAAGGTGGCCGAGGTGGTGGTTTGGGTTGGTGGATTGGTGGTTTCGAATGGTGGTTCGAGTGGTGTAAGGTGGTGGTTAGGTAGGTATGTTTTAGGTTTTAGTTTATAGGTTTAGGTTTTCAAGTTTTGGTTATATGGTTTTGATTTTTGTTTTAGTTGAGTTTTATTGTGTATATATATATATATATATATATATATATATATATATATATATATATATATTCGAAACACATATATATAGTGAGTTATATACATACATACCAATCATACATATTGGTATTCCAAGAATTTTTCACGTATATGTAGATATATAACATGCATACGTCAAAACTTGTAGATATATGCCCGTATGTGTGTGTGTTTTGGGTACATAACATATATGTACACATAGTTAATTACTTTATGTGTATGCATGCAACCATGCATACGTGAGGTCTCCATATATATATATATATATATATATATTATATATATATATATATATATATATATGTAACCATGCATATGTATATCAACTTTTATATTTCCATAGGGTATATATGTATATATATAGACATACATACCATTCATAAAAACATATGTACAAGCTTATATGTTTTATTCATATAATTGTACATATATCTACACATTAATAGTTGATTTATATGCATGCATGCAAGCATGCATATGTATTTCATAATATATATATATATATATAATATATATATATATATATATTATACTAAAATAACATTATTGTGGCCCGTAACGCTATAGTAGAAAAATATTTTTAGGGTTGTCACACCATAGGTTATCTAAATAAAAATTTTATTTTTAAAATTCTGTTTTTTTCCAGGTTTTTTTACCTAAAATACCAACCAAGAGCCCAAATCAAAATACACAGAAATTCAAACTAATATATCAAATAACCAAATAAAATCAACCAATTCTAGTGAATTACATAACAAACAAAAAGAAAGTATATCTTAAGTTTTCACAACCCAAACAAACAAACTTTTAATTGTTGTTGTTTTCATCGTCTTCATTGTTATCGGGATTATGATTTTGTCTTTCAAATTGATTCATTCTTTCTTGCATTTCTTACATTTATCGCTTTAGTGTTTCTATTTCTTCATCCCGATGTGATGATGACCCGCTTTGTGGGTCATAACGCGATAGATTTTTTACTTTTCTTCTAACACCTCTCGTATGATCACGTCTTTGTCCTAATGCCAACTCTAAACATTCCGTCTCATTAACAGTCGACTCACCCGCCTCTATTTGTATTTGGGCGTATTGATTTTCAATTTTTTTCTGCAATTATAAAGAATTAAAATGAAATGGTATTAATATTCTTATGAAATTTCGACAGTATAACTATTATAAAATGGAAAAAAAAAGCCATGTTGTTTAATCATAAGCATCCAAGTTTCAACATATAAACTAACAACTTCTCAAAACCAATTATTCTTAACTATTGATAGCACATAGATCATGTTTTTTAAATTTATAAATACAACTAACATAAAATTCACAAGTTTTAACATATAAACTTAAACTCATCAAAACCAGCAATTCTCAAATATGGATAGCATATAGGTCTTATTGGGTCAAAATCATCAAACACGATATATTATAAAATATGAACACATGATAATAGCATACTTAATATTTTAAGCTTACCCAATCTTCTTCTGCCCTCTGGTTGACCCATCCTGACTCTTCAATATAATGCGCCCTCCTCCATGTTTCGATGTGACTTGGGGTCCGGGTTTGTTGCTCCTAAAAACATTAAAGACAATATTCATAATATTCGAAAAGAATTAATAATACATACTTAAATAATATATATTTCTTACCTGAAGATATCGCCTTTAAGCATATGATTGACTATCATGCAGACTTGGATAGAGTTATCTAGCTCTATTTAAATGATATAGTTCTTGTCGTCATAGACTCTTTTTCTTGTAGTGTCTTAACAAAAACTGAAACAATTCAAGGGATTAACCAAGAGAAATCACTCGACAATGCATCATAAGAAATTTCTTAAATCCAGACCATTGGTTATTAAAACAATAAATGCAGTAACAAAACAGTCAATAAAGAAACCTTAAAATCAGGAATCTTGACCTCATATTTTTCAATTATTTTGATATCAACTAATAAACACATTTTTTTACCAATAGATTCTTAGCCTAAATAATTAAAGTGAGATATTTTTAGACTTATTAAAATAGAAGAAGGTTTTGAGTATAATCTCACATGTGACTAAAAAGGGTTTCATATTGAATCAAATAGGTTTTCTCTCACATATGATCAGTTTCTTTCTGATTGTAGTCTTGGGTTGCATACTCGAGTAATGAAGATTACCACGTGGGCGAATGGTCCATCAACAATCCAGTTAACCGTTAACAGAAAAAACTAATAAACACAATTAACCAAAACAGTATATTCAAACCTCAAACTCTAACTATGAAATTTACAACCTTCATGTTCTGGTTTCACAATGCCATAATCAACCAATTGAATACATCAAATCTCGGATTTGACCTAGTTTTATTTTCACTTATGTTTAAAAGTGTTTTAATATTCTTCAAATATATAATTTATGCTAGACATGTCACCAACAACTTTCTCCACATACAAATTTAAACAACGGTTGCATCCACATATAAAACAAGGCTGGATTTATTGACTAAGTCGGCTCTACATTTTCATTATGACAAAGAATTTATGACATAACTTATTGACTTGATTTCTATATTAAACGGTTAGTCTTTGGGGGTAAATGGGTTTGGGTCACTATGATTAATGATAACAGGCATGAAAATAAACCTATAGTGACAAGAATTATGACCCGGTGAAGAGTGTCTGCAACTACAACTGCAAGACAACCACAACAAGAGGAAAATAAATAAAACTTATTATATATATATATATATATATATATATATATGTGTGTGTGTGTGTGTGTGTGTGTGTGTGTGGGTGTGGGTGTGTGTGGGTGTGGGTGTGTGGGTGTGGGTGTGGGGTGTGGGTGTGTGTGGGGTGGGTGTGTGGGTGTGGGTGTGTGGGTGTGGGTGTGTGGGTGTGTGTGGGTGGGTGTGTGGGTGTGTGTGTGTGTGTGTGGGGTGGGTGTGGGTGTGGGTGTGGGTGTGGGTGGGGTGTGTGGGTGGGGGGTGTGGGTGTGTGGTGTGGGTGTGGGTGTGGGTGTGTGGGGGTGTGTGCGTGCGTGTGTGTGTGGTGTGTGTTCCTAAGGCAGAACTGGGGAGAGAAGAAGATAAACAAAGTCATCGCACAAGGCCACACGGGCGTGATGGGAATAGAGGGTGATGACCAACCAAGATTCATCGAAAAGAAAGCGTTGATGAGAGATACGAAGAAACAAAAAAGGAAAGTGCAAGAACATTTTTTTAACGACAAATGTGCAACCTGCTTCGAAGGATATGCGTTATATTAATCAGGTCCACCTATTGGTATTCCAGCCAAGACCGCATCTCCAATTCACTCAGAAGAAAACTCATTGCTAAAAAAACTATATAGCTCAACTCTAATCATTTGCTAATAGTGAGACTTGAACCCATACTATATAATAATGGAAGTCTAGTAAACTGTCATGTATCATTAATCAACTATATATATGAATACAATGATAATAAATATAAATGATGCTTAATCTAATGATTTCTCTTAATTATAACCAACACAATCATACTAAACATTAACTAATATATTTTGTCAGGGTTTCGAAGGGTAGTCTAAAGGTTGTAACATTGGGGCACTTTCACATTATTTTGGTTGGGCAACAAACGAAAATTTTGTGGGATGTAAAACATTATTTCGTGAGATGCAAAGTAACAAATGAAATTTTAGTGGGATGTAAAGTTGCTTTTGATTTTTACTTTTTTTTTGGGTTATTAAATTTTAATAATTTTCATTTTCATTATTGGTGAAGATTAATTCAAACTCAAAAAATGTTTACAATACTTCTAAATTTAAGTTTTTTTCCTCCAATGATCACTTACTAACTGAGAGTTATCAGTCATTAGTTTTTTTTGTTAATGTATCTGTTAACTAAACAAGATCTCATCGTTTATTAACCAAAAACAGTTTACACAAGTAAATCAATATAAGTTCTTCATTGAACAACAACTGAATCAAAACAAAGAACTTATCAAGATGAATACTATCCTGCAACAATGTGTTGCAGACTAAACAACAATATGAACAAGATGAACGATATCTGACTGAACACTTCTACACAACTGTTTAGAGAGAAGAAACCCTAGATGCGTACGAGTGAATGAATCTTCGAGAAGAAGATATCTAGTCTTTATAACAAATTTCAGAAACCCAGCAAGTGAGCTGGGCTGGGCCTTGTCTCCATTGGACCGGATCACGTTCACAGCTTACACACAGCAACTCTTAGCCCATTCTCAATGCAGCCCAATACTCCATATTTATAACTACAAATCAAACAAACTAAGTATAAACAAATATATAATCCGTTGAATTAATACAAGAAACATATATATTTTTAACACGCCCCCTTGATTCAACTGGAGAAACATCAAACAACTGCAATTTTGAACATAGGCGATCATGTTGTTATGCTCCCAATCCCTTTGTGAACAAATCTGCAGGTTGATCATTAGTATCAATTTTTATGATTTTAAAAAAACCACACACAACTTCTCTCGAAGGAAGTGTAAATCTATCTCAAAGTGTTTTGTACGATCATGAAAAACAGGATTAGCTGAAATAAGAATTGCAGCCTTACTATCACAATACATTGGCACAGGCAAATTTTGAGACACATTTAAATCATTTAACAATTTTACCAGCCAAATCAACTCACAACCTGTAACAGCCATAGCTCGATACTCTGCTTCTGTAGAAGATCGAGATACTACCGGTTGTTTTTTACTTTTCCAGACACAAGTGAATTCCCCAGAAATATACAAAAACTAGAAACACATCTACGAGTAGTAAGACACTTACCCCAATCAGCATCAGAATAACCCCTAAGACTAAAATCTGAGCTTTTCGAAAACAAATTACCTTTACCTGGTGATTTCTTCAAATACCTCAAAAGCCGTAGAGCTATTTTCAAATGAGACTGAAGTGGTTATGCATAAACTGACTTAAACAACCCACTGTATATGCAATATCAGGTCTGGTAAGAGTAAGATATATCAACCTACCTATAAGTTGCTGATATACAGTAACATTTGTTAACTTAGAATCACTACACCCAGAGTTTTGCTTATCTGTTACAATCACATTCTGTTCTATCGGAATACTCACAGGCTTAGCACCAAGCATACCAAAATCATTTAAGAGTTCAAGACAATATTTTCGCTGAGATAACACAAGACCAACATCAACATAAAACACTTCAATTCCTAAAAATACTTTAATTTTCCAAGATCCTTGATCTTAAAACTCTCACTAAGTAACTGCTTTATTTTATTAAGCTCATTTACACAACTTCCAGTTAACACAATGTCATCCACATAGACAAGTAAAATGCAAATATGATTATGATCACTTTTAACAAACAAAGAATAGTCATTTCTACTTTGCTGAAAACCAATGTTTAACAGTGTATTAGTGAGTTTTTCATTCCATTTCAAGGAGCTTGTTTCAATCCATACAATGACTTCACTAACTTACAAACTTTATCATTAGAATCAGTGAAATATCCCTCAGGAAGTGTCATATAAACCTCCTCATCTAATGAACCATATAAGAAGGCATTATTTACATCAAGTTGAAACAAACACCAATCATTTTGAACAGCTAATGATATAACACACCTAACTGTTACCATTTTTACAACAGGACTAAATGTTTCATCAAAATCTAAACCTTCCTTTTGACTATACCCCTTAGCAACTAACCTTTTCTTATATCTTTCAATCTCTCCATTTGATTTGTATTTGATTTTATATAACCATTTACAGCCTACTGGTTTTCTACCTTTAGGCAAGTCAGTCAATACCCATGTTTCATTCCTAACTAAAGCTTCCATCTCCTCATTCATTTATGATCAACAGATGCTTCTCTAAATGTCCTAGGTTCATGACTCTTACTTAGTGATGAAACAAAACATAAATTTTCAGAAGTTAACTTTGAATAGTTCAAAACCTTTTCTAACCCAAATTTTACTTTTCCTTCAATCACATAGTCATTATATTTTTTAGGAATAACAGACTTTCTACTAGATTTTCTTAGTAGATCACCCTCAGATACATTTTCCTCATCATAAGACTCATTAGTGTTATCAGTTTCTCCATAGCTATCACAAAGCTCTTCTGGTTCAAAACCCCCATTCTGACTAGTAATAGTATCTATTCTTGTAGTATCTGTTTCTTGAACAGTACTGGTAGATGGTGGTTCCAAATCATCAGAAGAACCTTGAGAACTAGAAGACAAAAGTACACTATTATCATCAGGTTTTGTCTATTATCATCATCGGGTGGCATCTGTTTCTCATTCTTAGTGTTAATATCAAAATCAAACACATTTAGACTATTAAAAAACTGATTATTAGTAGGAAAGTATTCTTTTATTTTGAAAGGATATATATCTTCACAAAACTTTACATCACAAGAGAAAATAATGATTTTCCTTTCCAGATCCCACAACTTATACCCTTTTTTGTTATTTGAATATCCAATTAACACACACTTATGTGCTCTACTGTTGAATTTATGTGCTGGATTTATATTTGTAGAGAAACATAAACAACCAAATTCCTAAGATGATGAAGAGAAGGCTTTGACTTAAACAATAACTTATATGGAGACAAACCATTAAGCACAGATGAAGGAATACGATTGATAAGATAAGTCGCAGTGCCACTGCCGCCTCGAGAACGATTTTCTGAATCTTTCTATATATACTATACGCAAGCCTTCTGGCAAAACACGCACTCCCACTCCCGAATACGACAGATGCGGAAGTGGGGATAAGATAAGTCGCAGTAAGTATACATTCAGACCACATATTCACAGGTAACCCCACCTGAAACAGAAGAGATCTAGCTGAGTTAAGCATATGTCTATGCTTTCTTTCTACAACTCCATTTTGCTGAGGTGTATAGGCACAAGAAGTTTGATGTATGACACCCTTCTTATTAAAGAATCCTTGAACTTGATTATTTAGAAACTCAGTACCATTGTCTGTTCTACACACTTTTATCCTTTTAGAAAACTGTGTTTCAATTAAGTTAAAAAACTTTTAATGTTCGAAAAAACTTCATCTTTAGACCTTAGCATATAAACCCAAACTGCTCTAGAATAATCATCAACCACTGTTAAGAAGTATTTGTACCCATCATGACTAGTTACCTTAAAAGGACCCCATGAATCAAGATGAACTAACTCTCCTATTTTGTTGACACATGATCACTATTTGAAAATGACTCTCTAGTTTGTTTAGATTTATGACATATGTCACATTTTTTAGATAAATCATTATGACTCAACCTTAACTCAGGTATTAAAACATTTAAAACTTGATCAGATGGATGCCCCAGCCTACTGTGCCATAAATCAGCAGAAACAGAGCAGGCAAACATACAATTATGAACATAGCAGTCACCTTCTTTGTTTACTCTATCAAGAACATACAATCCATCTACAGCTTTACCGGTCATCACTAGTTTCTTTTATTCTAAGTCCTGAATATAACAATGAGAATTAGTGAACAAACACCGCAGATTGTTTTCTTTTGCCATTTTATTCACAGATAGCAGATTCATACAATACTCAGGAACTACCAAGACATCATTAAGCATTAGATTATCAGTTAACTTGAGATTTCCTATTTGAGAAATTAAGGCTTTGGTTCCATTTGAATGACCAACTGTCAAGTTTAGTTCAGATACATCTAATAAGTTTACCATATTTGCTGTAGATACAGTCATATGTTGGTCAACACCTGAATCTACTATCTAATTTTGCTTAGAGATTATCTCTTTATGACTTTGAGAACTGACAGCTAATTGAAATAGATTTGTGTTGAGACACATACCAGCCATATTAGCCTTTGGAGATACAACCGGATTGTGCTCAGAGATGAGTGATGATTTTATTTATCTGTTCAGCTGTAAAGGGTTAAGACGTAACAGAATTAGTAGTACCACTAGTTTCTACATTACTGGAATTGCTTTGAGCTATTTGAAACATTTGACTTCTTTTTGTAATTTGGAGGATAAGCTACAATTTCATAGCATTTATCTATAGTATGTCCTGTCAAATTACAGTGAGAACACTTTTGACCTTGATTTTACTTTGTTTTCTTTTATTTTCTACAAATTTTGAAACAAAGGCAGTCACCTGAGTCTTTCCTTGATTATTTATTCCTCTATGTGACTCTTCTAAGGAAATTATAGCAAAGGCATTCTTTACAGACGGTAAAAGTTCCTTAGACAATATAGTTGTTCTAATTAGCTGATAGATGTCATCAAGACCCATTAGGAATTGCATTAACTTTAGTTGTTGATTATGAGCTGTAATTTTTGTTGTGGCAGCATAAGTACAGTTAGGTAGATCTGATAATATGTCATATTGTCTCCACATAGAGTTAAGTTTGTGATAATAATCTGATATTGATTGTCCATTTTGACTAATAGAATTTATCTGTTTATGTAGGTTATATATAACAGATCCATCAACTTTACTATAAGTTTCTTTAAGTTCATTCCAAACATCAAATGCAAGTTGAGAGAATATTTGACCTACATACAGCTCCTCAGATATGGAGTTAAGTAACCAGGATAGAACAACAGAGTTACAGCGTTCCCATTGATTTGAAAGTATAGGGTCATTAGTTTGTTTTTTACAGGTTCCATCAATAAATCCCACTTTATTCTTTACAGATAGTGTAAGTTTTATTGACTTGGCCCAAACAGTATAGTTTTCAGTTCCTTTCAACTTTATACTTATCAATGACGGATTATTAGTATCACTGGCATGGAGGTATAATGGATTACTAAAGTCCAAGTTATTAATCTGAGTTTCATCACTTGTTTGAATAGCAGCCTCAGCCATAGCTGAGAATTATTTAAGGACTTACCACTTACAACCAAAGCAGGAATCAAACAGACAAGATTTAGAATCACAGACAAACCCACAGAAACACACAATGCACAAGATCAGATAATCTAATTAACACACAACCAATCACCTGAACTCAATTGATACCGGGACAACGAAGCCTATCCATGGACCAGATTCCAAGACTACTCTTAATGGTGGCTAGACAAGTATAGACAGGGAGTTGTTTTTTCCCTCAATTGATCAGGTGTACAGATACACAATCAATCGGGCAATCCCAACAGCCGAGTATACACACAGCAGCAATATTGAGAATAGAGAGCAAGATGAATAAGATATCAAGAAATATAACAAGACAAGAAAATAGGTAAGAGACCCTTATCTATAGTCCAAGTATTGACACTAATGGGCAGTTGATTCCTATATGTTAATACTCCCACGGAAACTCATTAGTGAAGGGACTTGCTATAGAACAGGGTAAGAGACCTTACAGTGATATAGCTTCAACCACAGAAGAATGACAATGAATGTTCCTTCAGTGCACTTGTAGCGATGCTTCACAGAGTCACGGCATGTCTCAAACAACCAATAGTACGTTGTTTGGCACGATTTTATCAGCGGAAGACTTTTGTATGATTCAGTGTTATATTGTATACACGAATCAACCCCCAGGGTATAAAGATCACTAAAACAGCCTTAGATCTAGGTTTTGATATCAATGTTTTGACCAAAACTTGAGTCCCTCAAATAGTTCAGATCTAAATAGATCTGACACAGATTCAAGAAACCTTAGGGTTTTGACACTTTTAACAAGTATTATCAGACCATCTTTTAGGATTCTAAAAAATTGAGTTTCAGTATAGATCTTAGTGCCTCTTTACAGAAGCACACACGAAGATATCTGAAATCAACATATCGCTATGAAAGTCTCGTTCTATTAGGTTTTAAAAACTGAGTTTATGTGGAAAAACGATGTATCAAGAGCAACGAGGCTCTGATACCATGTTAACTAAACAAGATCTCATCGTTTATTAACCAAAAACAGTTTACACAAGTAAATCAAATAAGTTCTTCGTTGAACAACAACTGAATCAAAACAAAGAACTTATCAAGATGAATACTAACCTGCAACAATGTGTTGCAGACTAAACAACAATATGAATAAGATGAACGATATCTGACTGAACACTTCTACACAACTGTTTAGAGAGAAGAAACCCTATATGCGTACGAGTGAATGAATCTTCGAGAAGAAGATATCTAGTCTTTATAACAAATGTCAAAAACCCAGCAAGTGAGCTGGGCTGGGCCTTGTCTCCACTGGACCGGATCACGTTCACAGCTTACACACAGCAACTCCAATACTCCATATTTATAACTATTTTGTACATTAATTTAATTTAGTTAAATTGTTTTATTGATATAACTATTATAACAACTTAACTTATCCTCACGTAAAAATAAGTTAAAACTATTGTAAAACATAAGTTAAAATTAGGGTATACTTTATTGTATTATAATAGCAATATAAGGCCCGCACATTGTGTTAGAGAAATTACTAATCAGTATATGTATATGGATTATGGAACAAATGTAATAACAGATATACAATTAGCAGCCAAAAATAATCTTGCAAAACAAGAAATAGAAACAAAAAGAAGAAGAGTAGAACCGGGCTCGGGTTCGACACAATTCCCTTAAATAAATTCGTCATCCGTTCCTAGGAACAAATAAAAACCTATTAATTATTCTATTGTTTTCTCCGTTTTTTTCCTTATAAAAGTAAAGGAAATAAGGAAAAAAAGCGGATTAGAAAAAAGTAAAAGTTAAAAAATATAAAAGAAAGGACCAAAATGGTTGGATAAAAAAAGAAAATGAGGAAAAAAGGAAAAAAAAAAAACAATAGAAGAATTAATTTTCTTTTTTAGGAAAAAACAAAAACAAAATAGTGGTAAGGATGAAGCTCATATTCCACCGGAGCACAATAGGTTTTTATTTGTTCCTTTAACACAATAGTGCTTGAGCACAAAAGGCGTATTTAAAGTAAAAGAAACTATGCAAATTCTAAAAGAAACCAAATTTTTACTTGCTTTACTTGTACTCTATGCTTTACCTCTTGTACCCGATCGAACCTTATCCCTCCTCACAATCACAAAAGCTTCTTTACTAGTAAGTAGTAACGTAATGCATGTGCGGTGGGTTCGGCGCGTATGGTTAATAAAAGTAGGTCAAAATTAGGGTATGGTTTGTAAAGTGTGTCCCACATCTAGCCACTTGGTTGGTAAAATTTGTGTTCCTCCTCTAGCCACTTGTTTATCCTATTATATATTTTAGTTAATTAGCAAAAACTTATTTCCTTCTTTTTAAAAAAAACATCATCGAATAAAGAATGATAGAAATATAAAATTACAACCATGACAAATCATATTATTATTTTCAAATATACCTAACTTGAAAGAGTTATCATTTTAAGTTAAGGGTGTTCAAAAATATCTGAATCTGAAGCTGAATCTGAAATATCAGAAAATTTTTTCTAAAAATTATTAAAAATAATAACTAAGTCAATATAGGACGCACACGTTGTGACGGAGCCATAAACAGGAACAAACAGGCATAATGAAGTTGAACCACACACACACGTTATAGTGTGTTAAATCTTAAAATTTAGACCGGAATGTAAAACGAAAAAAATTGAATGATGAAAAGTACAGGATAAAAAAGTTGAAAATGAATAATTGTATGGATTAAATTGTAAAAAATATAAAAGAATTAGGTTTAAAATAAAAAAAATTAAAAGAATTCAATGGCTCCACAACATGCATTAAAATGTCTACACATACATTGATAATTAAAATATATATAATATTTGTACGCAAAATTCATACACTATAGAATTAATAATCCTAAGTTCGATGGAAAGCAAGTTCTCCGTTGGCGTTGGGACTATTAAAAGATCTAAAACAGAAGAAAAATGCCAAGAGCTATAAGTATAACATAAATTTTCTCTCTGTTTACAAAATCAAAATATTTACAAAAAGGCTCTCATTCAATATCTTTAGTGGCTTATGTATAATAAGTTAATAACCATATCAAGTGGTAAACATAACATAGAGAACATAAAGGCTGACGTTCCATTATGAAACTGCAAATTCCCACCCTTTCTCTTTTCATCTTCTCATTTCTGCACCTGCAGCACTTCTTGAAGCATCCAACAATGGCGATGTGGGACTCATACTTGAAGAAAACGAAGAGACCCGAATCAAAAGATCCGATTTTCCACCCGGGTTTCTCTTCGGAACAGCCACTTCTGCTTATCAAGTAGATCTTCCATGCTCTTGCTCGTTTTTATAGCTCTTTATTTATCACTTAATTAATCTGTGAAGTTTTACAGGTTGAAGGAGCATATCTTGAAGATGGAAATCCTTAAGCATCTGGGATGTATTCTGTCACTCCTTAGGTTAGTATAATCGGTTATCTGATGTATATACCATAACCTGATGAATATTGAATCCACCACTATTTTTATCAGGTTGTGGTGAAAATGGAGAGAATGGAGATGTTGCAGATGATCATTATCATATGTTCTTGGTTCATTACACTGCATCTATGTGGTCTATCAAAATCATTGACTTTGTTTACTAGTTTCTTTATTTGAAGTTTTTTTCTTTTTATGTATGCAATACAGACAGACATTGAGTTGATGCATTCTCTTGGTATACAAGCTTACAGATTTTCAATATCTTGGGCTAGAATTCTTCCAAGTATATATTGAATCAAATCTTACCATCCTTTAATTATGGCTTCTATTATCTTCTTTTTTGCTTACTTTTTGTGTTTTTAATCAAAATTTCTTTACCAGGAGGAAGGTTTGGTAAAATTAATCCTGCAGGCATCATGTTCTATAACAAGATCATAGACAATCTGATTCTCAAAGGTGCTATGAATTGAAACTTAAATGTGAACTAACTTTGTTCTTCCAAATCTATATGACTATCATGAATCTCTACGTTGAATTTGTGAGTAAAATGAACAGGAATTGAACCATTTGTGACGATTTACCACGTAGATCTGCCTCAAGAACTTGTAGACAGATTTGGTTCTTGGCTAAATCCAGAAATGCAGTATGTCGAAAACGCCATTGTTTCATCAAATCCTAGATGTTTGTTGCTATTATTACATGCATTAATTATTTTACTG
Source organism: Flaveria linearis (assembly GCA_024085815.1). Lineage (NCBI taxonomy): Eukaryota > Viridiplantae > Streptophyta > Magnoliopsida > Asterales > Asteraceae > Flaveria > Flaveria linearis. The sequence goes on along the minus strand of CM044004.1, from coordinate 84,717,301 downwards.
GCAGGGAAGAGTTTTTATACTTAGCAGAAGTCTGTTTCAAGTCTTTGGAGACCGAGTGAAGTACTGGATCACAATGAACGAACCTAAATTAGCCGCAGAAAATGCTTACCAATGGGGGGTTAATCCACCATCGCGTTGTTCAGAGCCTTTTGGAGAGTGTCCAGATGGAAATTCAGATGTCGAGCCTATAATCGTAATGCATAACATGTTACTGGCTCATGGGAGGGCAGTTAAGCTATATCACGAAAATTTCAAGGCAATCAACTAACTTTTGTCATCATTTTAAATGTTTACTGAACATTTTAAGATCTGTTTATTGACATGTTGGTTTGTATGTGTAGCCTAAACAAAGCGGCTCAATTGGTCTTACCGTTAACTGTAACATGTACGAACCATTAACGGATAGTGAACTTGATCGCGATGCTGCCAATAGGGCATTCGCCTTTCATCCTGGCTGGTAAAATTTTTGAATGTATATTAGTCATAAATAAATAAACCATAGAAAAATATATTATCTTTGTTCAACTTCTTATTAGTTATCACTAAACAGGACACTAGATACCACAATATTGGAGACTACCCAGAAGAAGTTAAGAATTATCTTGGAAGTGAATTACCAACTTTCTCCCTTGAAGAAAAGAAATTTATGAAGAATAGTATAGATTTTATGGCATCAACCATTATTCCTCTATATATGCCAAGGATTGCACTAATTCCAGTTGCCCTGCGACTGAGAGTCGCGCAATCCAAGGTTTTGTGGGGACGGTTGGAGAGCGTGATGGCGTGCCTATCGGTGAACTCGTAGGGAATTGTATTGTTTTACATAATTTTATCGTGTTAGTAATGTTAGTTTGACATAACGACATTTTTGTTTGTTACAAAAACAGACGGGGGTGGAAGGATTATATGTTGTTCCTAGAGGCATGGAACAGATTGTTAACGTTATCAAGACTCGATACAATAAAAAGCCCATGTTTATCACTGAAAATGGTAACTGTCACCATTTTTGGATTTAACTACTTTAGTTTTTTCATCGTTCTCGTTTCCATATATCTACTTCGTTTGCAGGGTATTCTTCACCAGACGTGCATGAGCAACTAGTTAATGTGCTAACAAATGATGTCAAGCGAGTTGAATATCATGCAAAATACCTTGCTTCTTTAGCCAAATCAATCAGGTTAGCTCTACAGTCTTGATTATAGATAATTTTTGAACTTAGGAAGTTTCTTGTTTGACTTCAAAAGTCAAAGTCTGTCACTGATCTGAAGAAAGTCGTTTGAAATATTAACAGAGGGGGAGCAGATGTACGTGGATATTTCGCGTGGTCATTAATGGATTGCTATGAATGGACGCTTGGTTACAATGTGAGGTTCGGGTTACACTACGTGGATCGTCAAACGCTAACTCGAATGCCTAAACTTTCTGCAAGATGGTATAAGAGTTTTCTTAACAACAGTGATGTCAAAATGGGGAAAACAAGTAGACAAATTAAATCAAATTTTGTAAGAACGTCCTAATGCTATCTTTTAGAATGTTAAGAGTTGTTGCATGTTTATATTATGCTATAGTTATTCTAGTTTTTCAATTTTATATTAGTATATCCATTTATCGTAAAAAGAACCAATCTGATGAGTGAGGCACCTGCCTATACGACGGGGCTGGGGAGTATCTATCACTTTAGTTATGATGTACGTATTCTCGCCCTAATCTACAAGAGGTCGTTTCCACGACTCGAACCTATGACCTCCATTTCACACACTGGCACCTTATCATTTCTCAAAGGTCAACACTTGTAGATAGTGTCAACCCAATACACAAGGCTTCTGCATGCACGGGAATGGCAAGATCCAGGGCGTATCGAGTCACTTTGTATCTAACGTATGTATCCTTGTTGGTATTTTTAATGTTATCATGTGTTTTAGTATATTGGATTAACTAATTGATCGAGAAAATAACATTAGAGATTAAACGAGTTATGAGTCACACGCTAGCACCTTATCATTTCTCAGAGGTCAATGCTTGTAGAAAGGGCCAACCCTATACATATCGCTCCTGTTTGCCTGAGATCTATGGCGTGTCGGGTTGCTTTGTATCTAATGTATGCATTCTTAATTATTAGTAATTTTAGTGTTATTGACATATGTTTTGTATATTTGATTAACTAATTGATCGAGAAGATAACATTAGAGATTAAATGAGTTAGGAGTCGCAGAAGTGCGAGCTCTATTCAATTCTAAACGTTATTTGATTGGCATTAACTAATTTTCTTTTCCCACCACGCGTTGTCGCGACACTGTATGCGGCATGATAAAGTATCGCTTACGAACCAAATTTACGTCAATACATAGAGTGCTTCGAATTTATACGTTGAATGAAAAGTTGAGAACATGTTATAGTAACCCGATTTTTTTCCAAACAAAACTTATGTCAAAACATATACTTACAATCGGTCCGACTTGTTTCCGAATTAAATTTACGTCGAAAAGTAGACCAAATGAAATAATATTATATTTAACCAGACGCATTTTCAAATAAAACTTATATATAAACGTAGACCAACTTAAAGCGTACATAAAAATAGGCACGAAAACATTTTGTATTTGACCCAACTAATCTGTGAACAAAACTTACGTCAAAACATAGACGTATGTAGAAACATAGACAATATTAAAATGACTTTTCTTTTTAGGTAATAGTATAAGTGTGATTACCAACTAAGAGTATTCACGTCAGGTTTGCTATTTTTTTCCATATAATTACATTAAAATTTATTATTTTTTTCTCAATTAAATAATATTTTTAATCTATTTATCATTATCTATCTTTTCTCCACTTACAACCACTTTAAAAAATATTAAAAACTTATAAGAATTGAACAGTGATCCTTCAAATATACCAATAAACATTATAAACAGTGATCCTTCAAATATACCGATGAACATGAACTTTTCTCTATTCTACACTCAAAACCACTTACAACAATTCTTTAAAACATAAATATAGGAAATTAACTGTAAATGCTATAAGGTAGATGAATTATTGTTACACATTTTAAAAAAGCTTATTAAAATATATAATAAAAAAAGGCAAATTAAAATGGTGAGATTGTTCTACAAAGTGTATTCTTGTTATAAAGTGTATTTTTGCTACAAAGTGTGAGAAGACACAATGAGTCTAAAAAAGTCATAAAAAATTATATCTCACAATCTAAATCGAATTTCAAAAAAGTAATTCGTCCTTTCAGGAACAAAATAAAATAAAAAATAATTTTTTTTCATTGTGTTTTTTTATGACACAATAATATCATTGTGTCTTTTATAATGACACATAATATCATTGTATCTTTTATAATGACACAATGATGTCATTGTGTCTTTTATAAATGACACAATAAAAAACATTAATTTTTTTTTTTCGTTTATTTTTTTCTTAGTGAGGATGACTATGGGAACAAAAGCTCGAAATTACTTTTTTAAAATTCGATTCAGATTGTAACTTTTTTATGACTAATTATATGACTTTTTATGACTAATTATATTTGTCACACTTTGCGAAAATACTAACCTCTTTCGATTAAAAAAACCTAAAAGTAGCAAACGCTTACGGGAGCCGAACCCAGTTTTGCTACATGGAGGAAGAAGGATTTAACCACTAGGCTAGGAGTTGTTTTGTAAGATTTTTACCAATTTATATATAATATGATATATTAGTAATAAAATAAATAAATGGATAACCTACCCTCCTTTGATTTTAAGAACAAGTATAATACTAGACTTGTGTAAATAATCTTTTGGGTGATGAAATAATTGGGCTTCATAATATTTTGTTTATTGACCAGCCCAACTATTTTGTTGACCAAACCCAACTTAAACGTTCTTGATTCATTTTCCTCGATCAAAACAGAAAAAAAAGACATAGAACAAGATATAGTTTTATACATCATACTTTTCCGTGAAAAGTGATATAAAATATATGGCCTATGGGTACGTGAGTGTAAAGGCAAACCAAGAGAGGTATATGAAGTCACCAAACCTTGAAACTTAAGTCATAGATGATGAAAACATGGAAGCACTTAGGTTTCTAAAGATTGATGAACGGTTTGAGTTACCAAATGAAGTAACTAGAAGCAAACGCTTGTGCGTAGTCACAAATATCGATAAAACCGAGCAGATAGCTAATGAGGATGATGAAGAATTTGAGGAAAAAGAAGATGCATCCCATGATGAAAATGAAATGGTTTATTCTAAACACTTTTAAGATAATAACAAAGTCAGATTGTTAGCTAGGGACATTATTTGTTGTTGTACACTTTTAAATAATCTGTGGTTTATCTTATGTTACATACACTTTAAATTATTTGTTATCATAGAGTTATCAGTGCTATATTGTCTAACGTTACATTAGGATTACATTGATCCCGTGGCTGATATCATAAGGTCTTCCAACGTAGATTATAGTTAATGTGGGTTTAACATGGACGCTTATCAAGCAATTGACCATGTGGTTCTCGAATGTCGCTAATAAACATTGTGATCCATCTTAGAGAACATTTATCTCACAGTTTGGGAATAAGCACGTTGTCACAACATTTTAGATTAATGTTGTTTATCATATTATAAATGCACTTTGTTGGTTATTTCAATGTTGTAAGGTTACAAGTTGTGTGATGCATAGGACGGTTAACATATATTTAAACATTTGCTTGGCCAACATACACAATGGTCCACAAAAAGTAGTGAACCCTATTGTTTTAGGGTAATATCGCAATTAGATAATTGTATATCTATCTATATTTGTGTTTAAGTTATCACGTTTTATTTTATTTTTTATATTTTTACAAGCTCGTTATATTGGTGGCATCTATTAAATGAATATGTCATTGAAGAGGTGTTCAAGAACGTGTTGAAGGCATGTTTCCCAAACACGATGAGGATGCTAAGAAGAGACTCCACAACGATAATCAAGGTGAGTAGTTATTTTATCTAAGAAAGGGAAGATGATTTTGCAATAATTCATGATTTAGCATTGAATCAAACTGTAAACGAATCATATTTTTCAACGCTTATTAGGATCCATGAGATATGATGAGCATTGAATCAAACTGTAAACAAATCATATTTTTCAACTGTAGTAATGAACGTATATTATATATATATTACCAGCGATGAGTGTAACCGCTGGCTAATTAAATCACAACCGTTAGATCAAGCTGAAATTAAATCTCAGCCGTATAAACTCGACGGTTAGAGCGGTTACGGAACAGTTACGAGTGGTTATCAGAATTTCAGTCACGGTTCCATCTTCCTTCTTTTTCTCCCACATCTCCGGTAACCGCTGGTAACATACATCCACAACCTCCGATGCTCTAATATAAATAGGAACATTATACTCCTTAATTTCTTTAAAAACTTCGATAGTCTGATTAGTCACACCAACCTGAAGCACTATCACCATTACTCTCTCTCTTTGGGTCCATCGGCCTCTCCTTCTGAATTCTAGCAAAATCCTAAGGTAAAATTTTATTTTGATTAACTTTTTAGTTTTTATTTCTAATAACAATTAATCTATTCATAGCATTTGTCCATCAGAATATTCAAGTCTGGAAGGATTACTTGGTAAACCTATCATCTATATACCTTTTGTTTTTTTATTTTGATCTTCTGATCTTGAGTTACCCTTTCTCTTTGGGTTGCAATATATATAATATTACATGGAATTATAAATAGCAAACAGTTAGATTCCCACTTAGTTGTTAAGTTTCTGATTCATTGTATATAAATGAATGGACATACTAATCTTCAATTTCTTTTTGAATCTTGATTTTCATGCTCCTAAAAGCTTGCTTAAATTTTGGAAGAATGATCTGTCGGTGAGTAATATATTTTCTTTTATCAAACTAAGTTCTATATTTGCAATGATGACACATGACGACATGTGGAAATTGATGTTTTAAATTGCATGCAAGTTGTTTGATAATATGCCTCAAAGAATGACTAAGGATTTGAAGCCTACTAGCGATCGAGTACTTATTAAGGTGAGTTGCTTTTAAACTTTGAACAATTGATACCATCTTAAACCTAATTTATCATTGATTTGATGTGCATATACCTTTCTCCTACTTTAAATTTTATATGTAATTGTCATTTGTTTTTTGCAGAATATAAATGGTAGGATCAATCCGTGAACATATAGATCAAGCCTTTAATGCCTTTTAAATTTGTATTTTAGCAGGGTTATTGTTTCATGTTATGCTCAGCGTGATTTTACATGTAGATAGCATCTGTGGTTCATGACAAATTCCCCACCTGTTGCTTATTAACTACCATACATGAACGTTAATTAACATTTTGATTTTACCTGATTATTTATGTTCTTAAGTTTTAAGTTGTTTAGCAATTACTTCTTATCATTACCTTATTGTTGTTGGTCATTTAGAGACTACTTATGTTAGCGATTTATACTTTGATCATAATCATGTTTGTAGTATCTAACTAGAATTAAGCTCCACGCGTTACGGGGGCGTAAAACCATGCAAAATAACACCTATGTCATACCACCATTAATGACCATCAACATTGAAATTGCGTTGTGTTAATACGAAAAAAATAAGACCAAAGCATAAAAATATAAAAATATAACTAAGTCGATTTAATACTCGCACGTAGCGACGAACCTGTTAAAGGGAGAAAAAATAGACATTAAAATGATAAACCACACACACACATTGTGTTGTGTTAACTCATATAATTTAGAATGAAACGTAAAGCAAAACATAAAATTGGTGAATCGCACATGCATGTTTGTGTCGTGTTAATTTGCAAAACCTAGAACGAACGTAAGACGAAATTTTGAAAATTATGAAAAGTATAGGGGAACAAAGTTAAAAGTATAAAATTTTATGAGATTAGATTGTAAAAGATAAAGAATTTTGAGTTTAAAGTAAAAATAATTAGATTTTAGAAGGTTACTTTGCAAAATATGAAATGGGATAAAAGTGAAAAGTCAATATTTTTTTTTGAAAAACTCCCTATGCATAAGTTACAACACTATTGTGCATAAAAAGGTTGGTAATTAGTATAATATAAATTTTATATAATGATGCATGAAAGTACCCGACCACCGGACGGGTATAAAACTAGTTAAAATAACTATATGGTATGCTTAATTTAGAAAAGGAAATCGGCAGGGCCGGCTCAATCATTTTGGTGGCCCTAAGCGAAGTAAAAATTCGGGGCCCTAAGCATGCAACATCATGGCAATAAACACGATAACTAAGAGCAATGGCCCAAAGAGAGCGAGATTAGGAGAAATAGACAAACCTGAGATAAGAGGTCATTAATTAAGAATATGGAATAGAACTACCGTTTGATACGTCTCCAGCAATCTAAAGAGAAAAAAATTAGGAGAAATAGACAAACCTGAAATAAGAAGCCATTAACTAAGAACATGAAATAAAACTACCATCTGATACGTCTCTGGTAATCTTGTATTTGCCCCGATGTTTTGCATATCAAACATAGTTCATCATAATATGGAAATGGTTTATTTCTCAACCCAATGGCATACAAATCATCCTATACATATAACCATACATTTAATAATCAAGAACCAATGAAATAAATGATTTTCAAGTTGTGTACTCACTTATGAAGAAATCAATTCTTCCTTTATAGTCCAATTTTGCTTTTCAGTTAACAATCTACCATTCCTAGCAAATCTTAAATAACATCACTATAATCACTTGATGTCTTAGCCAGTTACATAATTATTAATTCATTTGTATAATAATTTTGCAGACATGGTATACCTATACACACACATGATAAACAATAGACATTTTTTCTTAATACTATCTTACACCCATCAACATCTGTTAAAACCAATGCTCCTAGTGGAAGCAATATTCAACATCCTATCAAGATGTATAAAAGAAAATGTTGAATTTATCTTTGAAAAAACAAAAAAAAATTAAAAAGTTTATATTATTGTTTTATTACTTATATTTAGTACTCATACGTAATTCCAATGGTATCATGTCTTAGTATATCGTTTTATAATTAATAATTTTTTATCTAATTTTTTATTTGTTTAATCCGTGTAATACAGGGGTTTACTAAGTTCTAATATACAAAGATCAACAAAAAGAAAACAAGAAACAACTATCAAGTAATTATAATATGAGAGACCAGGGGGCATAAAAAAAAATTATGCCTAATAATTCAAGTAGGCAAAAACACTAGAAATTTTATACACTAACACAACATAAGCCGAATATTCAAATCGAAATAGGGAGCAAAAATACGTGGAGAACATCAGAATGCTCAATCGAAGTAGTAGTGAACAGATTACAGAAATCGATCAGATAGAAATCAAAGTTTAATCATCGTTATTGCTACTCAAGGTCGCCCACTTGAGCCATCAACAATAACGTTTAGCGATTTTGTCATGATCTTCAGAAAGTTAAAATCCCTAAATTAGCAAGGGCCCCAATTTAGAATATATACATTCTAGAAAGCCCATTCTAAATAAATGCAGAGCCCAACAAAAGCCCAATTTATAATATACATGAAATTTTTTTTAAAATGGAGCCCTAAGATTTGGGGGCCCCAAGCCCTAGCTTCACCCACTTAGCCCATTGGGCCGGCCCTGGAAATCGGTCGTGAAGCAATATTTTAAGAACTCTTTCATAGACACCTTACTAACGAGTCTAAGATAAAAATTTGAACATAGCAAACTTAGCCACCTCATTGGCCCCCGACGTGAAATAAATGAATAGCAAGGGAAGTGAAAGAAAAACAATTAGCTTTAAGCATTCGCATCCTATTATTTATTTGTATCTCTTTAATTTAAGTGAAAAAACCCATTTATCTATAAATTTTAGTTACATTTTAAAAACTCTCACATCATCTCTATCTTCATCTTACACACAAAAATTATTTTATTTTTTTCTCTTTCTTATATACTCACAATAAATTTAGAGAGTGTGAATAGTAAGCTATCACATATAAAGAGTTACTATTACTTTCTACTATATAATTTAGAGATGTAGATCAAAATAGAGAATTAGATGTAGAGGTGCCGTAGTTATTTTCTCTATAATTAAGAGGCGAAAAGAAAAATAGAGAAGGAGACGTGAGTGCACTTATGAGTAGATTTGATAATTCTTGTGAGCTCTGGTGAGTAGTTTATGTTTCTTATCTTTATGGTTTGTCACATTCCAACCGATGGTAGAAACCGCGGTTATAAGGCAAATATATAATATAAGACAAACAACATACAATCAAACCTAATGATCAAATTGACTCGATCAACAGATAAAGTCTTAATAAATAAGGCATATGTGTGAATTTGGTTTTAATCACCATTGAATAATCAAATGGTTTGGGTTTGTCAAGCCAATACATCTATCATCGCATGATGTTCGTTACTGTGATCGTAGATTTGATTTTGATTTTGCTGGGGTTTAATTTGAGCTTTCTACATGTTTTTATGTAAACCTAGATATGCTCCTACGCGCGTTACACGGATAATAGCATCACGAACTTAAATATGCAAATTAAAATACAAGAAATTTAGTAACGACTGTCACTCCGACTTTGAACTTGAAGACATCAGCAAACCGGAAAAAAATAACGTCAACATAACAAAATAAACTAAACAAACGTGCTGTATTATCGCAAGTTTTCGCATATTTAATGATGCAAATTAAACAAATAGGTATTTAGGATAATTTTTCACTACTAAAAATAACCTGGCAAATTAAAAAAGGTAAAATACGAAAACCACTAACATGTTGTGACCAAAACACAAAACTAAAAGTGTCATGTAGCTAAGACTTTAAAATTATACAAATATAGGTAACATGTAACTTCAAATTTATGGACATTAGTTGATATTTTTTTGTTTATGATCAAAAGTATTTGTGTTTATATTCGTCTTCCATCTTCCATAATAAATCCGTCCCAACTTCGTCTCTTTAAAATAGATCTAAGATATAAAATTATTATTTATATATAAATATAGATAATAAAAACCTAGTCAAATCGAGACGGTCCAAACTCGAAGCTTTCATCTCATTATAAAATCAAGCCAAGTAAAGCCGTTTTGGTTTAAATTTGGAGTAGCAGAGCTCGATCTCCTTCTGGCTTGACTGTGCTCGGAATCACATGTTAAATCTTATCACAAGTATTCCTTATTGTTTTATCATCTTTATTTCAATCATAAGCTACTTTTTCACAATATTTATCTTAAAATTTATTTTATATCAAACCCTTGTAAGGAATTTTTTATTTTTATATTTTTCCACATTAAAATTTTTTTACTATATTTTATATTTCTTATTATATTATGTAATAACAAAATATAGTTTATAACTAAGACGTATAAAGTCAATAGTAAATTAGTAATATAAATACAACTAATTAAACACCTATTACTAATGATCCTTAGCTGAAGTGGTTAAGATGAATTACGTAAACATGTAATATGAAAATGTTTTGAATTACCAATGATCCTTACCTCAAGGGGGTTGGAGGTGTGGTCGCAACTGAAAAACGAACAGATAATACGATTAAAATAACACATATCTTTTGAAACATGATCGTAATTAAATGTAACTAATTAAACACATCTCTCTCTCCATCTCTTAGGGTTTATTTTATAAAAATTAGCCGGTCATAACTAAATGATATTAAAGTCAAAGCAAATAACCAAATAACATTTATGAGATAAAATTAAACTCCAACTTCACATAGGTAATTAATAAATATTATATATTAACTGATAAATAATTAGCTTGAATATTTAAATAATTTAGTAATAATAATTGTGTGATTGACACATGTCATTATCTCATTGCGTCTTATATATTCATTTTCTCAAATATCAATTCATTGCATAATATATTTTACGACATTTATTACATGTATTCATCAGTGTATTTACATTTTAAATCATTTTGTATTATTTTTATCATTGTTTTTATAGATTATACTTGTCACACTCCAACCTTGACGGCGGAATCGTCGAAGTGTGAGAGTTACGATTGTTCACAGCCACATAACGCTATTGCCTGAAACATGTTAAAAATAAAAGGTCAACATAAAAATGTTGGTGAGCATTCTATAGTTTCGTATACATAAGTATATAAAAGATGGCAATTCATGTTGTAAGTTAGAGAACAAAGTAACTAGGGATGTAAGACAGAATGCACAATCAAACCTTGATAAAGTTTTACAAGTTTCAAACGTGTACTTGGATCAACCAAGTTATAAGTATATACGATTAGCTAAGTGTACTTGGATCAACCAAGCAGGCTTGTCAGGCCCATAGATCTATGACGTCGCCAGGCTAGCAATAGTTAATGATTGTACATGTATTCGACATTACATGGTAGCTACAAGATTCAACTAATCACAACACACAAGTAAATTGTCATAAGTTTACAAGATTCAACGTGTTTACAAGTGTAACGTTTATAATGTAACATGTTTCACCCAAAAGTGTGTGAAATAATAAAATGGGTATAGAAATACTCACATGACGTATAGGTGTATAAGGTGATAATAAGGATTATACAACGTTCCCATGTAAACCTTCACGAGATACCTAAGAATATATATATATCGACGAGATCTAAGTTTAATTATATTAAGCTTTAACGTTTTAACGGGAACTAGGGTTTTAGGATTTTGGGGTTTTGTAAATTATATTTAACAAGTGAAAATCAATTAATTTTCTTGGTAACAATATTCTTGTATTTTATATAAAGATGCGAAATAAAAATAATGTTTATACTAATAAAGTTTAATAGTTAAATAAAATAAGCATGTTTTAACAATAATTTATACTTGTTATATGAACAAATACGGATTTAATAAGTTAAACAATATTTAAATCAATTCTATATAAAAATATGAACTATATATATTTTTTTCTTAAAAGATAATAATAGAATAAATAAATAAATAAAGAGTAAATTACCATTTGCATCCCTGACATTTGCCCATTTTAACCACTTGCGTCCCTGCAGTTTCAAAATTGCCATCCGCCCCCTAACGTTTCGTGTTATCTTCATTTGAGTCTATACGTTTCATTTTTATCTCCATTTTAGTCCAGATGACTTAACACTGTTAGTTTTCCAGTTAAATTATTATTAAAAAGACGGAATTGCCCTTCACTCAACATCTTCTTCTTCCTCAATCAACACACAAGATTCCACCACCACCATCAAATTCCTTTACCCGAAAGACTCCTATCAGAGTTGTTCATCTTCATGATCTCAGCCCCGTTTAGAATCGCATTCGGTAATGCATCATTTACAGTCGACGGGCCGATGCTGATACGAATATGGTCACTGTTAATCGAGTTCGTGACGAAATCGGAGTAATAAGCTGTCGCTATATGCCCATTGAGCTTTGTAGTCAGATCAAAATCTGATAACACTCTTGAATCTTGAATGTAGACATTGAAGTACAGTTGATCTGGGGATGAACTCACAATATCACAGAAATGAAGACGAATGAAATACTGAAACCCTCGATCCACAGGAAAATCCCAAGTGACGTTGAAGTGGCTTTTGGGATCATCTTCCGACGCCATTCTCGCGGCGGTGCCGTAAACACTCCGGGGAGCATCGTCCACCGTAGCGCCGCCGTCGGGGTACTCCACAGCGTCAGGATTCGACACATTGGATGCAAGATTAGGGTTTATCAAGAAACTCCGATCAGGGACCCACGTTCGCCACAACGAATCGTTTCTTGAAGTGACCATCGGACCACCCATGTTAATCCTAGCCACCGTCTCCAACGCTTGAGTCAACAACCCATGGTAGGTCGCCGGAGGTGTGACGGAGGCGGCATCGTCGGAGATCAACAGATCGGGAATGGAGACGACTTCTAAACCGTTGATGAACGCAAACGAACCACCGGAGGGTGTGAAGGTGATCTCGAGGTCGCCGGCGGTGACGTTGACGGAATATTCCTTCACCGCCGCACCATCGGAATTAAAATCCGATAACATAGAATGTGGGTTTGATTTTGTGGTTTGATTTTTAGATCGTAATTACTCGCGGACCCCATCACCACCATCGCGAACCCCATCACCACCATCGCGACCTCCATCACCACCACAACCGCAACCCCCATCACCACCACCACCGCAGCCCCCCATCACCACCATCGCGAACCCCATCACCACCATCGCGACCTCCAATCACCACCACAACCGCAACCCCCATCACCACCACCACCGCAACCCCCCATCACCACCACCACCGCAGCCCCCCATCACCACCATCGCAAACCCCATCACCACCATCGGAGCTTCACCGTCGCCGTCGTCAGCCACCGTGAGGGGATTTGGGTTTGATTTTGTGGTTTGATTTTATTGAATTAGTGGGGATTTGGGTTAATTTGATGGGTATATAGTGAAGAAAGAATAGATAGAGAGAGAGAAGATAGTAGGGTGGGGTGGGATAAGGGTTTTTATTTAAGTTAGTAAATTACCGTTTGCATCCCTTAAATTACGAGGGTATTTTTGTCATTTTACAAAAACTAACGGAAAAATCTAACGACGTTAGTGTGTTGGACTCAAATGGAAATAAAAATGAAACGTTAGGGGCGGATGGCAATTTTGAAACTGCAGGGACGCAAGTGGTTAAAATGGGCAAATGTCAGGGATGCAAATGGTAATTTACTCATAAATAAATAAAAATGTGAAGATACATTTCAGAAAGTAATTAAATGGTTTTAAAAAATTTTAATGTTTGTAAAAATATTTGTATAATTTTTAGAAATTTTTCTGTAATTTTTAAAGGCTTAAAAAGCCTATTAAAAAAAATAAGGGGGTGCCCGGGGTCGAACCCGGGACCTCCTGGACTTGCATGCATGTATCTAACCAGTGAACCAAAGGCCTCAGTCGTGGTTCTATTTGGTTTCTAATTCTTTTAAACATCAATTACCAGACAGCCCCAAATCGAATGAACCCTAGTTTGATTCAAAGCAAAATTGAAGATCAAATCGATTATGTTAACGATTGTAATCATGGGGCTTTTGATCCCCATCAAAAATCGAGTATGTGGATGCTCTTAATTACCTGATTCAAGACTCGATTCGACAAGAACAGATGAAGAACAGGTCGCGAGTTAGCTTGAATCCAAAGGATGATCAATCCCTGATGAATATCAAATTAACTGCACAGGCAGCTTCGAATAGTGCTAAGGATTGAAAGCCCTTTATCAATTTGGGTTTAGGAAGGTCGGAGAGTGGTGTTTGACTAAGTTGCAGGTTCGAGAACAGAGGTGAATTAGAATTAGTTTGATTTGTGTGTGTTCTGATGAAATGGGAGTTGCATTCGATTTATAGTGATCTAAAGTTCAAGTGGTTTGATTAAATTTGATTAAATTAGTGTTTGAGTGGTTTATCTAGCCGTTTGAATTTGTCGGGAATAAAGTGGATTTTATAGCCGTTAATCGACCGTTTGAACGCGTGTTAATGTTGGATACCCGTTCGAATTGGATCCAAGAAAGGTTTCGGTCAAATTGTGGGGTTCGAAACCGCGTATTTTTGGCGTTTGGGTCGTCGCCGGAGAATGGTCGGAGACTCACCGGAGTCTCGCAGGAAAATCGAGGGAGAGGAGAGAGAGAGCAGTTGGGATTTTGAAAAGTTACCGAAATGGTCCCTGTGGTTTGCGTTTTGATATTTTATGCTATAAACTTCTTTTTGAAGTTTGATAAATTACAAAACTGTCCCCTGGACTTTTATTATTATTATTATTATTATGATTATTATTATTATTATTAATATTATTATTATTATAAGATTATTATTATCATTAACATTATTATTATTATTATTATTATTATTATTATTATTATTATTATTATTATTATTATTATTATTATTATTATCGCGTCGTAAAATACGAGATGTTACAGTCTTTCTTACTTTAGGAAACGAGGAGGCTGAGACGAAAAGATGAGGACGCTTGGATTTCATTTGGTCCTCACGTTCTCAGGTGAATCAGAAGGTAAGCATGAAGCCACAGATAGATCATAGTGATTCTATTTTTCTTTCTTGGTGCAGTTTGTGTTTTCATTTTCTGAGATACACTTTGATGAACTTTCGGGTTTTGATAGGGTATCAAAAGAAGAAAATTCATCATCGATTAGGCTGACCGCTTTAGTGTTTACTTTATGTGCAATGGCAGAGCCATTAGAGGTAAAAAGAGAGCCTAAAGTATGTGGCTTCTAGTTAACATTATAAGCTTTCACGTTGATTAAGAATGAACGTTAATACAAGATGTTACCGTCTCCCCTACTTTAAAGAATTTCGTTTCGAAATTAAGAATGTACGTAAATGAGCAAAAGAGTTAAAATGAAAGATAAGTGTTCAAACTAACAGTGATTGACGTTTAATTACAGATGAAACGCTTCACTTGATGGAATCTTACAAGATTCTTGGCATAATGCATGCCAGTTTGAACCCTATCAGTGAAATGTGAGACGTTTTGAGATGAAATGTTGGAAAGCGATGCCGAGTTACCATCGTATATTAGACTTATAAATCACAACTTCCAGAATATAATTTCATGGTAAGGTGATATCTAGAAATCAATAAAAGACCAACAATGATAAGAAATGTTAACCGTCGGAATTTTAAGAATCCTAAATGTCACCATATGAAATGACCTTAATGCATATCTTGTGAATATGTATTTCTCCTTTGACCAACCATCGGTCTAAGAATAATACACTATGCGAAGATCTTGAAATAAGTTCACAACGATGGTTAAGAATATTATTAAAAACAGAGAATGAATCAATCGTTCAAAATAACGATCGATGTTTTAACGCCATACCATGGTATACGAATATTTGAAACAGATACAGGTCAATTTCTCGACCCGTTATCCCACATGTGTCAATATGAAATTAGTCAATCGGTCTATAATGCACCAGCTGTCATCATGACCTCTAAGATAAGAGGCATTCAGTGATGAGAAAAGTTAAACAGAAGATTCTCGGGAACACGAAGATTAGATTTTGTCATATGTAAAGATAAGACACTTGGACACATGCCAAGTTATGTCTTTTCTTTGATGCCAAACCCATGACTATAGATTACGAAATTTTATGAATCATTATATCCATATTGTAATGAGGATAATAACGAGTCTTGTGTTCAAATTCAAGATAAATATTTCCAAGGTTAAGGATTCAAAATCGATTCAAGAAGTGATACAAACAATAAGATAGGTATTTGTAACCACGTTTTGCAAGGTAACAAATTTCCAAATGCAGATTTGCATACGTAATTCATCAAACCCATAAGTACAGTTGAGAACATTCGTATGTCTAGAAGGACATAATCACAAGTTGATAATGTCTTTATTTAGCAGAAAGATTGCTTAAGAAAGCCACCATCACTCAATCATGCGTTGATGATATCTTAAAATGAAAGTTGATAAGCAAGGAATAAATGGTTCCATATAGCTAGATCAAATCAAATCATAAGGATAAAGGGAAAGAAATTGATTTAAGAATTTAAATGTTCCAAGCTTGGAATCAAAATCAATCCAGAGCGATCGGGTCTTCCTCCAAGTTTAGAGACCATGCTTTGGCTTGCTAGATCGAAACACTAATCATTGTTTCACCCTTTAAGTTACTACATGTTTCTCGTCACTTGATTACAACCTTGATAAGTTGATGATCAAGAAATGAGAATAGTCATCAAGGTGTGGTTTTCACTCCTAACTTGATGGTGTATTCTCAAGGTTATGACCACTAACTTACCAATCAAAAAGTTTGATCCCAACTCATTGTTGAGGATCCATAGAAATAAGACGAGGTAACTCACCATTAAGGTAAGGGAAATCACTCCTATCTTAATGATGAAGTTTTACAAAAACAAAATATAACAGGATGAACTTCTTCATCGAAATCCAGAATTCACTCCTACTTTGATGAGGTCGTTCCATTTGAGAAAATACCATCCATGAAATTATCATCAAGGTATGGGATTCACGCCTATCTTGATGATTGAATTTTATAATACCAAGAAAACAATCGAAGATTGACATTTATTACCAAAGTATGGGTTTCAATCCTATTTTGGTGAGATCATGTCGTTTATGAAATGTAAGTTCCAATGAAAATAATTGAAGTCAATCCTCATGATAAGGAAATTACCTTGATCTAGAGGATGAAATTTCATAAGAACACACAATTGGAAACCATTTATCAAAACAAATAAAGAACCATCACCAAAGTAAGGGAATCACCCCTGTTTTGATGAGTTAAGAATCATTTAGGAGATACGAGTGTTCGTAGTCATAGGTTGACTTACAAAGTCTTGCATCCCTCACGGTGCAAACGGTACGAAGTTTGACAAAACAGCAAAAAGAACAGAATATCAACTTAGAAATTCAAGAAATTTCAATCACAACAATGTAACAAAAGGGAAAATCATGATTACAAGCTTAAGATTAAAGTTTGAGATAATAGAATTTGTTGTGGTGTTCAAATCTAGGTGGTTTAAATCGGGAAGACGAAATCAAGGATAGTAATTATTCAACACCACAATGAGATGTGAACATTCGATCGAAAGGAAATACATGGACTTCTCAGGATATGAGCTCAACCATAGTTTAATTGAAGACACGCGTATTTTAAGTGATCACTCATCCCAAGGGTTTCGAGTCAAGTAAATGGATTTAATGATCGAGTCAGATCACCATTTACACTTTGCTTAGACAAAGTATCCGAGATGTAGGAATTTCACCTACAGTTTTGCATGTTCTTATTTATAGGACACATCCTTAAGAAGATTTTGAGAACCATAAGTAACGGTTTAAAGTTTTGAAGACCATACGGTTTAGATTCCTAATATCTTTGGGTATATTAAGATCCATGTTTACGTTGGTCAATGTATAGAAATAGTTACATGAAACGCTGAGTTCAATACCGTTACACGTTACACGTTGAGCGTAAGAGTTGAAATGTAGAATGAGTTCAATATTAACAGGAACATTATTTAGGTTAAGAATGAGAAGATATTAAATTAAAACTTTGGTGATAAACCCGTTCAAGGATTCAAGGATTTTTAGAATGCAAAAAGGATGGTTCCATTTGGTAACGCATTACCATTTGGAATCGTTGACACGTCAAGGTAATTTGACCCATTTGCCTTAGAGACGTGTGTTGACCATAATTTATTACTCATCCCAGAAATCCCCAGGTAAGCATAACTGGTCTCGCAATGAGATTTATACGATATGCTTGCCTTAGCCCGAAGGCCTTTTGCCAGGAAATCCAGAATACAGGTGTCTATGTGTCAAGTCTCTTTGGTTCGTAGAATCAAACCTTGATTCAGATGAGTTAGGAGAGTTGGTATGACTGCAGCAACCTCCCGAGCTACAAGAGTAGAAATCTTACAGCCAGAGTTTCTAGACCGTGAACGGATTTGACGAGAAGACATTCTGGAATATCATTAAGATATTTTATGAGAATTGGATAATAGGAGTTATACCACATGAAAACAACAATCGGGAATTTGGCATAATAACAATGAGATGTTCCGAGTGTAATCGTTTGATTCGTAAATCAAAGCGAGTACGTTGACTAATCAAAGTATTATGTCAACCACAACTTTGTTGAAAACATGCGTACCTATAAGTAGATACTCATCCCAAGGGTTCCCAGGTAAGGTAGACAGATCCATCGGCTGATTTGGATTTATACGAATACCTTGCCTAGACAGAACACCTCGAGATACAGGCATCTTACTCTTCCAGTATTGCATGTATTCAGTGGTGGGGCACAGACTTTGACGAGATTTTCATAAATTAGACATAGAGTCTAAGGAATTGATCCCACGACGATAAGTGTAGTCTCCACATGTCGTTGGGAATAAGTTTAGCAAGTTCATTTATCGGGGAGAGTCAAAGAGTCGAAGTTAAGTTTAGGGAGTCTAAGTTTTAAGCATACATAAGGCAATCCTATGCTAAGACATCAAATTGCACAAAAGGCATAGCATTATGTAGCATTCAAACAATATGTAAACACAAAAGTATAAGGATCTTTCTATGAGGTTCATGCAACTATAGTCTAGGTCACCATTTCTAATAACCTAAATCCCTATAGTTATGGGCTCTGATACCAATCTGTCACACCCCAACCTTGACGGCGGAATCGTCGAAGTGTGAGAGTTACGATTGTTCACAGTCACATAACGCTATTGCCTGAAACATGTTAAAAATAAAATGTCAACATAAAAATATTGGTGAGCATTCTATAGTTTCGTATACACAAGTATATAAAAGATGGCAATTCATGTTGTAAGTTAGAGAACAAAGTAACTAGGGATGTAAGACAGAATGCACAATCAAACCTTGACAAAGTTTTACAAGTTTCAAACGTGTACTTGGATCAACCAAGTTATAAGTATATACGATTAGCTAAGTGTACTTGGATCAACCAAGCAGGCTTTTCAGGCCCATAGATCTATGACGTCGCCAGGCTAGCAATAGTTAATGATTGTACATGTATTCGACATTACATGGTAGCTACAAGATTCAACTAATCACAACACACAAGTAAATTGCCATAAGTTTACAAGATTCAACGTGTTTACAAGTGTAACGTTTATAATGTAACATGTTTCACCCAAAAGTGTGTGAAATAATAAAATGGGTATAGAAATACTCACATGACGTATAGGTGTATAAGGTGATAATAAGGATTAAACAATGATCCAATGTAAACCTTCACGAGATACCTAAAAATATATATATATTGACGAGATTTAAGCTTAATTATATTAAGCTTTAACGTTTTATCGGGAACTAGGGTTTTAGGATTTTGGGGTTTTGTAAATTATATTTAACAAGTGAAAATCAATTAATTTTCTTGGTAACAATATTCTTGTATTTTATATAAAGATGCGAAATAAAAATAATGTTTATACTAATAAAGTTTAATAGTTAAATAAAATAAGCATGTTTTAACAATAATTTATACTTGTTATATGAACAAATAATGATTTAATAAGTTAAACAATATTTAAATCAATTCTATATAAAAATATGAACTATATATATATTTTTCTTAAAAGATAATAATAGAATAAATAAATAAATAAATAAAAATGTGAAGATACATTTCAGAAAGTAATTAAATGGTTTTAAAAATTTTTAATGTTTGTAAAAATATTTTTATAATTTTTAAAAATTTTTCTGTAATTTCTAAAGGCTTAAAAAGCATATTAAAAAAAATAAGGGGGTGCCCGGGGTCGAACCCGGGACCTCCTGGACTTGCATGCATGTATCTAACCAATGAACCAAAGGCCTCAGCCGTGGTTCTATTTGGTTTCTAATTCTTTTAAACATCAATTACCAGACAGCCCCAAATCGAATAAACCCTAGTTTGATTCGAAGCAAAATTGAAGATCAAATCGATTATGTTAACGATTGTAATCATGGGGCTTTTGATCCCCATCAAAAATCGAGTATGTGGATGCTCTTAATTACCTGATTCAAGACTCGATTCGACAAGAACAGATGAAGAACAGGTCGCGAGTTAGCTTGAATCCAAAGGATGATCAAACCCTGTTGAATATCAAATTAACTGCACAGGCAGCTTCGAATAGTGCTAAGGATTGAAAGCCCTTTATCAATTTGGGTTTAGAAAGGTCGGAGAGTGGTGTTCGACTAAGTTGCAGGTTCGAGAACAGAGGTGAATTAGAATTAGTTTGATTTGTGTGTGTTCTGATGAAATGGGAGTTGCATTCGATTTATAGTGATCTAAAGTTCGAGTGGATTGATTAAATTTGATTAAATTAGTGTTTGGCTGGTTTATCTAGCCGTTTGAATTTGTCGGGAATAAAGTGGATTTTATAGCCGTTAATCGACCGTTTGAACACGTGTTAATGTTGGATACCCGTTCGAATTGGATCCAAGAAAGGTTTCGGTCAAATTGTGGGGTTCGAAACCGCGTATTTTTGGCGTTTGGGTCGTCGCCGGAGAATGGCCGTTGACTCGCCGGAGTCTCGCCGGAAAATCAAGGGAGAGGAGAGAGAGAGCAGTTGGGTTTTTGAAAAGTTACCGAAATGGTCCCTGTGGTTTGCGTTTTGATATTTTATGCTATAAACTTCTTTTTGAAGTTTGATAAATTACAAAACTATCCCCTGGACTTTTATTATTACTATTATTATTATTATTATTATTATTATTATTAATATTATTATTATTATTATTAAGATTATTATTATCATTAACATTATTATTATTATTATTATTATTATTATTATTATTATTATTATTATTATTATTATTATCGCGTCGTAAAATACGAGATGTTACAATACTTGTTATCTATCATTATATATTACAACTAAAAGAACATAATGATATCCTTTAGCAATGTATTTTTCAAAACTCATAGTTTTGAAGATAACATATGTGTTATTTTTTATTATTGTTTTAAATATGTTATATAAACTTGTTGTTATCTATCATTGTAATTTACAATTAAAATACAAAATGATATAATTTAACTTAAGTAACTTTCAAAGCTAATAGTGTTCAAGACTCCATAATAACGATAAAAAATACAATAAGATTTTGTTATTTGTTATTGTTTTTAATGTATTTAGATTAGTTAGTTGTTAATTTATTATTGTATTTTACATATTAGTGATACAACAATGTTATTTCATCATTATATTTTTCTTAAATTTATAATTTTAAAAAATACAATAGTATTAAAAAAACACAATAACTAAAAAAGACACAACTTCATAAAAGAAACAATAACGATATATGAGCTTAAAAACGTAAAAAAATATTATCTTTTTATTAACAATACTGTACTCGTTTTAAAAACAAAAAATACTCGTTTTTATGGTGTAATTTTTATAAACGAATAAATTTGATTTTCGTACATAAAAGTTATAAACGTAAAAAAATAGAGGAACTCGCAAAAAGTCAACAAATGTGATTATTCTTTAAATAAATCTTTATCAAACTTTTTTCTAAAATACACTTTTCAGTATCAATGATCCTTAGCACAACTGATTAATATAAGTTACCCATGACATGTAAATATTAGGAGGTCATGAGTTGAAGTCTCACTCTGAGCAAAATACTTAGTGTTAAGTGTCACACCCCGAAAATCGCAGCGGAAGATCACGTGACGTGGTGAGAACGGAAGTTGGATCTATTCCAACAATTATAGTCAAACGTTAACAATCAAACAGTTGACTACAAAGGATTAGACTTTTACATGTGTTTAAGCAAAAATAGTGAAATTCCGGTTTATTTACAACCATATTGTTCAGTCAAATGACAACATTTATTTATTTTAGAATTTTCACTACAAGTAGTCAACTGACACGTTTGACCCTCCAAAGACTCATTCCGTTAACTCCAAATGGAGCTTACCTACAACCCTGAAAAGCATGGAAAAAACTGGGTCAACATAACGTTAGTGAGCATTCGGTTTTTCAAAATTTACAAGAAAAGTAATTTATTTGTAAAAATCGTTATGATGAAAGAGAAAATAATATAAGTATCATAGACTAGCTAGGTCATATGATAACTTCGGTTATAAGTCCATAATCAAACCAAGAAACACGTTGTTGCCCCACAACAGTCCAAACATATATACCCCCTCACAATCCTGACCAGAGTGACTGGTCGTGAGAGCGGGCCCTTCTAACCCGATAGATCTACCCATATAAGTATGTGGCCTCCCCGAGGTTAATGATTATGGGGGGATTTAGGGGCTCAGCAATAAGTACGCATATAACTGACCCAACTTATACCATCAATTTAATACATTAGTTTTCTCAATCAATCATCATATATAAAATAATTCATGTCTTTAAATCATGCTTTTCCCCCAAAAATTACTTTAGATAAAACAATACTTAAAAATGGGGTCGAAATACTCACCTTCGTACGTGATCACTAACCGATCAGAAAATGTCTTGCACTGATCTATCCAGATCCTAGACGTGGAAGACTTAATTAACATTTGACAAAGCATGTTCATGAAAATGCTTGTTCACCCAACTTATTCCCTGGTTGATAATCAAATACATGCTATTGTTAAAATGATGAACTAATTATACTCTTATTTGGCTTAACAAGCCATCTAGCGTGTTACTTCACACGTTGCGAGTTTATTGGATTTTCATATTATTTCTTCCGTCTCTATTTAGATATTTTGTTCGTCCAAATTATTTGACTTTCATCTACAACTTTTGTAAGTATAACTTCGTCGAGTTAATAACACCAATGTTAGTTTTACATAATTATAGAACATTTAAAAACTTATCAAATATATTCATACATGTTTATTTAATAGCCATTACAATAATATTCTTTGTAAAAGTCCAATATATATAATGTATATATATATATATGTTTTGTTAAAAAAGTCCATTTTGCATATTTAAGTAATTATATATATAATTATTTTCCTTCAATCCAATTTATTATAAAATTCAAGATTCCTATAATTATAATATCTAATATTTTAATCTAACTTTATTACAATATTCAATGATTATATAATACATGTTATATTTTAATTTATATGATTTTTATTAAATATCAAGTTAGTTATATTTATGAGTGTGTCCGTATTTTATCTTATTTAGTTACATTTTATAAATATCATAAATGTATTTTATCATAACCTTTATATTTAGTAGTCACACTCATCCCACTCGTTTATCACAATATACGAATATTAAACGCTCGATTTATACCTTTCGTGTCCGGTTCGCATATACGAATCTTCTTGAAAACCGACATGTAAAGAGAACCGTATACACCATTTTGTTCGTTTTTCTATCACGAACATTTCTTCGGTCTCGGATCGTCCATGCAACCCAAAAACGTTACGATTCCGCGGTCGAATCTCCGGGGAAATGAACAAGTTTTGGGACAACCACTTTTCAGGCTGAAAGTTCCGACCAGCCTTGTTTGTGGACGGAAAAATCATATCTCTGAGTATTATTATTGAAAACTGACCGTCAGATGTTAAGAATGGTATGTTAGGTATAACATATCCAAAAATTACAAACATTCAACGGTCAGATCTTCGGGAATCGTCCCATCTCTGATAGTGCGCATGCACATCATTTCCTGGACAGAATATAAAACTCGATTTTTAGCATCTTTAACGAAAGATTCAGGGAAATCGGAGCTTACCATCGCGTTCGTAGCGTCGAGAAATGGTTGTATGGTGAAAACGGGCTTCGACGGTCGCGCGGACCGCCGCTCGCCGCCGCCGAATCGCCACCGGACCGCCACCGGACCGCCGCCGGACCGCCACCGGACCGCCGCCGGACCGCCACCGGACCGCCGCCGGACCACCGCCGGACCACCACCGGAGGGTGGCCGGAAATTCCAGCTCTCTCTCTCACTCTCCTTCTCTCTCTAAAAACACACTTAAGTGTGTGTAAAGTGTGAAGAGAATGAAGGGGTGTGGGGTATATATAATGGTTAAATTTAATACCGGTAAATGTCTATTGTTCCGTGTCGGCTGGTATCGCGTACAAATCTGACTGATATCGCACTTTTATTTTAATTTTCTTTTAAAAATTTATGACTTATAAATGTATCAGATACACTCGGAAGATTTGTTTCGTCTAATATTACGTATTTGGTGACAAACCGGCTCGGTCCGCGTTAATATCGCGTATTTCACACGTTTAACCGTTTTGAGCGTTTTCTCGCACCGAATGTGAATTTATTACTTATATAAAATAATAATAAGTGCATAATAATAATTGTTCGTAAATTTAAGCATACGAACCGCTTGAACTAACAACGTTAACGTACATGTGTTTTATGCGGTTTTATCGATTTTGCATGTGCCATAGTCGTTAGGTGCTCGGATAGAGTTTCAGAATGACTGTTCAGTTAGAATAATAATATTCCATAGACATGACACTAGAAGTGTCGTGTTTCGATAGGAACTGGTTATCTACCGTGTTAACCGTTTATTAGTCTGAATATTTATCTGCGAGGCTCAGTGATCATCGTTATGACTTGGGATTATCAAATCAGGATTTAGGTGAACCTAAATTCCCTATTGGGCCTTAATGGGCCTTGTGTGTACATTTCGTTGGGCTACACTTTAGTTACCGAATTTTGAGGGTTGTTACATTAAGCCAGAAGGTTTTCTCAGCAATGAGTTCTCCAGAGTGGGTTGGGGGTGTGGTCCCGGTTGGAATACGGATAGTTGGGCCCGATTAAGATAACACCTATCATCCAAAGCAGGATCACACATTTGTCGTTCAAAAAAAATACGCTTTTCAGTTTTAATGGCTTTTTTATTTAAACTTTTCCCTAATGATTATAATTTTATTATATGAAAAAAGTAAACTAAATTTATAAATTTATTTATATAAAATAAAGTAAAATACAAAAAACATCCAGTACATCTCAACTAGCAGGTTTGTCCTTTAACTTCAAGAATTACGAAACACGTCTTTTATGTAAACACGTCTTTTATGTAAGAGCTTTGTAACACGTTAGTTCCTTTGGCTAATTGACGTTAAAAATTAATTCCATTAAAAATTTTTGATTGATCAAACTATCCTTATCCTTATAAATAATAAATTAAAATAAAACAACACACAACCAACCCTTTTCCCACCTACAACAAATCATTGTCATCCTCCGTGGTTCTCAGTTAGCCCTTGAAATTCTCCAAGATATCTTGCTCAATAATTCTCCAAGAACTCCATTAATGTTTATAAAACAAATTTGAGTAGGATAATCGATGCACATTGCAATTGTTGGTTAATTAAAACATAATCAGAGAGCGGTTCGAAGCTCGACAACTTCAACAGTACATATGAACCATCACGTTTTTAAACCGGGTTTACAAAATCGTAGTTTAATGGTGTGACCTCATGACGAAGTGGTTTTCGAACCATCAGAACCATTGCATCTATCTTCACATCCATCTGAACCGGCCATCAATCTTTAAGTGGGTTTCTGAAAATCAATCTGGGGACGAGGCTTACGTAAAGAACGTCCAAGTGATTAACGAAGATAAAGGACGAATTATGCATTTAGTATATTTTTAAAAGACGTTTTTTTTATAATTTACTCTATAAAATATAACATTGCGTAACGTAAAAAATTATAGAAAAGGGGTTCAAATTAAAAAGAAAAGATAAACGGTAAACTATTTTTAGAATCCCGTTATGTTTAAACAATAAGTATGATAAGTTATTGAAACACTGGCTTGATAAATATAATTGAAGTATGTACAATAACCTTCGTTTGTATTGTCATTATATCCTAAATCATATATAGTAATTTAATTTATCTTTACGTAATATATAATATGTAATAATAATTGAAAGAAAAATAAGTTAAGATGATCTATTAAGTGTCATAAATTCCTCCAACTACAAAATTGAGACTGAATTCTTTTCAATATCGTAATACTAACAATTGCAAGTTAAGGTATACACGGAACTTACGGACCATAAATGTTTGCTTCTTAACAAATTAGCCCCTCCCTATTTTCTTCTTAATAAGTTTAATATATTTTAATTGTAATAGTATCATCAATAAAAGACTTTAAAAATATTAAAAAACATATTTTGTCACTGTCAAATCAGAAAAACACTCATTTCTTAAAACTTTTAAAATCTCTCCAATAAGATGTTTTAAAAAACATAAAAAAAATTATCACATCATCACTATTTCTTTTATTTGTTTCTAATTACCAACCCATCCGACCCCACCCTGTCCCACCTTCCCATAAAATAACGTTTTTTTATGTTCATATGTATGAACAAGGTTTTATGAATAAGGTTTGTAAAAACAAACCCCCCATAATTCTTGGACTAAAAAACGGATGATGTAACGTTTTTTAAGACTAAAAACGCCCTATCGGAGATGCTTTAACATTTACAACTATATTTCCTAAAGTAAATATGAATTATTGGTCCACATGGCCATATTAAGGGCCTTTGATTCACACGTGTTTCTTTATATAGAAATAGAGTTAATTTCTTGAGTAAAAAACTTTTATGGATGTACATAATTTTCATTATTGTTGGAATTTTATAAACTAATTTCGATTAGTGTTGGAATTATAATAAACTAAAGGTGCATAAGTTATTAAATGCCTTTATTTTGTTTTTATCTTGAAAACACTTATTTTTTTCACGTGCTAATATTTATATCGTTGATTTTTTAAATGGCTTCGGTATTTTATGTTCTAACAATTTTTTTTCTTCAGAAAATCATTAACAGGCCCAATGCAACACGCAGTTTGTGATGCTTTTTGTTTTTAGTATAAAGTTTTCAAATGTTATAAAGACACTCCAAGTTTTTGTTTTTCTTATACAGAGCCATGTCGATTATAACGCACGAGTTTGCGGCAACTTTGTTTTGAGTGTTATAAACGCAAGCCGAGTTTCTGTTTCTTATATAAAGTTGCGTAAATAATAACATGCGAGTTCACCATTATATTTTAACATTAAAATTTTAAGGTATTATGGCTCCACCGCAACACGTCGGTCTTAATAAGTTTTTCAATAAATGTCAATATTGATGTAAAAGAAAATGAAAGTGGGGCTCTTGGTGTTAGGTGGTTGGGTTACCTTCGAATGTTAGCCACATGTTTGGGGAGGATTTGGTTTAAATACATAAACGAAACATAAAAAATTACGGTGGATCGATTTTGAATATTGAAACGTATAAAGAATGTGGCTTAATAATTAAACATAATAATTTATATTGAAGAATATAAGAAAAGTAATAGGAAAAACAAAGATAAAAAACCCACTAAAAGTTACTGACGGGCACAAAGACTTGAACTTGCAACACCACGATAGCTTCACAACGATACTTTCACTTAATCTAGACAATTCCATGTCTTAATAACTGAATGAAAAAAATTTATACATTAAATTACTCCGTCAAAATAAAAAAAAGCAACAAAAAAACAAACGAATGAGAGGCTGACATGTACTATTGGTGGAGAAACCCACCGACACTTCTAAATGAGTATACATATAGGATTATGCGTTAAAAAAGAAAACGTTATTTATGTTTCTTATTAAAAATGTAACAAATAAAAGAAACTAGTATTAAGTCATTCGCGTTGGCGTAAAATTGTGTCAAGTAACACCAATGCCACATCACCACCAGCGACTAGCAACACTGAAATACTTGTATTAAAAATGATTAAAAAAAGTAAAAATAAAACTGAATGGAACGTAGAAATAAAAAAATTAAACCATACACGTGAAACGTAAAAATATTAAAACAATAACTAAGTCTATTTAGGACCTACACGTTGCGACGATGCCGTTAAACCGAAAAAAGGCATAACAACGTTAAAATTTAGACCGAAATGTAAAACAAAAACTCTCAAAATTTAGCCCGAAATGTAAAACAAAAAATTTATAAAAGACGAAAGCATAGAGGACTAAAGTTGAAAGTGAAATTTTGTAAGGGTTAAATTGTAAAAGATGTAAAAATATTAGGTTTAAAATAAAAAATTATATAAAACAAAACAAAACAAAAGGAATTTTTTTAAAAATGGTGCTTTTTTTAGAGGGGATGTGACATGGGGGTCAAATCTTGTCGGGAGGTGACCTTAAGGGTACCCGCTCCTAGCAGGGGCGGGTTCTTCCCTTGACTGACAAGCCCTGCTTTTGACCATGTGATTCTGCGTTTGACCATGTGATTGTGTACGTGATTGTGTGATGTTGATGGCCAAGAGAACTCGCCTTCCCAAGGGCGGGTTCTCTCCAAAAATCTCAGCCACAAACTTAACCTACTTTCCTAACCGTACACAAACATAATTCATATAAATCACACGGGTTCGATATTTGATATTCACATTTTCATATTCAATCCCAATATTTGATATTTGATATTCACATTTTTATATTCTCTCTAAAAAACTTAGTCATTATCATGTCTCGACCTTATTTTTTACAAATATATTGGAGAGGTGATATTCCATTCGAAAATGGAAATATCATATGTGATGTTTCTACTAGAAGTTCAACCATTATTATTCGTAATAGAGTGTCATACGAAGAATTTATTGATTTAATTTATATTCATCTTCAGGTTTAAAAAGAGTATTATAATTTGAAACTCAAATCTGAAATTTTCAATGACTCAAGTATAGAAGTCTTGTATTATTTGGGAGAAAATGTTGAAAATTTCCGAGCAAATGTTTACTTTATCATTGAGCCGAAATGTCTGTACAACAATCCAATTATATGGATCTCGTACGCGGTTTCTCTATATCAGAAGCACCCGATCCATCAAGCAATTCTCATCATCAAGACAATGTAAGATCACATGATTATGAAGTCGGCCCGTCAACGAATTCTCATCATCAAGTCGATGATGATAACGGAGGTTTTAATAAGTCTGATGATGATACTTCAGATAACAGTGAAGATACTGAACTCATTCCATCACAAGAAGAATCCAGTGATGATGACAATAACAACTATGGAGTTTCAAACAATTATAATTTTGGTATTAGTCAAGGATCTTACGGGGAGGTGAATTATTATGAAGATCCTTAGGAGTTACGAGATTATAAAGCTGTTGATTTTGATGACGAAGACCATATGGATATATGGAATGAAGAGTCAAAAGAAATCCGTATTGGCATGTACTTTAAATTAAAAGATGAAGTGATGCATGCGGTGCGGTTATGGAATCTTACACGTAACAGAGAGGTTGTAGTAGTTGAAAGTAAACGTACAAGATAGAGAGCAAAGTGCTATAGTACTAGCCCTAATTACAGCAATAATCTTCATAACGATCCTCCATGTACATGGTATGTTTATGCTTCCAAGAACCATTATCATCACATGTGGAGAATTTCAAGATGGGTGAATGCACACAACTGCTTTGGTACTGTTGTTGGTAATAACAATAGAAGTTTCAAATGTCGAGATATTGTTACTCGTATAATCCATTTTATTCGTAAAGATATTCCTTTTCCCATCAAGCAAATTCAAGCACATTTAAAAGACACGTTGAATGTTGATGTTTCATATAATAAAGCCTGGCCAGCTAGAAAAGCTGCTACTGAGAATATTTATGGTAGCTGGGACAGTAACTTTGAGCAATTACCTACGTACATCAACGCATTACAAGAGAAAAACGATGTTATCGTGGAATGGTTACATCATCCGACCGGTACATCTGCTTATTACATATTTAAATATGTGTTTTGGGCATTCGGTCCAATAATTAAAGCATTCAGCTATTGTCATCCGGTGATATCTATTGACAACACTTTTTTGAAAGGTTCCTACAGTGGTAAAATGGTAATTGCAGTACAAAAATGCAAACAACTACGTAATACCGGTGGCTTATGCAATTGTAGATGAAGAGACGGTAGAAAGTTGAGGTAGGTTTTTCCAACAATTTTGGTCACACATTACAATTCACCACAATTCTATTGGTTCGGGAAAAATGTGTGTTATTTCCGATAGGCACAAAGGAATTATCCGTGCATGAATACTCTTAAAGAATGGAAAAATAATGTCGTGCATCGACTTCGTCTCCGACATGTTCGAAGTAACCTTATGCAAAAGTTCAAGGTTTCTAGCTTAAAAAGGCTATGTTGGTCTATTGGAAGTACCACCCAACAAAGAAAGTATAACTATTATGTAAGTCAAATGACAAGCGTCAATCCAGAAGCGTGGGAATATTTAAAAGCTATTAAAGAGAATAAATGGACGCTTCTACATGATAAAAATCATCGTCGGTGGGGTAACCTGACCACGAACATTTCTGAAAGTTTCAACAATGCGTAGAGAGGTGCCAGGCTTATGCCAATAAATCTATTATTAATTTTACGTTCGAGAAAACAGTCGAACAGTTTAGAAAGCATACTGACATCGCAGCCAACTGCAACACCATGTTACCCACTCGCATATGGCGTTTATTTAATGCACGTGATATTAACTCGCAAGAGCATATCATAACCAAGTTTGATTACAGAGAGGCGAGATATAGAGTTCTGTCAAAGATCCAAACAAATGAAGCTGGTGGAAATGATTATACCGTGGAATACAAAAACAGAACTTACACGTGTGGTAAATGGCAGATGCAAAGATTCCCGTGCTCACATGCAATTGCAGCTTACCGCCATAGAGGTGAATCACCTCATATCATTGTTCATCAGGTTTATAGTACTATTGTTTATCAAGAACAGTATAACGGTCATTTTTACCCGCTTCGTCACATTAATTATTGGACGAACCCGGGTTGGAGGATAAGAGACGATCCATCAAAAATCACCACGTCACGAGGTAGGAGACGCACGAGTAGGATACACAACGAGATGAATGTTCATCATCGAGATGCACCTGTCATACGTAGATGTTCAATATGTAGACAAACAGGTCATAGCATGAACACTTGTCCAAACTCATATTCATGAGAGATTGTTGTATATTAATTTTATTTGATGTTTAGTGGTTATTATTGTTTAATATTATTATTTTTTTTATTATAAAATTTAGATATTAAATATTTTATTCCCAAAACACTCCTATAAATACCACCACCCTTCTCCTAAAAATAACCACATTTCATAACTTCCCTTTCAAAAAAACATCACATAACCTATAAAAATGGCACACCGACCTGGTAAAGAACCAGCTCATGAACTACGATCGACGAGTTCAATTCTACAAAGGTTGAGGCGGCCTAAGAAGCAACATGAATCATCTTCATCAGAAAACAACCCGGTGCATATACTATTTTTAGTTGCAGATGAAAAAGAATCTAAGAACTGGTCAAAAGATGCTATTGACTTCTACAACAACGGAGATGCGCCATATTGTGTTTCAATTCTGTTTGGTGATGAGTGGCTTGGGAAGGATTTTTTGGGTGCTTTATTAGGCTACGAACATGACGGTCGTCTTTCTCTATTGGTAAAAATCTTATATAATTTTCAGTTAAATAATTTAGTTTTATATAATATTTATTAGATGTTAATAATTTATACCACAACATATAGAAGGTTGGGTAAAACGAATGATGCGGATGAAACGTGAAAAGCTTGCGAAATTTGGACCATTAGGGTTGAATTGGACAATTTTACCACCTCAGTTTCGAGATGAATTATATGTATGGGAAGATGTCAAGCCTGTCAAATATGCGAACGAAACTAATGAGTTGTACCCTCCATTTTAGGAGGTGCAATATGTTTATATTACAATACTTGTAAAAGCAGTAGAAGATTGGTTACTTATCAGAATTAACTTGCATACAATGGAGATCCTTCAGTATTGGTCAAATAACTTATATCGTGAACTATATCATGAGTTAGTTCTCCCTATTTTAGATTTTATTTCATATAATTTTTACTGTCTGATGGAACAGATTGATTACTGGAAAAAAATTTTATACTGGACCATTTATTCATCTTGATAAAAGGGATGACATGGCTTTTACAACTACTGAGGAGTACTTGCCTAAGGACGGTGGTGATCTTGGTGGTGATTCAGGGGTTTTTGTTTGTATGTTAATGCAAAAGCTAGTTCAAGAAAAAATCTTAAGTATGGAGGGAGATTTTAAAGACACGTGTGCAAGTTCAAGGAAAAACCTTAAGTATATCGCTTGTAGCCAGTGTACAGCCGGTTAAATACTCAAACCTCATTATAATTTCAGATGCACTCACAACATAATCAGTGCCAGAAACAACATCACCTTCAACCGGCAAACCCCATAAAACTTGTACATCTTGAAGTGTTATTGTGGTTTCTCCCACAGGTAAATGAAATGTGTGTATCTCCGGCCTCCATCTCTTTACCAAAGCTGAGATAAGAGCATGGTCAAGTTTACGATAACCACACTCGATTACACCCGCAAAACCAGCCAACCTTATATATCTCATAATATTTTCAGGGATAGACACTTTATCAATAAAAAGCTTTATCACATCGTCTAACATGTAAAATTCCTTTATCGCTTTCTGGTTCTCGAAAATAATAATCAGCTCTATGTTGATCACTTAAAAATAACAGATCGTTATTTAGTGGACCGGGTGTAATTCTCCAGCTCATTTTATTTTTTCAAATGAAGTATGAAATAATAGAATAATTAGGTGAGTAATAAAAATTTATGTGTGGAGATAGATACGAAATTTGGTTGTTTAAATGGGATATATATATATATATATATATATATATATATATATATATATATATATATGAGGGGTGTGGAGATAGATACGAAATTTGGTAGTTGAAGATTGAATTGTCTGGGTTTTTGAGAACCCGCCCTTGCCAAGGGCATGGTCTCCTGCCAATTAGGTTTTCTATTGAGTGGTGGAGATTGTTTGTTGAAATAAATCGGATAGTTGGGGGTGTTTGGAGAACCCGCCCTTCCCAGGGGCGAGGTCTTCCATTAATACAAACCACACACGCATTACAATGAGGGGACAGAGGAACAGACAGTGACAAACGCGTGTTGACCGAGGGGAAGAACCCGCCCATGGTAGGGGCGGGTACCCCTAATGTGACAAATTGACAAGACTTGACCCCCTTGTCATCTCTCTCTCCAAAATACCTAATTTTAAAAAAAATCACTTTAATGTCCATGATATAACAATCAAAACGATCTTAAATTGCTAATTAGTATACATTAAATTAGTAAACTTATTAGCTAAAGTTGTGTGCTTAGTAAAGTGGCCACAACATTATTCAAATTGGTCACATCTTCATTTTTCCTTTTTGACTTAAACTTACCGTTAATGGTCTTTACCTATGCTACTATATTAATCAAAACATTGTGTTAATTTTATAAAAAATTAAGATACCTAATATAATTTTTTAATCATTAGGTACAAATATTCTATGCAATTATTTCTATTTTACCCATCATTTAATAAACTTTTCTAATTAATACATACTAGTGGAAATATCAGCGCGTTGTCAGCCGTTTTGCGGAATTTTTTTAGAATTTGATTTTAGTTGGTATCGGCTCGGTACGTTATGATGTAAATTAAAAAAAGTCTTTAATACAACTATATTATCCCAACAAAATTAGTGAAAGCATGGGTGGTATTTGTGGTTGGAAATCACTTATTACCTAGATTTTAGGGGGTTCGTTTTTTGAATGTAGGTTAGAATTTTATAATCATCCAAGCCAGCTTTCGGTGGTGATTTGCATAAATCGAAGAAAGTTAATGGATAAATTGTCACCACAAATTATAATCTTTGTTGTTATTGAGCTGTTAACAACTGACAAAGGAAATGGAAAGAGATACTAGAACTCAATGGTAATGAACGAATGGTAATGAAAGTAAATGGTAGTTTTGTATGACCACGTGTATATGTTTTAGCATTTGTATTATAAACATGATATACTATAACATCTCGTGTTTTCGTTAAATAAAGTTAACCTCGTTAATTCTTGTAAGGACTGATCTGTCATTTAATGGAACTTTGAGGACTTGTTATGTTATTTTTAGATCTTTAATGCATATGCAATTGTTTAATTGAACATAAAAATAATAATAATGATAATAATACAATCAATGATAATAATAATAATAAATAATATTCTTAATCTTGTAATAATATAAATTTTATCATGTTAAAACTTGAAATTTCTTAGTTTTTACATAAAATGTTAACATTAATAATCACAGGGACTAAAATTTAACTTATATTGAAACTAAAACCCAAACTTTGGGTCAAAATGAAACAAAGGTAAACTGCGGGGACCAAAGTTGTAAAGTGGCAAAAGTTTAACCCAAACCACCCCCTATCCCGTTTTTCCCCGGCCATCGCCGGCCGCGGCTCCGACCACCATTGAAACCGCGTTTTCAATGCGATTTTTAACCCAAAAACCCGTTTTTCCCTGGCCATCGCCGGCCGCGGCTCCGGCCACCATTGAAACCGCGTTTTCAATGCGATTTTTTAACCCAAAACCGTTTCCAATCGATTCAGGAACATGATTCGAACTCTTAATGCATTTTAATTTCATTTAATCAATGGTTACAAACACGATTCGATTGAATAACCGAAACCTTTTAATCTAATAGCCGTTCGACAATTAAAACTTAATAATAATCAAATTAAAGGACCCATAATCGAACGTTTAACCAGACTAAAGCTATTACCAATCCCAATTGCACCTGAAACAAACTTAATCATAGAATTTCAATTATCATCTTCATCGCCGACCTGTACCAAGTGTTCACCACCTTCTACCGATTACACTCGAAATTAACATAGGGATTTTGATCACCGAGACCCTTAGAAGCTTTCTGTACAACGGATTTGATTATCATCCATGTTTACATCTAGTTTGCACATCTACTTGGCCGCGACCTGTTCTTCGTTGGGTTCATCTCCAATCCATCATCATACGGGTAATTAAACACATACATAAACTCGTTTTAACATGGGGAACAAAAGCCCCATGATTATAATCAAAAACCTAATCGATTTGATGTTCAATTTGATCCAATATCATTCTAGGGTTTTTAGAAATTGGGGATAATTATTTGTTTGTGTTTAAAAGGCTTAAAAACCAAGAGAAACCGCGGCTGAGAGCCTTGGTTCATTGGTTAGCCACATGCACTCCCACCTTGAGGTCCCGGGTTCGAACCCGGGCACCCTCATACCTTTTTTTAGGCTTTCCAGCCTTTAAAAAAATAACAAAAAAATTCTAAAAAATTATAAAACGTTTTTGTAAACTTTATATATTTTTAAAATCAACAAATTATTTTCTGTAATTTTCCTTTAAATTTAAATAATTATAATACAATATAGCAAGGATTATTTTTAGTTATTTCTTATAAAATGGACATTAAATTATGGTTTAAACAAATGGATTATTATTGGTCCAAACGTTACTTTTAATTATAGTTTAATCCTGTTATTTAAAATAATTATAGAAACTATTTAATATTTAATTTTACCCGTTCCTATAAATACTTTAATTAAGTTAAATTATCTAAATGAAATAATATTTTTCATGGAATTAAAATATAAGTGATTCTATTACTAAATTTTACTTATATATATTAAAAAAACCCCAAATCTCTATTTGAAACCCTAGTTCACATTTAATCATTAATCTTATTATTAAACTTAAATCTTTTAATATATACATTAGGTATCTTGTAAAAGGAATCGTTGGAGCACCGTTTAAATTCTTGTTATCATCTTATATTGATCATGTGAGTTTTCTTGCCCCTTTTTATCTTTTCACACTAATTTGGGGTGAAACATGATTACTTATACATAATACACTTGTAAACGTTTAGACTTGTAAAGCACTTGCAATTCATACTTTTATTTATCATGGTTATTGTGCTTTGTAAGTGTTTATATGAGATACATATTGTGTTGCAATCATTAACTATTGCTAGCATGGTGACATCTTAGATCTTTGGGCCTGACAAGCCTATTTGGTGCTAAAGCCGAGGTATTGCCGGCTCCTGATGACGTATGCTTGTTCATCATGGGAACCAAATACACTTAGCCAATCTTTTATACTTGTAATCAAGTCGAGGTTTGGTTGTAATGATATGTGTTCTATAACCTTACTAGCTTATAACCTATGACATGAATTGCTACTTGTAACCTTATCATATTATGTATGAAAACCTTGAAAACTCACCAACTATTTTTAGTTGACCTTTTATTTTTATCATGTTTCAGGTCAAGCCCAAGTTTAAAATGATCTTTGAAGCTTGCAATAATCTAGGATCTGGACCTAGTTAATGGAATAAAAGAACTATGTTTCTTTATGTTATGTTTGAACTTATTTCATATTTGAGACTTATGTTTGTAATGTCTTTTGAAACTTATAATTTGAATATCTACATTTAAATATAGCGTTATGTGGCTGTGAACAATCTTAACCCTCACACCTCGACGATTCCGCCGTCAAGGTTGGGGTGTGACATATACTTTATCATAAGAGCATAAATAAAATAAAATGATTAATTTTTTAAAATTTAAGCATGATTTTTCATATGGATGTTTTAATCCATATGTAATTATCATTCTATCCTCCTTTCACTTTAACACATATATATATATACATATATATAATACATATATACATATATAAATATTAAAATTATTAAACTCACAATATACCTCTAGAAAAATATTAGTATTATAGTTATTATAAATATGAAGATATATATAAGTTATCTACTTAAATATTTAAATAAAATAATACTTAATTTAAATAGTATTTAGTTATAGAAATATAATTGGTAATTTAAATTTAAATGCTAATTTATATTATCATAAATAAAATAAAATTTAATTAAGTGAATTAAATAATATCATATTATTATTGTACTAATAATATTTATTAAATACATGAAAGATACAAGGATAAAAATGTTAACGTATAAAAAATTTAATGGATAAATTTACCATATTGCCCCTAAAGTGTTAAAATATTAGTCAATTCTCTATTCTACCCCTCTTACATGTCTTGCATTTTTTGTACATGTTGTTTCAAAACTTGTATACTAGGAAAAATTACATCTCTATCCAAAGAGAAATATTATATAATAGTATAAATATAAATATAAGTATTTAAATAAAATAATACTTTATTTAAATAGTATTTAGTTATAAAAATGTGATTAGTAACTATAAATTTAAACGTCAATTTATATTATTAAAATAAAATAAAGTTTAATGATGTTAATTAAATAATATCATATTATTAAATAATATATTAATAATATGTATTAAATAATACAGTAATTAGAAGAAGTTAATTAATAAGGGGTAAAAATGAAACTATTGCATAAACACATATACTCTATGCTTAAAATATTGTATATGTGTCTTACATTTGAATTTAATTACAATCTTACCTTTCTAATATGTATTATATAGTAGTTTTAATATGTATTATATAATAGTATAGATTATTAATACATTTTTTTAATAATGTAAGATTATTCAATTCACTAAATTATATATTATATTATTTATAATATATTAAATTAAAATTAAAATTTATTAATAAGTAATATTTTATTTGTATACTTATATTTATTAAATAATTTTATAACAATAATAATTAATATTAAATTTATAAATAAGTATGATCTTATTTGAATACTTAACTATATAATAATTAAATACTTATAATAATGATGATAATAATAATCTAAATCGATACTATTATATAAAGCATTTGATAAAGATAAACTTGTAATTTTACTTAAAATTTAACATATTTAATATAATTTTTTTAAAGATGATGTACATGTACTATATATAAAAGTTTCTACTTTTCTCATATTTAATAAATTTATCCAATTAATACATTATTTATTATATACTTATTTTTAGTATTATCTTATTTATAATATTTTAAATTACTATTAAAATATATACATTTATTATTTATATTTTTATAACTTAATACTATTTGATTTAAGTATTATTTCATTTACATAGTTATAAAAATAATATCCAAATATGTCAATGTTTAAGATAGATCGTAAAAGAGTTTAGATAACACATGTCATATCACTATATATAACAAATAGATAAAATTATAAGTAGTGAAGTAGTAGGTTTCTCAATGTTACTATATTTATTTTCTTTTTCTTCGAACAAATAAAAATCCTATTTTGTTTTTTATAATTTTACATTTAAAACTCTAAGGATTTTTTAAAAACTAGCTACAACTCTCTCTCTCTCTCTCTCTCTCTCTCTTTTTTTTTTTTTCAAAATTGATAACTACCCATTTCATCATTTTTAA
Source organism: Flaveria linearis (assembly GCA_024085815.1). Classification (NCBI taxonomy): domain Eukaryota; kingdom Viridiplantae; phylum Streptophyta; class Magnoliopsida; order Asterales; family Asteraceae; genus Flaveria; species Flaveria linearis. The sequence goes on along the minus strand of CM044004.1, from coordinate 84,678,511 downwards.
AATTTATATTTAAACACCTAATTTTTTTAAATTTATACTTAAGCCTTCGAGTTATGTCAAACTTTCTTTTAATCAATTTACAATAGAGCTCATTTCACACATAATCTTTTTTTAGGTGATTAGTACTAACGTGCAAATCATTAGAATTCCCTCCAAATGTGAAGGTTTCCGGTTCCCCGTGTGTGAATGATTTTGAAGTTTCAATTCTACTTAGTTTTGAGTTATATATTTCTTTTAGAATAAATTGTTGTTGTCCTTCATGTACTTTGGTTATATTTGTCATGTTCATTCATAAAAAGAGTTTTTTAGCATCTGACTTTCTAAAGTTTTAAAAAGTTGTTATTTTCATCCAAACATGTTTAATTTTGCTAATTTAAAATGTTAAACATGGTGCATGGTTATGATTGTGACTCATGATATAAGAGAGAGGATGAATACATACAGTTGTCTTTGTTGAACAACTCCTTTGTAACGGGTTTCAACCGTCATAAGAAACCAGATCTATCATCCTCCCTCACCGATGAAGGTGACACTCTTATGATTCAGTCAATTTATGAAAACTTCAGAAATAAAAAGGTGAGAGCTCTGATGTAGGTTTCATGAATGTAACAGGATGAACGAAATTTTATTAGCAGCACGTAAACATAAATTAAGATTTTGTTTTTATATGAAAAATTATATACTCACCCCTTCTAGTGTAAGATATTTAACATTTTAGATAAACGAATTGAAGTTAACGTTTTGGATGAAAATAACAACTTTTTAGAACATTGAGGAGCTAGATGCAAAATAAATAAAAAAGAAAACAGAAAAATTTTTGAATGAAAATAACAAACATGGTCAAATCACAGGAGGAAAAACGACAATCTCTTTTTTTATAACTTATAAAAAGTAACTTTTTTAAATTATTGATATACTTTTATGACATGCTTATGTTTAACTAAATTTATATAAATCTAATTATCAACTATTATGTGCATAAGGTGTTGTACCTTATTGGTTTGTTGTTGTACATTCTACTAAAACATGAATCTTTATTGCACAAAGTACAAAGATATATTGTATAGGCTTTTAAATTTTTGAGTAAATTACCATTTGCATCCTTGAGGTTTAGTGATTTTGACCATTTGCATCCCTACAGTTTAAAAATCCTCATACACCCTAACGTTTCATTTTTATTCCCATTTGAATCCAAAACACTAACACCGTTAACTTATTCTGTTAATTTTTATAAAATGACAAAAATGCCCTTAAATCAACCACTACACAATATAAAAACCCCTAACCCACTACCCCCTTTTTTCTCTCTCGCTGGAGTCAACAACCACCGCTACCTCCACTGACTCCTCCCGCCATCGCCACCACCTCCATCGCCACCACCGCACACGATGACGCCCACATCCCTAAATCCAAACATCCAAAAATACCCTTAAATCAAACATGTGGTCAACATTCACCCACACCCAAAATCCCCAAATCCAGACATCAATTTCATCTTTTTCACCGGCGCCTGTTTCTTCCACGACTTCACACCCCAAAAAATCTTCACAAAATCACACTCCAAACATACATCATCTTAATTCTCACCACCGCCCTGAAATCTCAATCCACCATGGGTTCCCAATCGTCGGCGAAGCCGTACAACTTCTTGATCTACAGCAAAAACCGGCTGGATCGGTGGCTTATTGGGCCAAATCTGTGAATCTCAAGCCATTCATTTCGCCTATGGCTCCAGTCGGCTCGAGTCACGCAACAGCTTGATCGCCGACATTGACGCCGTTAACCCGACCCATGTGTTCAATGCCGCCGGACTCACCGGAAGACCCAACGTTGACTGGTGTGAATCGCATAAAGTGGAGACGATTCGGACGAATGTTGTTGGGACCTTAACGCACACGGCGGCGCCCACATCCCCAAATCCAGACATTTGTGGAGGTGGTGGTGATGGAGGTGGTGGCAACAGCGGGAGGAGTCAGTAGAGGTAGCAGTGGTTGTTGACTCCAGCGAGAGAGAAAAAAAGGGTAGTGGGTTAGGGGTTTTTATATTGTGTAGTGGTTGATTTAAGGGCATTTTTGTCATTTTGTAAAAAGTTAACAGAATAAGTTAACGGTGTTAGTGTTTTGGATTCAAATGGGAACAAAAATGAAACGTTAGGGTGTATATGAGGATTTTTAACCTGTAGGGATGCAAATGGTCAAAATCACTAAACCTCGAGGATGCAAATGTAATTTGTACTAAATTTTTTGTTAAGCACCTAGAAAGTTATATTTTCACCCCATCAAGTTTGACTATATTTATACTTTATATCATTTACTTATTAACTTCTAACGCTTTTCCTTTACAAAATTTAAAATTTAATGCTTTATAAAATTTCAAATATACCATTAAGGCGCACTTATTTTTATCTACGTTTGGTGTAAATTTTATATAAAACAGACTTATATATCATTTTGTACAAGTGATCAATGCATAAATGTACAAATTGCCATAGGAATTTTAATGTTTTGATTTTTTTTTTTTATTTTTTTGCTTATTATCCTCCAACTTTTAGAGAATGAATTTTATTAAAATTCAAAATTATTCGTGTGTACTTTTTTATTTAACATTAAAATTTTTAACTGTTATGTTTTTTCGGTCGTGACATGCCCATTTTATCAACGTTTTGACGTTAAATTTCTTATCAGTATATATGCTTCCAAATACTATCAATGGTATCCCTCACCCCATGGGTTTGTGACGGTTTAATAATTTATATAAAGTTTTGAGTGTTTTAAAAAATGTACAAATTTTATTTTTCTTACCTTCAACTTATGATTTTGTGGCAATGCTTAGACCTTAATTTTTACGATTTGCATCCCCATCGTGACGCGATGGTCTTAATACTAGTTCCATATAAAACTGAGTTGTATGTAAAATTGTCCAAGTCATCACAACCAAAATATAAAGATCATCAAAGATGCTTTAAGAGCATTCACAACCCACTCTTCATCTTTATCTCTATAATTACACTAAAAATCACTACTTTTTCTCTTCTTTTTAATAAAATAATATTTTTTTATACTTTTATCATTACATTTTTTCTCTCCTCCACTCACAATCACTTTCAACAAATATTAAAAATTAATAGAGATAAACGGTGTTTTATCAAATATAAAGATGAAAAGGAACATGTTCTCTATCCTCCACTCACAACCACTAATAACATTATCTATAATGTAGAGAACGTACTCACAGATTTATAGAGAACGAGCTATTAATACTCATGAAACCAAGAGATAAATACTTATATACAAATCGTCAGCTTCAAGTATTATAGATTTGATCACTGCTGCCACTCAAAGTAATAACTATTAATCAATCCTTAAATTGGTGTCAATCTAATTTAAACTTTAAGTTGTTTTTTTCATAATATTTTATCTTGATATTTAACTTTTGTATCAAAGCTTATAATAGTTTACTTGATTTATCTTTTTTTGTTACATTATTTGTATCTTTTTAATTTTATACTTTGTATTTTATATCGTTTTAATTCTATTAAATATGTAAATAAGAAATAATTTGTTTAGACGTATAGAGTCGATATATAGTAGCACATATGTATTACGGAAAGGTAATACACTACTAGAAGGGTGCCCGCGCAATGCAGCTGGACGACATTTTACATTTGATACGTGCATTTAATATTTTGTTATTCTTGTAGTAGTTTTACAAAAGTTTATTATATTTTTTTGTAAGCTAAAATTTAAAACAACAGATAAATGAGTTCTGCATGACGACTTGTATATACGCATTAACTTATTGTACCTCACAAAATACAGATCGTTTCAGTAAAATGTTTACATCAAAATGTTTAAAAATAAAAACAGGTTAAATTATAGTCTCAAAACATTTTTTAATATGATATATTAAAAGATAGAGCTGAAATCTTAAAACATATTAAGTTTTTTTAGTGTATGGGTAGATAATATAAAATTTTATGCAAATATTAGTAAGTGTAAGGTTATTGTATAACTAATTATAAGTGGTAATGTGTAAATAATGTTATAAATACTATTTTACCCTTAAAAGTGATTGTATTTTATGCATTGAATATAATAAGTGTTCTTAATTTTTTGATATCTTAAAATACCCCTCTCATATGCTTTATATATAGTATAGATTATATATTATCATCTCTCTTAGCATACACTCTCTACTTTACATCTATTTTATTATTAAAAATCATCACAAGTAGACTCTTCAAAATTCAAAACCACAACCATTTAATTTGAACCTTAGTACAATATTTTATGATCAGGAAGTTCCATTTGAGACTATGATCTATTAGATAATCATAAATAATTAATATAAAATCAAAGCAACTGACTATATTAATTAATATAATTAATATCCAACTCCAATTTAACCTAATATATATGTATATATATATATATGTATATATGTATATATATGTATATATATGTATATATATGTATATATATGTACATATATATACACACATACATATATATATATACACATATATATACATATATATACACACACACATATATATATACATACATACATACATATATACATATATACACACTGTCACACCCTCAGATTCCGGGTCTGGAATCTATCACGGAGGGGTGAGCAAACAGGATCGAACACAGTAGTTACACATGAGATGCAGTTATCTATATGATAAGTTTTAGATAACCATTTCATTAATAATCAGAGCATTAGATATTATACGCAGCGGAAATAAATACATATATTGTTTCTTAACAATACGTCTAATCATGTCTTATTAATAACCAATATGTATCTGGAGCTCTTATATGATCCTATGTGCATATCCATAAGCTCCTAGTAGATACCTGGAATACATGTAAATCAAGTGTCAACACAGGGTTGGTGAGTTCATAAATAAACACAATGATAAATCGTCAATTATCATCCAAAGAAAGATTTACTTTGTGAAGATATGGAACCCTTTTATAAGGTGAACCCGCTATCCCACATACTTACTAAGTACAAGCCCAACAAATCCTTCACATTGAATTTGTCCATGTATCATAGTTTATTTGCATATGGATAGCCTGTCGGAACCCTTTTATAAGGTGAACTCATTATCCCACACACAAGCACCAAGCAAAGCACCATCATGGTTCATAAAACAAAAGGGCATGTTTCATCCCAAGAATAGTAAGTAATATCACAAATAAAAGTTCCATCTCAAAAGAACATGCCTCATCCCAAAACCAAAGTAAAGGGAAACACGAGAACTCACAAAATAATCAGAAATCACGACATGTATTCCAGCCCCAAAATATTTAAATCATTAAAAAGGGGGACAATTACGAACTCACCTCAGTCCTTTGTGTTGTTGACAAGCTAGTAAATTCCTGCTAAGGAATTATAATTCACATAAGCAAATATTTACAAATCCATAACCTAAATAAGTTAGATCTTGAACCTGGTGTTCAATTGATCTAGGTTTTTGGTTTTCTAGGGTTTGTTATAAACATTAAATCATTTAATTATTTTTGTTAATAATTAATGATTTATATAAAATTTAATTAGTTTAATAATGATTTTGACATATCATTATATTCTAATTAAATTATAGACGTTATATAAACATATAAGTTTATATTTAATTTTTGTAAGATTTATAAATATTTAAATTTATAAAATTTACTTTGTATTTATATTATCAAAATAAGTCCATAAAATATTATAACATCCATTAATAATTTGATGATCTAATTTATTTTTTGGAAATCCATTTTTATATGGATAATAATTTATAACACATGTAATATTTATTTTCAGAAATAATTTAGGCTTTTAAATAATTATTTTTCTATAATTATTATGATTTATCATTAAATAAAAATGATATGGTGTCCAATTAATGGATTAATACTTTAAATCATAATTTCAAGTCTATTTTTATAAAAATGGTTATTTATAATATTTTTAAATATTATTTTATAAATTTTATTTAAAGTATTTTTAATTAAATAATTTACAGAAAAATATTTAATGGTGTTAGAAATAGCAGAAGCTTTTAAAAATTATTTTTATAATTTTTAATAATTTTTATATATTTTTAAATAATCCAAAAAGGATTTAAAAAAAAATATGGGAGGTGTACGGTTCGAACCCGTGACCTCCCCCCCACACCCCTGCGCACAAACCAGTGAGCCAAAGGCTCCATATCGAACAGAACACGGACCCGATTAAATTTAAACACAATCCTGAATGTTCATCCCCAATTCAAGAACCCTAGATTCATGGATCGACCAAATTGATCCATGATTCGTTCCTGTTAACAATCATATTCATGGGGCTTTTGTTCCCCATGATAAATCGAACATATGGGTGTATTTAATTTACCAGAAAGATGTCTGATCGATGATGAACACTGGATGAACGAGCCGCGGTTCTTGTGGTGTTGATTTGGAAATCAAATGGTGATGTTAACCAAATTCACTTCACAGGTAGCTTCAAACGAGGTCAAAGATCAATTGCCCTCTGTCATTTGTGACTTATAATAGGTCTAAGTAAGAGTTTGAGTGTGTTGCAGGTCGCGGGGGAAAGATGAATCGAATTCGAGGTATGCTGTTGTTTTAGATGCAATTCGTAGTGTCATTCGACTGGTATTACTTATAGGATGATTTAGGTGAGATCAATTCGATTAATTATTCAGCCTCAGTGCGATTCGAAGGCTGTAAAGGAGCCGACATGTTCACGTGGTGGTTAGATCGCACCAGCTGATCCTTTATTCGAATTGTTGGGTGGGTCGAGTTCGAGTCGTTCACATGAGAGTGTCGGTAGCTTTAATTCGATTAAAAACCGTGCATTTTTGGCGTTTTGGGTTGGCCGGATCGTCGCCGGGAATGGCGCCGGAACAGTGGTCGCCGGCGAGGGGAAATGGTTTTGAAATAATTACAGAATGGTCCCTGGGGTTTGTAAACTTTTCATTTTATGTTTTAAGTTTCAAAACATGTTTCAAAATTTACAAATAACCCCCTGGACTTAATTTAAATCAATTAAATAAATTTTATAAATAATTATTATTATTATTTTCATTATTAACATTATTATTTTTAATAATAATATTATTATTATTATTATTGTCATTATTAATAATAATAATATCATTATTATTATTATTATTATTATTATCACTATTTGTAATAATAATATCATTATTATTATTATTATTATTATCATTATTTGTAATAATAATATCATTATTATTATTATTACTATTATTATCATTATTTTTATTATTATTAATTTTATTATTAAATAATAATAAAAATATAAAAACAAATCATAAATTCACATAGAATTTATATTAAATCACGAAAAATTTTCGGGTTGTCACATCATCCCCCTGTTAGAGGAATTTTCGTCCCGAAAATTAAGATGTACTCGCAACATTTTTGAACAAGTTAGAATACTTGCACATCATTTCGTCCTCTCATTCCCAAATGAACTCAGGACCACGTCGGGAGTTCCATCGAACTTTGACAACCGGAATCTTGCTCTGAATTTAAGAAAACTGGTTTTTCGATTAAATTCAGCAAGACACGAGTACTAAGGAAACAAGTATCTAAGTTTAAGCATATAACTTCTTAATCTTAGTCAATCTCTAACTAAGGCAATTTACTTTGTGCAACTATTGTGTGTGGCTATAGGCTAGATGCAATTCCTAACTCACTATAACCAATGGCTCTGATACCAATCTGTCACACCCTCAGATTCCGGGTCTGGAATCTATCACGGAGGGGTGAGCAAACAGGATCGAACACAGTAGTTACACATGAGATGCAGTTATCTATATGATAAGTTTTAGATAACCATTTCATTAATAATCAGAGCATTAGATATTATACGCAGCGGAAATAAATACATATATTGTTTCTTAACAATACGTCTAATCATGTCTTATTAATAACCAATATGTATCTGGAGCTCTTATATGATCCTATGTGCATATCCATAAGCTCCTAGTAGATACCTGGAATACATGTAAATCAAGTGTCAACACAGGGTTGGTGAGTTCATAAATAAACACAATGATAAATCGTCAATTATCATCCAAAGAAAGATTTACTTTGTGAAGATATGGAACCCTTTTATAAGGTGAACCCGCTATCCCACATACTTACTAAGTACAAGCCCAACAAATCCTTCACATTGAATTTGTCCATGTATCATAGTTTATTTGCATATGGATAGCCTGTCGGAACCCTTTTATAAGGTGAACTCATTATCCCACACACAAGCACCAAGCAAAGCACCATCATGGTTCATAAAACAAAAGGGCATGTTTCATCCCAAGAATAGTAAGTAATATCACAAATAAAAGTTCCATCTCAAAAGAACATGCCTCATCCCAAAACCAAAGTAAAGGGAAACACGAGAACTCACAAAATAATCAGAAATCACGACATGTATTCCAGCCCCAAAATATTTAAATCATTAAAAAGGGGGACAATTACGAACTCACCTCAGTCCTTTGTGTTGTTGACAAGCTAGTAAATTCCTGCTAAGGAATTATAATTCACATAAGCAAATATTTATAAATCCATAACCTAAATAAGTTAGATCTTGAACCTGGTGTTCAATTGATCTAGGTTTTTGGTTTTCTAGGGTTTGTTATAAACATTAAATCATTTAATTATTTTTGTTAATAATTAATGATTTATATAAAATTTAATTAGTTTAATAATGATTTTGACATATCATTATATTCTAATTAAATTATAGACGTTATATAAACATATAAGTTTATATTTAATTTTTGTAAGATTTATAAATATTTAAATTTATAAAATTTACTTTGTATTTATATTATCAAAATAAGTCCATAAAATATTATAACATCCATTAATAATTTGATGATCTAATTTATTTTTTGGAAATCCATTTTTATATGGATAATAATTTATAACACATGTAATATTTATTTTCAGAAATAATTTAGGCTTTTAAATAATTATTTTTCTATAATTATTATGATTTATCATTAAATAAAAATGATATGGTGTCCAATTAATGGATTAATACTTTAAATCATAATTTCAAGTCTATTTTTATAAAAATGGTTATTTATAATATTTTTAAATATTATTTATAAATTTTATTTAAAGTATTTTTAATTAAATAATTTACAGAAAAATATTTAATGGTGTTAGAAATAGCAGAAGCTTTTAAAAATTATTTTTATAATTTTTAATAATTTTTATATATTTTTAAATAATCCAAAAGGATTTAAAAAAAATATGGGAGGTGTACGGTTCGAACCCGTGACCTCCCCCCCCACACCCCTGTGCACAAACCAGTGAGCCAAAGGCTCCATATCGAACAGAACACGGACCCGATTAAATTTAAACACAATCCTGAATGTTCATCCCCAATTCAAGAACCCTAGATTCATGGATCGACCAAATTGATCCATGATTCGTTCCTGTTAACAATCATATTCATGGGGCTTTTGTTCCCCATGATAAATCGAACATATGGGTGTATTTAATTTACCAGAAAGATGTCTGATCGATGATGAACACTGGATGAACGAGCCGCGGTTCTTGTGGTGTTGATTTTGAAATCAAATGGTGATGTTAACCAAATTCACTTCACAGGTAGCTTCAAACGAGGTCAAAGATCAATTGCCCTCTGTCATTTGTGACTTATAATAGGTCTAAGTAAGAGTTTGAGTGTGTTGCAGGTCGCGGGGGAAAGATGAATCGAATTCGAGGTATGCTGTTGTTTTAGATGCAATTCGTAGTGTCATTCGACTGGTATTACTTATAGGATGATTTAGGTGAGATCAATTCGATTAATTATTCAGCCTCAGTGCGATTCGAAGGCTGTAAAGGAGCCGACATGTTCACGTGGTGGTTAGATCGCACCAGCTGATCCTTTATTCGAATTGTTGGGTGGGTCGAGTTCGAGTCGTTCACATGAGAGTGTCGGTAGCTTTAATTCGATTAAAAACCGTGCATTTTTGGCGTTTTGGGTTGGCCGGATCGTCGCCGGGAATGGCGCCGGAACAGTGGTCGCCGGCGAGGGGAAATGGTTTTGAAATAATTACAGAATGGTCCCTGGGGTTTGTAAACTTTTCATTTTATGTTTTAAGTTTCAAAACATGTTTCAAAATTTACAAATAACCCCCTGGACTTAATTTAAATCAATTAAATAAATTTTGTAAATAATTATTATTATTATTTTCATTATTAACATTATTATTTTTAATATTATTATTATTATTATTATTATTGTCATTATTAATAATAATAATATCATTATTATTATTATTATTATTATCACTATTTGTAATAATAATATCATTATTATTATTATTATTATTATCATTATTTGTAATAATAATATCATTATTATTATTACTATTATTATCATTATTTTTATTATTATTAATTTTATTATTAAATAATAATAAAAATATAAAAACAAATCATAAATTCACATAGAATTTATATTAAATCACGAAAAATTTTCGGGTTGTCACACACACACACACATATATATATACATACATATATATACATATATATAAACAATTTTAATAGTTTTAAAAGTTATAGTATAGTACGTGAAAATTAAAGAAAACTATTATTATATAAAAAATAGTTTTGTTTTTAGAAAAAGAGTTAAATTATATATATGTTAATAATAGATTGGAATAAATAGTGTTTTTTGAACCTTTGATGCATTGTGTACAAGTTGGTGATGCAGGTATCGTTTTTTATGCATCATGTACAACAATTTGATGTGTGTGTGTGTATTGTGCTCCCCTTTTAATTGGGATTTCGTCACCATTCTTCACGCACAAGAACCAAGCTCTTGTTTCCATCGCCACAGCAACCTCCATCGTCTTCACCGCCGGCTGTGGCCACTGTTATGGTTGTTCACCCCATTTCTGGTGATGGACGGTTGTTTGTTGCCGTTGTCAGCAGTCGTTTCATATGACGGCCGTCTGTAGCGATGGTGACGATATAGCTTCCATCACCAAGGCGGCGACTGTGGCCACCGTGGAAGCGTGATTATGTTCCCGTTGACGGGACATCTCGCCCGATGGTCGTCTGTGGCGATGTGTGCCATGCAACTTCTATCGCCACCTCCGTCGAATCTGGGCAGTGCCGATTTGTTATCGTCACCACCATTGTCGGTGGCCTTTAGGTTGTCTGGCTTCATTGGGAATGAATAGTGTTTTTTGAACCCTTGATGCATTCTGTATAAGTTGGTGATGCAGGTATCGTCTTTATGCATCCTGTACAATAATTTGATGCGTGTATATTGTGCTCCCCTTTTGATTGGGGTTTTCTCACCATTCTTCATGCACAAGAACCAAGCTCTGGTTTCCATCGCCACCGCAACCTCCACCATCTTCGCCGCCGACTGTGGCTACTATTATGGTTGTTCGACCTATTCCCGGCGATGGACGGTTGTTTGTTACCGTTGTAAGCGGTCGTTTCATCTGACTGTCGTCTGTAGTGATGGTGATGATATAGCTTCCATCACCAAGGTGGTGACTATGGCCACCGTGGAAGCGTGATTATGTTGTCGCTGACTGGACATCTCGTCTGATGGTCGTCTGTGGCGATGTGTGCCATGCAACTTCCATCGCCACCACCGTCGAATATGGGCAGTGCCGATTTGTCATCATCGTCTCTATTATCGGTGGCCTTTGAGTTGCCTTGCTTCAGTGGCGTGGTGCTGGTTAATAGCCCATGGAGCCGACGAACTTCATATTGTATGTCGGTCACTTTCTGGTCACAAATCTTAACCCTGGTTTGTCGGCCGCCACCGTCGCCACTGACGACCTTTCGGTTGACCAGTGGCATTCGTGGTGGGGTGGTTGTGGGTCGTCGCCATCCGAGGTTTAGGGTTACATCTAATCCTAATAGTTTGTTGGATCTGGCCTTTTGTTTCTCTGCTGTGTGGAGTTTTGTATTGGGTATATTTGATGTTAACCCTCACTTCTGGGGTTTATGTTTTGTTATCTACCTCTGGGTTCTAATTTTTGGTTGGTGATTATGGCCAGGGCCACCCCGAACCCTAATCTTCTATTTTGATCTGTGACGGTAGATTTCCGTGTTCATAAGTCAATGATGATGATGACCCGTCATCTGAGACCCTTATACCTCAGTTAGTTTCGGTTGATTATCTGAAATCATTAGGGTTTGTTTTTGGTTTGTTGATGATGATGGCTATGGTTTGTGGATGACAGTGTTTATTCGTTCCCTCTAGAGACGTAACTATGGCGTACTCGGTGATGGCAAGTGTGGTGTTCAGCACTTGCAACCTGATTTGCAGCCATGGTAACCAAAAACCCAGATCAGAGTCTATTGCTTCATGTTTTGAGTTTTTTCTGCTTTGTTTTCTTACTTGCTTTATTAACATATATTCATTTGTTACACGAGATGTGTCTTAACGGATTTAGGCCAAACCTGTGAACTTTTTGAACCAAACGTTTAACGAATTTGATTTGGTTTGGTTGGTAAATTATGTTCTTTTTGACCCTCATGCGCCATTGATTTGGTTTGGTTGGTAAATTATGTTCTTTTGAACAAATTGCAGCTCCCTGAGCCTCGACTTAAGAAGTATTTAGTTTTGAGTGGCGCTTTGACGATTGCGTAGTTTCCTATATTAACCGAAACTTGTGGCTATGATGATGGGTTGTCTGGGCCTCGATTTATCCGTTTCCAAGACATGCAAAGCGCGTCGGGGCATCACACCTAGTTTATAAATAAAAAAGAACGTAAAACTTAAATTGGGTTAGGACATGGAATACCTTTTAAAAATAAGTATGACACTATATTTTGGTAAATATCTCTAAAATATCCATAAATAACGTTGGTATGTATAGTCGTTCAACAATCTAACACTAATGTGATGTTTGTTTATTCTGCATCAAAGCAGTATGCGGTATTAATGCTGTTCACGAGCCTAGCCGAACAGAGCGGACCTTTGCTCGTGCTTGGTGTAACATCTCGTATTTTCGTTAAATAAAAGTTAACTTTGTTATGTTATTGTAAGGACCATTTATGTTATCTATGAAACCTTGAGAGCTTGTTTATGGTTATTTCTTAGTTTGTCTTTAATTCTTTAAATTTGGACGTAAATAATTTAGGTAATAATTTGAACATAATAATAAATAATAATTATATTAATAATAATAATAATAATAATAACAATAGTAATAATAATAATAATAATAATAATAATAACTAAAATAATAATAAAATAACAACAACAATAATAATGATAATTTATAAAAGTTAAATAATTAATAAATTAAAAATGTAAAGCTTAATTAAGTTTAGGGGGCCTTTATGTCAATTTGCAAACTTGAAATGAAAGTTTTAAGCATAAAATAATAAAGGAGTGAACTGCAGGGACCATTTGTGTAGTTTTAAAAGTTACAACCCAACCCCTCGCCCACTCTTAAACCTGTAATTCCGGTGACAACCTCCGGTCACCTTCCAGTCGACGCCGGCGACCCCAAGAACAACCGAAACACCTCGAATCATAACTGCAAAACCATCCCTAACCGTTCCTGAACACGATTCGAACTTAAAGACACACTTTAATTTCATTTAAACATCGGTTATGTAACCACCCGTATTATTATGTTAACTCCTGTTAATATTTGATAATAATACGACCATGGGAATTTTAATTGTAAGCTTTCGATAATTAATAATAATAATAATAATAATAATAATAATAATAATAATAATAATAATAATAAAAAATAAATAAATAATAATACTGCTATTAATAATTGGTAAGGATTATAAATATATATATATATATATATATATATATATATAAAAGCATGTATTAAAAATTGTAGTTAAAGGTTCAGGGGGTGATTATGCAATTTTTGAAACCTAAAACCAAAGTTTAAAACATAAAGTATTAAACTTAAAACCACAGGGACCGAATCTGTAAATTTTTCAAACCCAAACCATCCCCCCGTTTTTCCGGCGAGTCTCCGGCGAGACTCCGGCCGGACTCCGGCGAAGCCAAAAACGACCAAATTTCATCATTTCAACTCGCAAAACCGGTTCCAATGCCCTCGTGGACTAGATTCGAACCTAAAGCACCTATTAAACACCATTAATCGTCGGTAAAATCGAATCCAAAGTTTCCACATCGAACACACAAAATTCCCGACAAGAAATCGGGCAATTTACCCAATTTGAACCCCACAATCACACCGAAAGTTTCCTTGGATCCAATTTGGATTGAATTCCAACACAAAACGTGTTGAATTAGTCAAACAAACGGCTAAAAATTCTCACTTTTCTCGGATTCGTTACAGCTCGATAATGCACTCAAACAACCACAATAAACAAATTAAAAGCTACCAAAATGGTCATTATACACACTTAATCGAACTCGAGTGCCAATTTTACCAAAAACAAACACAAACACCGAAATCACTCGTCACCTACATCGCGACCTGCAACTCCAATTCTAAGCAACTTCCACTCGATTTTAATTGAAATTAACATAGGGGTTTCCATCTAGATCATCATTAGAAGGTTCCCCTAAGTTTAATTTGATTATCGTTGTGTTTTGAGCATCAACCGATTACCCCACGAGCCGCGACCTGTTCTTGAAGAGTTCAACCTCAATCGAACATCGTACGGGTAAATTACACACACATACATACTCGATACATCATGGGGAACAAAAGCCCCATGATGTCCGAAGCTATCTAAGTCGAATTCATGCTCAATTTGAGCTTTGATCGATCTAGGGCTCGAATTTGGATTTGGGGTTTTGGTATTATTGGTTTAAAAGAAATAAAACCGGATCATAACCGCGGCTAAGGCCTTGGTTCACCGGTTCCCACGCTCTATCACATCCGAGAGGTCCCGGGTTCGACCCCGGGCCACCTCATATATTTTTAAACACTCTTTTTAAGCATAAAAAAATTCAGAAAAAAATTCTAAAAATCATAAAAACATTTTTACAAACATTAGAAATTTTTAAAACAACCTAATTATTTTTCTGAAATTTATTTCAACATTTTAATTATTTATTTTAATTGTTTTAAATAAATAAAATAACTAATTATATTTAAAATTAGTGTATAATATATAATTATAAATTGAATCCAATATATCTACATAGATATATATTATCCGATTATCGAAACAATTTTTATTTGAATAAATTACATGTGTATAATTTTTTTACATAATCGTATACAATTTATAACTAACATACGATGTATAATTATGTTTACTTATGTATAAATGTATTATATACATATAATTATGTATATAAATATACATATAATTATATATAATTACATGATTATATATAATTATGTATATAATTATACATATACAATTTATTAATAAATTGTATATATGTATAACTTATATGTATAAATTATTTTAAAATTGTTGACATAATCACTTACAACCAATTCATTTCAAGACATTCAAACCAAACAAAAAAAATTATAAATTTAAACTACCATTCAAGACCCAATGGAGAACCTAATACATTCCCAAATTCCCAAATCATTATTATTCTAACTCGAGACACCGTTCCTTAGGTTAATCATAAGGAAATCGTGGGTGTCTAATCTATCACGTCCAAATTCCAATCTCATCAATCAGGTGAGTATTCATATCCCCTTTTTATATCATTTCTTATTTGGGGGAAATCATGTGATACAATATATTCAATCATGATATTCTATTGTTATTTCATTCTAAATTCAATTCAATACAGGTTATGTTATTACTTGCAATTATGTGAACATACTGTGATAAACTGGACGACAGTAAAACCCTAATTCAATCAATCAATCAATCCTGGCAACAATGTAGATCTACTGGTTTGGATAACCCACCCCACATGGCTTACGAGTGGTGATTGTGCCAGAGGCAATTAGTCAATCTATGATGTTTATGTGCAAGTTTATTATATGCAAGTGTCAAGTCAAGGGGTTTATATTGTGTCGGTTTATCTATATGCTTCGCGGTTGCCATATAAGTCTTAATATCACCTTGTGAATTGAATTATTCTCGATGGATCAATCAATCAATCTATATGTATATTCAAAACTGTGATTACTCACCAGCTAACTCGTTAGCTGACTTTATTTTCTCACATGAATTATTCTTAATATCACTCCTAACCTCTCATTGTTATTCTAAACAATCTCATTAACGATTCTATTATTTTGAAAAGTTTTAAAAACCAATTACCCATTTCTAATAGAGGTTTCTTCTTTCCTTATTATACAGCATGTCTTCTCGTCAAAACCGCTCCCGATCTAGAAGCTCTGGCCGCAAGATTGCTGCTATAGTGGCACGTGAAGTTGCTGCGGTTATCCCAACACTGCTTACCCATTTGAACCAAGGCAACAACACCGTTCAAAATCAAGCCGTACAAAACCCAACTGCACCAAACCCTCCACGAACTTGTACTTACAAGCATTTTAATTCTTGCAATCCCACTAAGTTTAGCGGGACCGAAGGTGCCACTGGTCTTTTACAGTGGTTTGAGAGTATCGAGAACACTTTCCTTAATAGTGAGTGCCCTGAGAATCTCAAGGTTCGTTATGCTACAAGTGTTCTTCAAAAGAGAGCACTCACTTGGTGGAACGGTGAGAAACGAACCCGTGGAACTGATGCAGCATTAGCATTGACATGGGATGAAGTTAAGGAGCTCATGACTCGGGAATTCTGTCCGAGAAATGAAATTAAGAAATTGGAAGCTGAGTTTTGGGACTTAACTCAAGAAAGTGGAGAAAATCTAGCTTATACCAACCGATTTCATGAACTGAGTTTACTTGTTCCTCATCTGGTTACTCCTTTAACTCGGGCCATCGAGAAATACATCGGTGGTCTACCCATGCAAATTCAAGACACGGTGTGGGGTAGGAATCCTGCAACCTTGGAAGATACCATCCGGCTAGCTGCTCAGCTAACTGACAATCATGTCAAGGCTGGAACCCTGACTAGGAAATGTGCTAAGAAGGTGCCCGGGAAACCCTCAGCTGAAACCCCTAAGGAGGAAAAACCTGAACCTTCTCAAAACAAGAAGAGGAAGGCTAAATCCCAAAACTTTGCTGTGATTACCCCTGCTGTGCCAATTAATCAAGTCCCTCCAACTCGTCAACCAGTAGTCAACAACCAACCACCGATGAAGAAGCCATACGCTAGACCCTTTCCGCAATGTGACCACTGCAAGTATCACCATCCTGCTAACGTTCAGTGTCGCCAATGCACAAACTGTGGTCGTTTCGGCCATACATTCAACGTGTGCAAGAATACTGCAAGGGTTCCAGTTACCACACCAACTGTTCAGCATACCCCGACAATCACACACGCAAGAGCTTGCTACCAATGCGGAGATCCTAACCACTTCCGCAACCAATGTCCGAAGCTTCTCAAGGCCGTCCCTGCAGCTCAAGGTCGAGCATTCAACATCAATGCCCAGCAAGCTCAAGTTAGCAACGACGTGGTGAACGGTATGTTCCAAATTAATAATCAATACGCTTCGATTCTTTTTGACACCGGTGCAGATAAAAGCTTTGTATCCTTAGACTTTGAGCCCTTACTTGCTAGTGCCCGAACCAAGCTAGATAACCCCTTTACGGTAGAGATAGCTGACGAAAAACCCATTACAATTAATTCTGTTATTCCTGACTGTACTTTGAATCTAAGTGAGCATGATTTCCCTATCAATCTTATACCCATGCAACTGGGTAGTTTCGATGTTATAGTAGGCATGGACTGGTTATCAAAGAATCATGCCGAAGTGATTTGTCACGAAAAGACCATTCGTATTCCTCTCCCGACCGGAAGCATACTACAAATCTACGGGGAAAAACCTTACAAGGGGCTTAAACTCATGTCTTGTACCAAAGCTCAAAAGTACCTCCGCAAGCATTACGTGGCTTTCTTAGCTCATATCGTGAAGGCAGATGAGAAACCTAAGAAGATTGAAGACATTCCGGTTGTTCGAGAGTTTCCTGAAGTCTTTCCTGAAGATTTAACCGGTCTTCCTCCCGTTCGTCAAGTTGAATTCCGAATCGACCTTGTACCTGGTGCAACTCCCGTGGCAAAATCTCCTTATCGACTTGAAACATCTGAGATGCAAGAACTTGCTAGCCAATTGCAAGAACTGTCAGACAAAGGATTCATTCGCCCGAGCTCATCACCATGGGGAGCTCCGGTATTATTCGTGAAGAAAAAGGATGGCTCGTTCCGTATGTGCATTGACTATCGAGAGCTCAACAAACTCACAATCAAGAACCGTTATCCATTACCCAGAATCGACGATCTATTTGATCAGCTTCAAGGAGCCACTCATTTCTCAAAGATCGACCTTCGTTCTGGTTACCACCAACTTCGTGTGCATGATGATGATATTCCAAAAACCGCTTTCCGAACGAGATATGGCCATTACGAGTTTACAGTGATGCCATTCGGGTTAACCAACGCACCGGCAGTATTCATGGATTTAATGAATCGTGTGTGTCGGCCATACCTAGACAAATTCGTGATCGTATTCATCGACGACATCTTGATATACTCCAAATCAAAATCCGATCACGAGAATCACCTTCGTCTAATACTCGAACTTCTGAAGAAAGAGAAACTCTACGCCAAATTCTCAAAATGTGAATTCTGGCTTAATGAGGTTCAATTTCTTGGTCACATAGTAAACAGCAAGGGAATTCACGTTGATCCCGCAAAGATCGAGGCAATAAAGAAATGGGGAGAACCTAAAACTCCTACAGAGATTCGTTCATTCCTTGGTCTAGCCGGATATTATCGACGTTTTATTCCTAACTTCTCGAAGATTGCTGTGCCACTCACTGCTTTGACCCACAAGGATAAGCCTTTTTCTTGGGGGCCTGATCAAGAAAAAGCATTTCAAACCCTCAAACAAAAGTTGTGTGAGGCACCGATTCTAACTCTTCCTGATGGAAACGACGACTTTGTTGTCTATTGTGATGCTTCAAAACAAGGTCTAGGTTGCGTACTCATGCAGCGAGGCAAAGTTATAGCTTATGCTTCAAGACAATTGAAGATTCATGAGAAAAATTATACGACGCACGATCTTGAATTGGGTGCTGTCGTATTCGCACTCAAAATCTGGAGACACTATCTCTATGGCACTAAATGTGTTGTATTCACCGATCATAAGAGTCTTCAGTACATCTTCAACCAAAAGGAGCTTAACATGAGGCAACGACGATGGGTCGAACTACTCAATGACTACGACTGTGAGATTTGTTACCACCCCGGTAAAGCTAATGTCGTAGCCGATGCATTAAGTCGTAAGGGCCAAGTTATGCTTCAAAGCGTTACCATTCAAACCGACCTCGTGACCCGTATACTCGAAGCTCAACACGAATTAGTCACCGAGGGCAACATGTATGAGGAAATGTCATGCGGTGCTGAACTCCAATTGGAAACCAAGTCGGACGGACTATTGTATTTTCTAAATCGACTTTGGATTCCGAATCGCGATAATCTTCGAACAACCATCATGGATGAGGCTCACAAGGCTCGTTATTCTATTCATCCGGGAGCAGATAAGATGTTCATGAATCTTCGAAACCAATATTGGTGGTCCGGCATGAAGAAGGATATAGCCTTGTATGTATCTAAATGCCTCACATGTTCCAAAGTCAAAGCCGAGCATCAACGTCCCTCTGGATTACTCGTACAACCCGAGGTTCCATTATGGAAATGGGAAAGCATATCCATGGATTTCATCACCAAGCTGCCTCGTACCGCTAGTGGTCACGATAGTATCTGGGTTATCATTGATCGATTGACTAAGTCGGCTCATTTCATTCCAATTCGGGAAGACTATCGAGTCGAGAAATTGGCTCGTATTTACATTAATGAAATAGTCAGTCGGCATGGTGTACCTTTAGATATTATTTCTGATCGCGATGGTCGTTTTATCTCTCGTTTCTGGAAAAGTCTCCAATCAGCTCTCGGGACTCAACTAAATATTAGCACTGCCTATCACCCACAAACCGACGGTCAGACTGAAAGAACGATATAAACCCTCGAGGATATGCTTCGGGCTTGTGTCATTGATTTCAGTGGATCATGGGATTCTCATCTTCCGTTAATCGAATTTTCATACAACAATAGTTACCATACCAGCATCTAGATGGCACCATTTGAGGCCTTGTATGGTCGAAAGTGTCGATCTCCCATCTGTTGGTCTGAAGTTGGTGAATCACAGATTACTGGTCCGGAATTGATACAAGAAACAACCGATAAAATTCATAAGATCTGTGATAACTTGGTCGCTGCTAGAAATCGTCAAAAGCATTATGCTGACAAAAGACGTAAGCCCATGGAATACAATGTCGGTGATCTCGTACTTCTTAAGGTGTCACCTTGGAAGCGAGTGATTCGCTTTGGAAAGAAAGGGAAGCTAGCACCTCGTTACGTGGGTCCATTCAAAGTGCTCGAACGAATTGGGAAAGTGGCCTACAAGCTTGAATTACCCCAGGAACTTAGCAATATACATCCGACGTTTCATGTGTCAAACCTCAAGAAATGTCTTGCCGATGAAAATCTCCACATTCCACTCGACGAAGTCCAGATTGATGAATCTATGCACTTTATTGAGAAACCTGTGGAAATTATGTATCGGGAAGTTAAACAACTCAAACGCAGTCGGATACCCATTGTCAAAGTTCGTTGGGAGTCTAAACGTGGGCCAGAGTACACCTGGGAACGCGAGGACCAAATGAAATCCAAGTATCCTCATCTTTTCGTTTCAGCCTCCTCGTGAACAAATTTCGGGACGAAATTTCCTAAAGCAGGGGAGACTGTAACCACCCGTATATTATGTTAACTCCTGTTAATATTTGATAATAATACGACCATGGGAATTTAATTGTAAGCTTTCGATAATTAATAATAATAATAATAATAATAATAATAATAATAAAAAAAATAAATAAATAATAATACTGCTATTAATAATTGGTAAGGATTATAAATATATATATATATATATATATATATATATATATATATATATATATATATAAAAGCATGTATTAAAAATTGTAGTTAAAGGTTCAGGGGGTGATTATGCAATTTTGAAACCTAAAACCAAAGTTTAAAACATAAAGTATTAAACTTAAAACCACAGGGACCGAATCTGTAAATTTTTCAAACCCAAACCATCCCCCCGTTTTTCCGGCGAGTCTCCGGCGAGACTCCGGCCGGACTCCGGCGAAGCCAAAAACGACCAAATTTCATCATTTCAACTCGCAAAACCGGTTCCAATGCCCTCGTGGACTAGATTCGAACCTAAAGCACCTATTAAACACCATTAATCGTCGATAAAATCGAATCCAATGTTTCCACATCGAATACACAAAATTCCCGACAAGAAATCGGGCAATTTACCCAATTTGAACCCCACAATCACACGAAAGTTTCCTTGGATCCAATTTGGATTGAATTCCAACACAAAACGTGTTGAATTAGTCAAACAAACGGCTAAAAATTCTCACTTTTTCTCGGATTCGTTACAGCTCGATAATGCACTCAAACAACCACAATAAACAAATTAAAAGCTACCAAAACGGTCATTTATACACACCTAATCGAACTCGAGTGCCAATTTTACCAAAAACAAACACAAACACGAAATCACTCGTCACCTACATCGCGACCTGCAACTCCAATTCTAACCAACTTCCACTCGATTTTAATTGAAATTAACATAGGGGTTTCCATCTAGATCATCATTAGAAGGTTCCCCTAAGTTTAATTTGATTATCGTTGTGTTTGAGCATCAACCGATTACCCCACGAGCCGCGACCTGTTCTTGAAGAGTTCAACCTCAATCGAACATCGTACGGGTAAATTACACACACATACATACTCGATACATCATGGGGAACAAAGCCCCATGATGTCCGAAGCTATCTAAGTCGAATTCATGCTCAATTTGAGCTTTGATCGATCTAGGGCTCGAATTCGGATTTGGGGTTTTGGTATATTGGTTTAAAAGAAATAAAACCGGATCATAACCGCGGCTAAGGCCTTGGTTCACCGGTTCCCACGCTCTATCACATCCGAGAGGTCCCGGGTTCGACCCCGGGCCACCTCATATATTTTTAAACACTCTTTTTAAGCATAAAAAAATTCAGAAAAAAATTCTAAAAATCATAAAAACATTTTACAAACATTAGAAATTTTTAAAACAACCTAATTATTTTTCTGAAATTTATTTCAACATTTTAATTATTTATTTTAATTGTTTTAAATAAATAAAATAACTAATTATATTTAAAATTAGTGTATAATATATAATTATAAATTGAATCCAATATATCTACATAGATATATATTATCCGATTATCGAAACAATTTTTATTTGAATAAATTACATGTGTATAATTTTTTTACATAATCGTATACAATTTATAACTAACATACGATGTATAATTATGTTTACTTATGTATAAATGTATTATATACATATAATTATGTATATAAATATAATACATGATATATAATTACATATTTTATTAATAAATTGTATATATGTATAACTTATATGTATAAATTATTTTAAAATTGTTGACATAATCACTTACAACCAATTCATTTCAAGACATTCAAACCAAACAAAAAAATTATAAATTTAAACTACCATTCAAGACCCAATGGAGAACCTAATACATTCCCAAATTCCCAAATCATAATTATTCTAACTCGAGACACCGTTCCTTAGGTTAATCATAAGGAAATCGTGGGTGTCTAATCTATCACGTCCAAATTCCAATCTCATCAATCAGGTGAGTATTCATATCCCCTTTTTATATCATTTCTTATTTGGGGGAAATCATGTGATACAATATATTCAATCATGATGTTCTATTGTTATTTCATTCTAAATTCAATTCAATACAGGTTATGTTATTACTTGCAATTATGTGAACATACTGTGATAAACTGGACGACAGTAAAACCCTAATTCAATCAATCAATCAATCCTGGCAACAATGTAGATCTACTGGTTTGGATAACCCACCCCACATGGCTTACGAGTGGTGATTGTGCCAGAGGCAATTAGTCAATCTATGGTGTTTATGTGCAAGTTTATTATATGCAAGTGTCAAGTCAAGGGGTTTATATTGTGTCGGTTTATCTATATGCTTCGCGGTTGCCATATAAGTCTTAATATCACCTTGTGAATTGAATTATTCTCGATGGATCAATCAATCAATCTATATGTATATTCAAAACTGTGATTACTCACCAGCTAACTCGTTAGCTGACTTTATTTTCTCACATGATTTCAGGTTAAGCAAGATAGTGGATTTCTACGTGCTCATCTAAGACACGGACCTAGTTAAAATAAAAGACAATTATTATTTGTGGTTTCGATTGTTGTATTTGTGTATGTTAAACTTATATTATCTTGTAATCTGATTTTAATATTATTTCCACTATTAGACAACCATGTGTTATGAACAATCCATCATTCCCTCGTCCGCTCCGATGATTCCGCCGTCGGTCGGGGTGTGACAGGTTACAGACATCAAACGATCCAAGAACCGAAGCTTGAATCATTGAAACGTTTGTCAATTAAAGCTCATTAATAATCGAATTAACTGGAACCTAATCGATGGTTTAATCATTACTAAACTACTATCCAACATAATTCCATCTGAAACACTTCTAAACCTCCCAAACGATCCTCATCTTCATCGCGAATCTGTGTCTAACCGAACCCCATACACGTAGCATTATTACCTGCAATTGATAGAGGGCTTAGAATCTTGAATATCCTCTGAAGCTTCACACGAAATTAATTCGATTATCATCATCATCTGCTCATCAAATTGAATACACCTACGGCCACGGTTTGTTCTTCGTCCGTTCTTGTTGATCAACACTTCAATCCGGGTAATTAAAACCACCCTTATACTCGATTTCACATGGGGAATCAAAGCCCAATGTTTATTTCAGTAATCTTTGTCGAATTGATGATCAATTTGGGTGATTTCGAATTAGGTTTCATACGGAATTTGGGGGTTCTCTGGAATTGTGTTCTTAAATAATAAGAACCATCTCTTACCACGGCCACGACCCTTAGCACACAGTTACATATGCATCCCCACAAACAGGAGGTCCCGGGTTCGAACCCGGGGAACCTCAAACTCTTTTTTAAGGCTTTCGGCCTTTAAACAAATACAGAAAAATTTCTAAAAATTATAAAAAAATCATTTTATAAACTTTGTTTATTTTAAAGACACCTAATTATTTTCTGTAAATTTATTTCTTAAAAATACCATCATATTTTTATTAAATATTCTAAACAAGTTTTATAATTAGTTTATTTTTATAAAAATTAGACTTCAAATAATAGTTTAAGCCTCAAAATTATCATTGGTTCAAACGTTGCTTTTAAATTATTATTTAAATCATGATTATATATAAATGTTTTATATTTAAATCTTACAAATTATTACAAATGTTTTCCTTTTTATATCTTTATATAAAATATAGTGTACTTCTTTCATTTATTTCAAGAAAATATAAGTGATTCCATTTGTTAAATTTAAATATTTGACAAAGCCCCAAATTCCACTTGAAACTCTAGTTCTCGTTAAATCGTTAAACTTATTATTTAACATAAATCTTGTAAATATATACACGTTTAGGTACCTTGTAAAAGAATTCGTTGGGACATCGTTTATTATTCTTATTATGATCTATACACATACGTCATGTGAGTTTCCTTGCTCCTTTTTACATTATTTCACACAGTTTTGAGGTGAAACATGTTAATCTTATCAGCATACACTTGTAAACGTTTAAATCTTATAAAGCACTTGCAATTCATACTTTTATTTGTCATGGTTATTTGTGTTGTTGTAAGTCTTATATGAGATATATATTTTGTTTACAATCGTTAACTATTGCTAGTCTGGCGACGTCTTAGATCTTTGGGCCTGACAAGCCTATTTGGTGCTAAAGCCGATGTATTGCCGGCTCCTGATGACGTATGACTTGTTCATCATAGGAACCAAGTACACTTAGCCAATCATATAAACTTGTAATTAAGTCGAGGTTTGATTGTAGCTATATGTGTTCTATAAACTTGCTTAACTCATAACCTATGACATGAATTGCTACTTGTCACCTTTGATATATTATGTATATGAAACATTTGGAAACTCACCAACTTTATAGTTGACCTTTTATTTTTACATGTTTCAGGAAACGCGCATGTTTGAAGTCATCATTTGAAGTTGCTTAAACCTAGGACTTGGACCTAGAATAAGGAATAAAGGGCTTTGGATTATTTTTGTTTTAAGTTTTGACTTATTTCATGTTGAGACTTATAATTGTATTTGCATTTGAAACTTATGATAATAATATTTATGTTTAAAGATAGCGTTATGTGGTTCACATCTCGACGATTCCGCCGTCAAGGTTGGGGTGTGACACTTGGCTCGTTTCTAAATTGAACCGAGCCGAGCGGCTCATTTACAATCAAGCAGAAATTCGAACAAGCATTTTTCGCGCGTTAATTTTTGATCGAGCATGGAGCGAGCGCAAACGAGAGGTAAACAATTTGTACAACTCAACTATTTTACGTGTCATCTGATATATATTGCATTATGAGACGGTGATGTTGTTAGGTCTTAGGTTTTAATGACTCAAAAAAACAGCCACATATCATAACATAACATTTTCATGAATAACGATACATTATGGCTGGTGATTAGACTTAGACAACTTCCGATGAGATGGTGAGCATATTGAAGAGAACGATACATGAGAGCGGGAGATGATCGACTAAGAGCAAGAAGGGGGTCAAAAAATTTATTCATAGTGACTTAGAATTTCATGTTAATGCTTAGTATTAATTTTCATATTAGGTTGATTGATCGAATATGTCTAAATATTATTGTATACTTATATATAGTAGGTTAAATCTACTAGAGTACTATGTATGTGTATCCAAGGATCGCAATTCAGGAATTATCAGTATTAAAATAAATCAATTTAATGATCGCGGAATTATCATTAATTGACGTTTAATTGTTTGAATGATTAATTATGAACACAACCACAGAAACACAGTAAACACGAAATCTATAATAATTCAAATGTATTTCATTAACTATAATGTAATGATTACAAAAGAATAATAATGAATACTATAAACAATCGAATACAGTGTATCAAATAATGTTGATGTTGATGCGATGGCGATTAGGGTTGCACAATGGTGTAACTTGACAGCCGTAATATTGATTGATTGTGTTCTCCGAGATGTGAAACCTAGGACTCATATTTATAGATGATTTGAGTCGGTTAAGGAAACATCGGATCTCTCGGGGTTTGTTGTTGATCTTGTTGACTTGTTTGACTTCTTGGAATTGATAATCACACAAGTATAATGGTCTTCCGCAGGAGTCTTGCCTTCCGCAGATCTTCTGTTCTTCCGTAGGAGATTTGCTTTTCCGTAGGAATGTTGTTCTTCCGTAGATAATCCTCCTTCCGTAGGAGTTCACTTCATGAAACTTGATCATCCGTAGGAACTTACACTTGGTCATTTGGTCTTGTATGAAACATATCTACGGATTAACAAAATTGTTCATCCGTAGATGTTTCCTACACTTGGTCAGTTTTCTCAAATCCATCCCAAGAATATTGTTTCTCCTGTCAAAGCACAAATCAACACACATACATATATGGGGTTAACCTATAGATTCAAATCACATATATATATATATTTTGACTGTTACAAATGTTAATTACAAGACTTGATTTTCAAGTACTAAGCCTATACAAAATTGATCTAGTCCTATACAATCTAGACCTAACAATACTCCCCCTTAGGCTTAGCTCCTTGTAATCAGTCTTTCAACACTGCTAGCTCCTTGACTCTTGATATAATTTTGTTGTAGAAGTAAGATACAGCTGCCTTTTGATCATCATACTTGTATTTGATCTCCATTTTGCTGATCTTCTTCAGAGTCTCGTAGCCAAGTCCCAGAACATCCTCTTCTGTAGTGAGAGTCTCCAATACTCGATCATTCTTCACTATTTCAAGTTCATCTTGTTCGGAGAGACGAAGTTCTGAGACTTCTTCATATTCTGTTCCCTTCAGCAAGCCTGCATTACGTCTTCGTCGTTTGTAGGCTTTTGCATGAAGTTTGTCGATGACTTGGATCATGTGTACAAGCAGGAACAGATCATTTTGAGCTGCTTCATCACTCAGCTTCGGAAAGAATTTGTCATGAAGGTAAGAAGTGTAGCTTGGATGAAGTAACTTGATCTCCGCAGGATCAAAGATCCTGATATTTTCTGCACGTTTGTTCTCTGCATTTCTCATCAGCACCAGCTCTTTTGTCCTCTCTACATATCCCCACTCAGTGATAGGGAGTGTGTATTGAGTTCCTTCAATGCGTTTGATGGCTGCTGATGTTCTGTTGTTATATCCAACCCTCTTCAGAAATTCATCATCTACTGAGTCAGAGGCATTGGACTTGGATCTTTTCTGCCCATGAGTTATTCGTTTGTGAGCATCATCATCTCTTTTAGCTCCTATGATCACATCATCTTTGAACCTTGTTTTCAGTTGACCCACTCTGCTTGAGAAGTCCCTGCCCCTTGGATGTATTGGATAATTTGTCAAAGTAAGGCTTTGCAGGTCCTTTAAATCATTTTCAGGAAGGCAGAGCACTGAAAACACATCACGGAAGTATTCAACTCTTCCTGATGTCCTTTTAATCACTGCACGATCCCACTCCTGATCATATTTCCACGCCATTATTTTATTTTCTTCAGCTGAGTTGGGAGTTGTGATGTGATCAATCAACTGAATCAGAGTGGACTTCTGATCAGTGATTTCTCTGACAGTGGTACCAAGGGGCCATACTTTGCCTGGAATGACTTCCCTTGGTTCCCTGATGAGCTTATCTTTAGCTTTATGCTGATCCTTGGGTTCCACAGTGATTGGATCAGCAGATGCTTTGCTTTGTTTGTCATCAGTAGGATGAGGAGCTGTTGTTCTGAATTTTACACCTGTTTCCAGCTCCACCTTCATTACATGCTCCATCATCCTCCGCAGCTCACCAGTAGTTCTTCC
The DNA here is from genome assembly GCA_024085815.1 of Flaveria linearis. Taxonomy (NCBI): domain Eukaryota; kingdom Viridiplantae; phylum Streptophyta; class Magnoliopsida; order Asterales; family Asteraceae; genus Flaveria; species Flaveria linearis. The sequence continues at coordinate 84,650,332 of CM044004.1, read as the reverse complement.
TTTAAGTTCATGTGGCTTGTAATTGTGCCCCTGTAACCAGCAGGTCATGTTGTACTTTGAGAGTTTTGCTGTGTCACAGTGGCCCAATTCTTTCCTTATCTTCTCCACAGACTGGAATGTTGTAAATGCTTCATAATCACAGTCTGGGATTATGAATCTTGCAATCTCAAATTCTTTCAGCACTTTGGTCATCTCTGAAGTGTTCATCCTCTCAACCATGTCATACGGAAACCCATGGTTGATGAGGGTCATAAACATGCTGGAGTCAGGCCTCTCTTCTAAGATATCAGCAGTTGTTAGAAGGTCATCGGCCTTTCCACCTTTATCAGCAGTGGGAGACTCCATCCTCGTTAATTCCTCCCATTCTTTGTCACTTTCTTCTTCTTCTCCGGAAGATACCTTCACAGCAGATACTTCTACTGAAGGTGTAGGATCAGGAGATGGAACTTTTGATTTCTTTGGGGAGCTTTCTTCTTCTGGTTTCTTTTGTGTGGCTCCGAAGTATTTTCTTTTTCGGGTGTAGGATATCAGCGGCTTAGTAGCTCTACCCGATTGTTTTTCTGGTTCAGCACTGGAATCCACTTTTGTTTTCAAATCAGATAGCTTTCTCTTCAGGCTCTCTATTTCCAGATCCTTTTGTTTTATTAGCTCGGCCTTTTCATTTTGCTCTTGTTTCAAAGATGCCTCCAGCTCCCGTTTTGTTTTGAACAATGCATCAATAATTTCATTGTTGCATTGGGCATCTTCTCTCATCCTTTTCAAACTGGCATCCTTCTTTGTTAGTTCTTCATCCTTTTCTTGGATGACTCCGTATAGCTCCACTATTCTTTGTTTTCTCTTGTTGGATTTAAGCACCAACTTGTTATATTTTGCCACCAGAAAGCTTTTGCTTACAGGGATGTCACTGTCACTTAAGTCATCTTCATTATAAGCAGTGACATCCTGAGCAGAAGCTTGAGTCTCACCGGGTTCATCAGCAGGTATTGGCTCGGTATGAGCTGATGAGGGTTGTTCATCTGTGTGAGTTGGAGAGAAAGGAACAGTGCTGGCTTCAGATAGTAATTCGGTGTCACCTGAGTGTACAGAGTGTACAGACTCAGTCACCTCAAGTGGTTCAGTCTCAGCACTTTCCGGTGATTGGGGTTTTTGGGATTCTGGTGGTGGTTGTATGGGTGATTGGATTTGGAGTGGAGAGAATGGTTGAGTGTGCTGAGATGAAGATTCGGAGGATGATATCAGAACAGGTGATTGGTGTGGTTGAATTGGCGAGATTGGTTGGGTGTTAAGGCTTGATGATGATTGTGGTTGTTGAGGTGATTGGCTTGATGATGCATGTTGTAGTGGTGGTGTTTGGATTGGTGATTGTTGTTGGTGTTGTGGTGTTTGGTGTGGTGAGTGAGAAGATTGAGCAGAATCAGCAGATGATTCAGATTCATCTTCCCACGCCAACTCTTGTGGCAGATCAGCATGTGGATCAATAACATGAGCAAACATAGGCATGTCAGGACCCTCATATTTTCCACTAAGTTTATTCAGCACCGATTTGTTCAGGTGAGCTTGAACAAATACTTCTCCAACCCTGTTCAAGCTTGGGAGCTCTGAGTTAATCACCAATTGCAGGAATCTGGGGAACATGTACATCTTCTCAGTCTTTTGCAATTTGACTTGCTCGCACAGACAGTTGAAGATGTATCTTGCATAATTGTAGATTCTCCCCTCGAACAACCCAATAATTCCTGATGAGATGTGTCGAGAAAATCTGTCTAACCCCGACTTCCTGTTAGACATGCACTTCAGGTAGGTGTGACATAAGAACCTGTATGGTTTGCACAGCCTACCCTTCTTTATTTCTCCTTTCTCATAATCACCATCGTACCCCATGAGATTGAATACCTTTTCTATGTATTCATTCTCGAAAACGTCCGGGTGACCTATCTCTCTATCTCCGAGTTCCAAGCATCTTCGTAAGGTGCTTTCATTCACTCGAAGACGCTGACCCAGAACTTCAGCCACTATGACCTCCTCATTGTTTTGTTCTTCCACTCGAGCTGAATTCCAAAATCCGATTATGTGCGACTGATGAATCACAGGCTCAGCCGTCAAGGCGTAGAAGAGCCTGGATCGTCGGAGATATCTGATGATATCTCGACATCCTTCCGCCGCTGGATCATCAGCGTTCAAGTATGCGCACACATTATGCTCCTTAGCAAATCTATTCGCCATCTTTGCAGTAACTGTAATCGGTTACTGGATAATGTTGATATTTTGAAATTTTGAAAAGGGGGAAAAAGTGCGATTTTCTAGGTTAATCTGAAAAAGTGCTCTGTAAAAGTGAAATGAATTTTAAGAGTCAGACACCTTATTTGTAGTCCAACAAATTAACTTCTTTTATTAATTATGTTGGGCTCACATTACGTTGGGCCCACTTTCATTTATTCCTATGTTGGACCCACTTCCATTTATTCCTTTTCATATCCCAAGTGTTTAGAATGCATTATCTCTTCCGCAGAACATCTGCGGAACCTTGACTTCTGCGGATGTCAACATCTGGGGATGTCAACATCTGCGGAACTTTACATTGGATGTAAGTTCAAATAATGCATTTGTTTTGTTTTGCTTGTTTTGCTGCTGAATCAGAGATCACATAATACTTCTACGGATGAGCGGTATTACTGTGACTTCTGCGGATGCAGAAATTTCACTGTTACTTCTACGGATGAGAAGTATTACTGAAACTTCTGCGGAACTTAAAGTTTTGAGAACTTTAAATGTATGATATCTACATAGTAGAATCAAATATTGATGTTGGACATTGTTGACTTTATTTCCATGGCAATTAAGTACAAGAAAGCAAGTGTCCTGTATCCTGCATTCAAGTTAGTGCTCAAGTTCCAATTCCTTCAAAATAATTCAGATCAATTATCAGCTTTTATTGTTTGTTTTTCATGCATGAACTACTCCCCCTAAATTTGTGATTAATGTGAAACTGTTGCATTCATCATAAATTTAAGTTGTGAACAGGCATGACAGGCTTATGACATTCTAAATGAGAGAAATTCTGTTGAAATAACAATTAAGCATCTGTGAAACAGGTACATGCATGCATATATATATAGAGGGATCATACTATAAATTGGCTTCTGCTGATGTTGTTAGTTGATTCAACACATATCTGATTGCAAGTATATAGATCCACTTAAATTCAAACAAGAGTGTTGTATCAACTAGGCATGCAAGTTATCATGTTGTGAAGTTTGTTAATCAGTAGCAGTCATGAGTCCCACATTCAATTATCGTTAGAGTATGTCTTCCGTAGATGATGCAAATCACTACATTCCACACTTAAAGACTATGTACATTAAGTTATAAGTTCTATCTTGAGACAATGTTCAGTCTCATGAATGCTTTGATGTGATAGCTCTTGAGCTTGATGTTCAATGGATCACAAGTGATTCCTTTTTAGAGCTGAAATATGATCTTCATAGTCACCAGGTCTTTACTTTCGTAAAACAGAGGTGAACTTTAACCCAGGTCTTTGTTGACACAAAACAGAGGGAGAATGAAGATCACACTTGTTAATCACATTCCCAGGTCTTTGTTCACACAAGACAGAGGGAATATGACTTTGCAAAGATAGAATATTATAAAGTATTTTACATAGTGTGCTTGTGTAAGTGATTTGAGCACAGTAGGAGAGAACATACCTTCATGATTCTCAAATGGGATCCTCACAGACAGTTACCTCATGTTTTTAGTTTGGCATGCTCTTAGCTTTGTTGCCACTCAAGTTGAACCTACTCACATATCAGTATGATATAAGTCAGATTGAGTGTTTGTTTAATAGCCAAGTATAGTCTACTATCATTTCCCATATATAATGCATGTATAGATGTTCTAAGAGACACTTAAGTTATCCTCAACGATTACTCTTCACAAAGTCAATCATAAGCTTTTGTTGATTTATTCTAAGTTAATCATCTCTAAAGATTCTATCAGAAAATTGAATCTAACAGAATCAAATGCTTTAGTAAACAAATCAGCAAGCTGATTGGTTGTGTCTACTTTGACTAACTTGATCAGACCCTTTTCAGAGCAATCTCTCAGAAAATGGTATCTGATTTCTATATGTTTTGTTTTACTATGTTGAACTGGGTTAGCAGTTATAAACATAGCAGCTGAATTATCAATATGAATTGGTGTATGAAGGAAATTGTAACCATAATCAAGTAATTGGTTTTGCAACCAAAGTACTTGAGAGCAACCTGCTGAAGCAGCTATGTACTCTGCTTCAGCCGTGGATACAGATACATTTGTTTGCTTCTTGCACTGCCATGAAACAAGTCTTGGTCCTAAGAATTGACATCCACCAGTTGTGGATTTTCTGTTGTTGTTGCACCCTCCATAGTCACTATCTGAGTATGAGTAGAGGCTAAAGTCTCCATCTTTGGGATACCAAAGTCCCAATGCAGGTTTGCCTTTCAGATATCTGAAATTCTCTTTACAGCATTCAAATGTGACTCCTTTGGGTCTGATTGATACCTGGCACAAACACAAACAGCAAACATTATGTCAGGTCTACTGGCAGTTAGATACATTAAAGAACCGATCATAGATCTGTACAATCTTTGATCTACGGATTTGCCAGCAGGGTCAGGCACAATCTTGTCTATTGTTGATGCTGGTGTCTTGCATGAAGTGGAATCAGGAAGATTGTACTTCTTCAAAATTTGATGAATGTACTTCTCTTGATTGATGAAAATGCCATCTGGTTTCTGATGAACTTGTAAGCCAAGGAAGAATGTCAATTCTCCCATGGAGCTCATCTGAAATTCAGATTTCATTAAGTCTTCAAAGCTTTGACACAGCTTCTTATTGGTGGATCCAAATATGATGTCATCAACATATATTTGAACAACCAAAAGATCTTGATGCTCTTGTTTGAGGAAGAGTGTCTGATCAATAGTTCCTCTCTTGTACCCATTCTTCAGCAGGAAGGATGATAGTGTATCATACCACTTTCTGGGTGCTTGATGAAGACCATACAAGGCTTTGTCAAGCTTGTATACTCTATGTGGATAATCAGGGTCTTCAAAACCAGGGGGTTGTGCCACATAGACCTCTTCATCAATTTTCCCATGAAGAAAAGCACACTTGACATCCATCTGATAGACTGTGAACTTCTTGAATGCTGCATAGGCTAGGAAGACTCGTATAGCTTCAATCCTTGCAACTGGGGCAAAGACTTCATCATAGTCTATTCCTTCTTCCTGAGTGTATCCCTGTGCAATGAGTCTGGCCTTGTTTCTTACTATGATACCTCTGTCATCCAGCTTGTTCTTGAAAAGCCATCTTGTGCCAATTGGATGTTGACCTGAAGGCAAATCGACAAGAGTCCACACTTTCTGTTTTCTAAATTGTTGCAACTCTTCTTGCATGGCCTCAATCCAGCTGTTGTCTTTCAGTGCAGCTGTGATGTTTGCAGGGACTGTTTGAGATAAAAAGCAGGTGAACAAACAAATGTTTGCCACACCTCCTTTGCTCCTTGTGGTTCTGGCATGCAGGTCCCCAATGATGTTGTCTGTTGGATGAGATTTGTGTACGCTGCTTGTTGAAACAGCATCAACTTGAACTGTGGAGTCTAAGTTTGAGAAGCCCATTGAAGCAGATGGTGTATGCTGAGAAGTTGAGTCGATGAAATAATCAAAAGACTCATGGTCGTTAGGATCAGCTGGTGTTGATTGGCTGCTTTATCTTCTTCCGCAGGAAGTTCTACGGAAGTAGTATTTTGTTCTTCCGCAGGAAGTTCTACGGAAGCAATATTTTGTTCTTCCGCAGGAAGTTCTACGGAAGCAGTATTTGTCCTTCCGCAGGAAGTTCTACGGAAGCAGTATTTTGTACTTCCGGAGTTACATCATCCACGGATGAACGATGTTGGTCAGCTGGTAATGGTGGTTGGATTACTGCCTCTTCATTTCTAGCATCAGTAGTGACATCTAAGGATGAGGGAACATCTGCTGATGAATTTACATGTGCTGGGGATGAAGAGTTAGCTTCTCCAGAAATAGCTTCATGCTGCTGACTTGATCTTTGCTGTGGTTCAGGTGGCACACGTGATCTTGGTGGATCAGCTGTTAAAGGCACTTCATTCACACTTGGGGGCACAAAGGGATAACATGTATCCGCAGCACCTGCATTGATCAAATAACCAGTGTTAAATGATTCTGTTAATGCATCTATATCAAATAACCAAGATGATCCTTTTACATTGGTAGTAAACATGGATTCATCAAAAGAAACATTGGGAGTTTCTTCAACTATGTTATGTTCTGGAATGTACACCCTGTATGATTTAGAAGTGGATGAATATCCAACAAAGAAACCATCATAGGCTTTTTCAGAAAATTTTCCCAATTGTTCTTTAGTATTTAAAACAGACACATGACACCCAAAAGCTCTAAGATATCCTATAAAGGCTTTCTTTTAAATAAGAGTTCATAGGGTGTTTTATTATGTTCTTTGACTATCAATGTTCTATTTTGAACATTGCAAGCTGTATTCACAGCTTCTGCCCAGAATGTAATGGGCAACTGAGAATCAGCTACCCAGGCTTAATTGTCTTGGATTTGCCAGTTGTGTCAACAATAGTTACTCCTTCATGAATTAATCGTGAAGTTTCAGTATTAGTTGTTTCTTTTTGATCTGATGTTTGTGAGGATGATTCTGTTGAAGATGATTCGGGTTTCTGAGTGTCTTCATGCTTATCCGAGTCTTTCTTCAACTTAGCTTGTTTGGTTGGTATCTTAACTTTGAAGAAGATCCTGTAGTCTTGAAGGTTTCTTCATCTTTCTGTTTTGATTGGGACACAGGAGTTCCTTTATCAAAGTTGTCAAAGAAATCATCAACAGCTACTGGTTGTTTATCAGACAAATCCACCTTTTTATGAGGTGTCTTAGCCTGTGTTGGCATTTTCTTCTTCACAGTCTTGTCAGCAACAGATGATCTTTTCTTTGAATTTTGTTTTTCTTTCTCAGGCTTTGTCTTTTTGTCACTATCTGAGTCTGATGATGCACCTTGTGATTTCTTGTTGCTCTTTTCTTGTTCTTCTTATTAAAATAACATTCCTGAGTGGAATGGTTATTTTTGTCATATATGGCACAATGTTTGTTGAAGAAGCAGTCATCAGTCATGTGATTGTTCATGTTGCAAATGGAACAGTAACTACTGAAGTAGCATTCATCAGTGCTGTGATTCTTCATATCACACCATTTGCAATATTTCTCAGAATTTTCTTCTTCAGCCTTCTTTTTGGTCTTTTTCTGACTAGCTGAGCCATCAGTTGATTTCTTCTTGGGTTCATAAGCTGTTAATTCTTCATGTTTATTTGTGGATGGCTTCTGTTGTTTGACATTTAGCTTTTTGTGAGCATGGTTGATGTTTTCCCTTTTTATCTCATCCACAGTATCAGTATCTTTCTTCCGTTGTTTTTCTGCGGAATCATTAGACTTTGTCTTCCGCAGATGATCTACGGACTTGGCAGTTTTTGCTTTCCGCAGATGATCTACGGATTCCTCAGTCTGTTCTTTCCGAGGATTCTTGTTTGAATTTTTCTTACCTTTATCAGATGACAAAGGTGATTTTGTGCTTGATCCGCAGCTGTCGATCTTGGGAAGATGCAGTTCTTGTAATCCTTCATTAAGTTCAGCAATCCTCTTACAAATGGTCTTCAGCATGTTCCGTTGTTTTGGCGGATATTGCAGCTTTGATTCTTCAAGGACTCGTGGAAGACCAGGTTCAACTTGAACATTCTTACCAATGTTCAGTTGAACATTATCATGTTCATCAGAATCATCCAGGTCATCATAGTTATCAAAATCTGATTCATTATGTTTAATTGACTCTGATTCAGTTGATTCAGTTTCACTCATCTCAGCTTTATTGTTGTTTATTTGACTATCTTTTATGTCAATGTTGGTGCTTTGCACAAAATGATTTGACAAGTTGTTAGTCATTGTTTCAGGTAAAGGTGTATAGTTATTATTAATAGGTGGTGCCACTGCATTATAACCCAACCCTGACCTGTTCTTTGATTCAATATGAGAATTGAGCAACTTCTCATATTGCTGAGATGATAGTTGAAACTTCTGAAGTTTCACTTCAGTAGATGCATGATCAGCCATGGATTTTGTTAAGGAAGTGGTCAGATGCTCAACTTGGGCTTTTAGGCTGTAGTTTTCAGAAACATATTTTTCTAAATCTTTTTGTAAAGAGTTTATTTTGATTTGATATAGTTTCTGTTCTCTTAAGTGTGATTCATTTAAAACCATAGTTTCTTTTACTTTATCAGCCAGTTGTTGAGCATGGACTCTATATCTTTCAACTTCCTCAACACAAGTTGATGAACATAACCTCTCTTTTACCTCTTTGGCCATTGGAGGAACTTTGTTTTCCATATGTGCCATCAGTGCTTGATTCTCCTCTATCACTTCCTTCTCATACAAACTCCAGTCACAAGTTCCATCCTGAAGTATGATCAGCCCTGTCTCTTTAGAGTTACTTGGTCCTGCTGATGTATTTGTGGCTGGTGGGGATGTGAGCTGAGGTTGTCTATGCAGAGATCTTTGAGAGGTTGGCTGCTGATTTTGTTGCTGCTGCTGCTGATACTGTGGAGTTGATTGTTGGTTGCATTCTCTAGAAAAGTGACCATAGAGATTGCACTTATAACATCTGACTTTAGACTTATCCACTCCAATCTTCGATGTTTTGCTAGCTGCTGCCAGATTTTTGTTTCTTCGAAGATATTGCTTGGCTCTGTAGGCAATCATAGCCATCTGCCATTGCAGATCCATCTCTTCTACAACATCAGGAGGGAGTTCCTCCAAATCTTGTTGGCAGATGTTTGCTGCTGTAAGGGAACTTCCAAGATATGCTTGAAAGCTAGAACTAAAAGCTGCAAAGGCTGCTTTTTGTTCTTCAGAATCCAATATCACAGTTATTGGTTCTGAATTTGCTGTTGATGATGGCTCTCTTTTCTCTGTAGATTTAGCCTTTTCCTTTTGAGTTTTACTTTGAGATGACTTCTTAGTGGGTTTAGATGCATAGAAGCTTACTTCTTCTTCATTGTCACTCAGAGCACAAGAGTCATCATCTTCATTATTAGATATAAATGCACTACCAGCATTCTTTGTTTCCTTGAAGTGATAAGGTGAGACATGAGTTCTCACACTCTTGTTTCTTAATTGTTCATCCAGTTCAAGTGCTTCAACCTTGGCAACTAGTGTATCTAGACCAGTTGTCTTCAGATCTATGGTGTTTTTGAACATGGAGACTGTTTGCTTCCAACTTTCAGGCAAAGTATGGAGCATCTTCTTGTTCAGTTCCTCAGTTGTGTATTTTAACTCCAAGATGTTCATCTCAGTGACGAGTTGCATGAATCTATGGAGTTGCTGAGGAATTGACTCACCCTCAATATGATGAAAAGTTTCATACTGTGATCTAAGGGTGTCTTTCCTTATGCTTCTGATTTCATCACTCCCTTCACAGAGAGTGTGAAGTATCTTCCATAGGGAATTTGCTGTTTTATAGTTCTCGCACCTGATCAAGATTTCTTCAGGTAAAGCCATACTAAGCAAGCTGTATGCTTTAATATCGACTTTAACCTTCTTGACATCATCAGGTGGCAAGTCCTTAGTGCTGATTGGCTGGTTTTTGTCATTATAATCCGGCCCAAGAGTGGGTGGAATATAAGGACCTTGTGTGATGGACTCCCACAAGTCAGAATCAGTGTAGTTCACATGATTTCTGAACTTGATCTTCCAGGATTTAAAATCAGCTTTTGTTTCCAACTTTGGTGGTTGATAAGATCCTCCTCCAAAAGTACTCATGTTTAACTGCAAAACAAGATTTAAACTTTAAGTGCTTGAATTGACAAATCTATCAAAGACGCAGATCTAGTATTCAATGGATTTGAATATAGATCTAAATCAAACAAGCAATAGGAGAATGCTTGCTGAAAGACAAGTCGTTGATTTAATTGTTTGAAAATCAATTAAACAATTTTAATACTGATAGATCAATTGATCTAAATCAATGAGCACCAATGCTCTGATACCACCTGTGTATCCAAGGATCGCAATTCAGGAATTATCAGTATTAAAATAAATCAATTTAATGATCGCAGAATTATCATTAATTGACGTTTAATTGTTTGAATGATTAATTATGAACACAACCACAGAAACACAGTAAACACGAAATCTATAATAATTCAAATGTATTTCATTAACTATAATGTAATGATTACAAAAGAATAATAATGAATACTATAAACAATCGAATACAGTGTATCAAATAATGTTGATGTTGATGCGACGACGATTAGGGTTGCACAATGGTGTAACTTGACAGCCGTAATATTGATTGATTGTGTTCTCCGAGATGTGAAACCTAGGACTCATATTTTATAGATGATTTGAGTCGGTTAAGGAAACATCGGATCTCTCGGGGTTTGTTGTTGATCTTGTTGACTTGTTTGACTTCTTGGAATTGATAATCACACAAGTATAATGGTCTTCCGCAGGAGTCTTGCCTTCCGCAGATCTTCTGTTCTTCCGTAGGAGATTTGCTTTTCCGTAGGAATGTTGTTCTTCCGTAGATAATCCTCCTTCCGTAGGAGTTCACTTCATGAAACTTGATCATCCGTAGGAACTTACACTTGGTCATTTGGTCTTGTATGAAACATATCTACGGATTAACAAAATTGTTCATCCGTAGATGTTTCCTACACTTGGTCAGTTTTCTCAAATCCATCCCAAGAATATTGTTTCTCCTGTCAAAGCACAAATCAACACACATACATATATGGGGTTAACCTATAGATTCAAATCACATATATATATATTTTGACTGTTACAAATGTTAATTACAAGACTTGATTTTCAAGTACTAAGCCTATACAAAATTGATCTAGTCCTATACAATCTAGACCTAACAATGTATAAACTATATATATAAAAAAATAAAAAATAATTCGATCCGAACCGAGCCGAGCGGACCTTTGCTTGTGTTTGGCTCGTTCACAAACCGATCCGAGCCGATCGGCTCGTTTACAACTGAGCTGAAATTCGAACGAACATTTTTCGAGCAAATTCCGAACGAACGTCGAGTGAGCGTCGAACGACGAGCGTTTTGGACAACCTTATTGTGCGGACACATCTACAGACATCTGCAGGAGAAGAAATGGACCAAACTTCTGCAGTCTGCAACAAGAAAAGTGTGTGTTTTTTAACGTCTCCAGACTGCTAAAATCAACTGGTGGTGGTATACGGCGGTGCTGGATGGTGGTGGTGATGGTAGATGGTGGGTGGTGATGGTAGATGGTGGGTGGTGGCGGGTGATGGGTGGGGGTGGTGGCGGACGGTGGTGGCGGCGGACGGTGGTGGCGGCGGACGGTGGTGGCGGCGGACGGTGGTGGCGGCGGACGGTGGTGGCGGCGGACGGTGGTGGCGGCGGACGGTGGTGGCGGCGGACGGTGGTGGCGGCGGCGAAAGGTGGTGGCGGCGGAAGGTGGTGGAGGCGGACGGTGGGGTGGAGGCGGACGGTGGGGGTGGAGGCGGACGGTGGGGGTGGAGGCGGACGGTGGGGGTGGAGGCGGACGGTGGGGGTGGAGGCGGACGGTGGGGTGGAGGCGGACGGTGGGGGTGGAGGCGGACGGTGGGGGTGGAGGCGGACGGTGGTGGTGGAGGCGGACGGTGGGGGTGGAGGCGGACGGTGGTGGTGGACATGGGTGGTGGTGGGTGATAATATTTAATACTCTGCAGACTTTAGAATATTTTAAAAGTGGTTGTGCCAAGTCTGCACAATGCAGACTTCGCGCGGATATTTTTTAATGAAAAGTCTTCCAAAAATAAACACTCTGCATACCTCAAAGTCTGTGCGTGATCTGCGCGGCGCATAAAAAAGAGGTAGGAAAAGCTTTTCTGAAAAAACAAACACTCCTAAGTTACATACTAACCGGACATTTCTTTACAAATAAATCAAAATATAATAAAAAATTTGGTAAATATTCACGGAATTTGATAGTAATAAATATTGATAAATGTCCCAAAAGGGACAGTAGAATGGTAAAGGTGTTCTTCTCCAGTCAAATAACGAAAATTGAGTCTGGTACTGCCCTAATAAAACTGATGCCTGATAACTTAAGTTTCATAGATTCCTCCAGTACTGTCAAGTATTGTAAATGTTTTTCAGTATTTAGAAAAAATCAAGTTAATTTAGTCATGTGACAATTATTTTTGTAATTTTCTTGAAATATCAATGTTGGACTCTAGGTGTAAATGATGGGATCATTGGGGGATTTTGGCCACATGTTTAGAAAAAAACATGAGTGTCGTTTATCCAATTGCCACTTGCTTTGCAATATTAATTGAATATATTATTATTGTGTTCATTCAGTCACTCGTGCTCCATTATGGACTTGAAAATATTCACCATTTCTCTCTTCTTCTTCCTCATTTATGCACCTGCAACACTTCTTGAACCCTCCAACAATGGCGATGGAGGATCCATACTTGAAGAAACCGAAGTGACCCGAATCAAAAGATCCGATTTTCCACCCGGGTTTCTATTTGGAGCAGGCACTTCTGCTTATCAAGTCGATCTTTCCTCTTGCTTAATCCTTCTGTTGCTCATTATTATAGCTCTTTAGTTATCACTTAATTAACCTGTGAAGTTTTACAGGTTGAAGGAGCATATCATGAAGATGGAAAATCCTTAAACAACTGGGATGTATTTTGTCACTCCGTAGGTTAGTGTAATAGTCTCTTTGATGTTTATATATACCACAAATTGATTTTGATATCACCACCATTTTTATCAGGTTGTGGAGAAAATGGAGAGAATGGAGATGTTGCAGATGATCATTATCATATGTTCTTGGTTCATTACTCTTCATCTATCAATTTCACACTTCTTTTATATCAATTTCTTTATTTTATTATTATTATTATTATTTATGTATGCAATACAGGCAGACATTGAGATGATGCATTCCCTTGGTATACAAGCATACAGATTTTCAATATCTTGGGCTAGAGTTCTTCCGAGTATTCTATCTAATCTTACAATATTCCCTTAATTATTGCTCTCATAATATTATCAACTTTGCTAACCTTTTTTGGTGTTTCCAATTAAAATTTCTTCACCAGGAGGCAGGTTTGGTGAAGTGAATCCTGCAGGCATCATGTTCTATAACAATCTCATAGACAATCTGATTCTCAAAGGTGCTATGAATTTTTGCAGCACAAAAGAAATTTTGTAAATATAAAATAATAAAAAAGTAGTAGATATTATGCTAATCTATATGTCACACACACACAAACACACACACCACACACACATATATATATTTTATTCATAATATATAGAATAATATTATAAATAAAATAATAATATTGACGAGACCAAATGGGATTGTTTCTCCTTGTCAACATAATTAGTAGACTCTAAGTAATAAATCGGGCGCTTGGAGAGAAAATGAATAAAATAATTGCAACCTCTAAAAAAATGATAAAAAATAAACTCATAAGATTGTAAAAAGTGGCGGGGTTGGCATGAGACGTGACAATAGAGCTATGACAAAAGGAGTTACGACTCCGGCAACATGACCACAACATAAGAGAAAAATAAATATAAATATAACCTGATATATCTATATCTATAATTACAATAAACCTTTAATCTATTGATGATTAAAGCATGCATTTTTCATGGATCTTGATTTAAATAAACAGGAATCCAACCATTTGTGACAATTCACCATGGAGATCTCCCTCAAGAACTTGAAGACAAATACGGTTCTTGGCTAAGCTCAGAAATGCAGTATGTCTAAAACACCATCATTTCATCAATTCCCTACAATTTTCTTACCTTATTATGTGTATTATTAATTTGATTAACTCGCAGGGAAGAGTACTTATATTTAGCAGAAACATGTTTCAAGTCTTTTGGAGACCGAGTGAAGCATTGGATCACGATCAACGAACCTAAATTAACCACAGAATTCGCTTACGAATTGGGGATCATTCCACCGTCTCATTGTTCACAGCCTTTCGGAAACTGTCTTGAGGGAAACTCAGACGTCGAGCCTATCATCGTTATGCACAACTTGTTATTAGCCCATGGTAGGGCAGCCAAGCTATATCATGAAAACTTTCAGGCAATCAACAAACTCTTTATCATCATCGATCTTTTTATTATCACTAAACATTTTAAGATTTATTTATTTGACTTATTGGTTTGTTTTGTAGCCTAAACAAGGTGGCTCAATTGGTCTCACTGTTAATGCTAACATGTATAAGCCACTAACAAATGGTGAACTTGATCGCGAAGCTGCAAAAAGGGCATTTGTTTTTCGTACGTGCTGGTATGTAATCTTTTTGAAGACGTATTCACCTTAAATAAATATACGATCTTTGTTCAACTTGTTATCGTTAAACAGGTCACTTGATCCCTCAATCTTTGGGGAGTATCCAGAAGAACTTAAGGAATATCTTGGAAGTGCATTACCAAGGTTCTCCCTTGATGAAAAGAAATTTATGATGAATAGTCTAGATTTTATTGGCATCAACCATTATTCGACTGTATACGCCGTGGATTGTACTAGTTTTAGTTGCTCTGCAAAGGAGAATCGTTCAATCCAAGGGTTTGTTGGGACGGTTGGAGAGCGTGATGGCGTGCTAATCGGTGAACTTGTAGGAAGTTACAAACTTTTATTAATAATGTTTAGTTGAGATAATTGACATCTTTCTTTATTGCAAAAACAGATGGGGTTACCAAGTTCATATGTAGTTCCTACAGGCATGGAAGAGGTTGTTAATATTCTCAAGATTCGATACAATAACACACCCATGTTTATTACTGAAAATGGCAAGTTTTATTATTTTCGGGTTTTAACATATTACCATTCTTTCATTGTCCTTGTTGTCATATATCTCTTTTGTTTGCAGGGTATTCTTCGCCAGACCTGAACGAACACCGAGTTAATGAACTAACGAATGACATCAAGCGTGTTGAATATCATGCCAAATATCTTGCTTCTTTAGCGAAGGCTATTAGGTTTGCTTTGCAATCTTGTTAATTTTCTATAATTTTTGAATTATGAAAGATATATATATATATATATATATATATATATATATATATATATATATATATATATATATATATATATATATATATATATATATATATATATATATATATATATATATATATATATATATATATATAGGGGATGGATCCCTTGAAAACCAAGTTATAAATGAAAACTATGGGTTACATATATGTAAGTACGTGTTACAAAGTGTATAAGTAAGAGTTACGTATATGTAAACATTATGTATATGTAAGTACGCGTTACCTAGTGTACAACTATAAGTTACGTACATATAACTCATACAAGTTACGTATACGTAAGTCGTTTCGTCATCATTGACGTTACTTGGAGTTTTTATTAAATATATAATAACCTCAAAAATAAGGTTGAAATTCACTCAAATATATTTTAAACAATTAAAAAGATAAATCAATTATGAATTATATGATTGGGTAGTAGTAGTTTTCACGGTTTTTAATTATAAACATGGTTTTCATTTGACCCCTCTCCAATAATATATATATATATATATATGTAATATATATATATATGTAATATATATATATATATATATGTAATATATATATATAATATATATATATATATATATATATATATTTATATATATATATATATATATATATATAGGGTATGGTTTAAATAAGAACCCTACCTTATTGTAAGAACTCTTTAACTATTTTTGATCTATTGATTTAATTATTAAAGGACAAGATCATGCCATGTGTCTTTCCTTTTATTTAAATAGAAAAGGGTAATTTAAACATTTTGCATACATTTCAAAAAGTCAAAAAACTCAAATTTAATATGGTGTGACAAGTGTCACCACTTACCATCTTTTAATTCACCTTAATTTTTATTTTTATTTTAAAAAAAGTTTACCCCTATATTTTTAAAACCTCTATAACTTTTTTATACATTGTTATTTTTCTAAAAAAATTACACCATTAAACTTGTCTTATTTTTCTCTTTAATTCTACTATAGTATTGAAAATATTTATAAAAAATTCGAACGTTAGATATCACAATAAATTACATCATGTTTATATGAATTCAAATCCTAATACACTACAGTTCTTAAAAGTTACATTGATTTAACAACCACGGTTACACTAACCTAACATAAGGGTTACACTACACTAACATGATGGCTATAGTCTTCTACGGTGATGTAACACAGTGCAACAGTTAGTTACAATAAATTACACTATGATCATTCGATTACAAATCTTAATAGTTACAGTGACTTACATCATATTGTAATTTCTTGCAATAAATTACAACAAAAAAACATATATATAAACCAACAAAAATAAAACCTACTAAAATAATTTTATATCTATCGTGCAAAAATAATGTATTGTGGTATGTGGTAAAAAACAAAACCTTACCATCCCCTTCATGCAAAAAAAACTCAAAAATTAAAGATCAAAACATACCAAATTTATAAACATCATAAATACAATAGATTGTCACAAAAAAGTTAACGTAACAGAAACACTAAATTACAATGAATTATATTATGTTTATTTGAATATAAATCCTAATACTTAAAGTGAATTACATCATATTTGTAATTACTTATAGCAAATTATAACATAATTAATTTTATTATAGTATTATAAGTATTTTAAAAAAAATTTCTAGACGTTATATTACAATAAATTATAGTATTACACTGCTGTAAATTGTAATAAAAAATAATATGTAAACCAATGAAAACTAATGTAAAACATACATCATTAAACCATGTAGCTATGATTTCAATAACATAACAATCAAACGACATTAAACCATGTAACTACACCACATGAACAAAATACATACAATGAATTACATCATATTTTAACTCGTTATAATGTTTTACATAAAAACATATATAAAAACCAACAAAAATATGTAAGAACCAATAAATATCTACTTTAAAACATTAAATTACAACCTTTAATTTACATAAATACATCAAAATCATATCATATTGCACTTACTTACAGTGATGTAACACATTGCATAAGCAAAAAATATCTAAATTTCAGGATAACAATAATGAAACATGATGTATTGACAACAAGAACCAATTAATTAAAAGTTCATGTAACGGAAAACTAAGTTACAACGAATTAAATCATGTTTATTTGAATGCAAATCATAATGCATACAGTGAATTACATCATATTATACTTACTTACAGTGAACTGCATCAAATAAACACATATAAAAACCAATAAAAAAAGCTAATAAAACCCAATGCATCATCATTATTGTAGTCTTTCTTCTGATTGTCTTCACTCTCCAGTTATCTAAAAAATTAAAAATAATATAAGTTGATTTAACAATATTGAGATTCACTTTTCATAAGAATGTATATCATTAAAGTTTTAACATTTTCTAAAAAGAGAAACTAATTTTCAATTTCTCATAACGTGGAAACAACTTCCAACATCAAACAATTTTAAATGTCAAAAGTAAATCCTTAATAGGCTATCATTTTTAACAAAAATTACCCAATACAATGAATCAACAACTATATGAACCATATTAAAATAATTTTAAATGATTAAAACACTAACATAAACCAAATAAAATAAACAAGAAACAAATGATTTAAACACTAAAAAATAACATACACTACAAACAAAAAAAGGAAAAACTAAAAGTAAAAAAAAACTTATAGAAGTTGAGATTTGAACCGCGAAGGTGGTGTAGACAAAGCCGGTGATGGCGACAAGAAGAACCCAGATCTGAACCATAAAAAAACCCAATCAAAAGAAAGAACCCAGATCTAAATCGGGATGGTGATGGTGACAAAGATGTTGGAAGTGGTGGCGGGGATGTGGTGGTGGTATCACTTTAGATGGTGTGGAATTCTGAAATGCAATGGTGATGACAAAGAAAACCCGGATATGAACCGCAATGGTGGTGGTGACAAAGACGATGGAGATAATGGTGACATTGGTCACAAAGACGACACACATGGGTGGCTTGCAGTGAACTACAACGATGTGGTGGCGGTTGATCTCGATCTGGTTGGTATGGGAGTGGTGCAATTCAAGCACAAAAACAAAAAAAATGGTGGTTGTTTGAGAGAGAAAGATGATTTTTTATTTTTGAATAAAATATTGATTTTGTGGTATGGGGAACATAAGATCAGACAAAAGAAAAAAAAATCAACAGAAAGTAAATAAGAGTAAAATTACCTTTTTGTCCTAAATTAATCTATACCATTAAATTAAATTTGATTCTTTTTATGTTAAATCTAAGGGCTGATTGAGTTTTAGAGTTCTCACAATTTTTACGAGTTAGCAAAAGATCCAATTCCTATATATATATATATATATATATAGAGAGAGAGAGAGAGAGAGAGGGATCAAATAAAAACATTGATTATAAATGAAAACCTTAAAACCTCCATCCACCAATCATATTTTTTTTAAATTAATCACTTTTGTTTAATAACAAGGGTTATTTAAGTAATTTTGACCATTTTTAATTTTGGAAATTATTATATGTTTTAACTTTAAACAATATTATATGTAAATTGAAAACAGATCTTCCATAAATGACGTGAAGAAGAACACTATAACCGATTTTCATTGTTTCAAACGGTGTTCGATTTCTGATTCAATTGACGATTCGCAAAACAAATATACCAAATGAATCCGATTATTGATTCAATTGTTCAAGACCATAGGATTACTGATTCAATTGTCGAAGTCATTGAGGTTACTGATTCAATTGTCGAAGTCCATGCGATTACTGATTCAATTGTCGATGTCAATGTAAATTAACCAGGTCAAAATTTAAGAGATATAGAATCGCAGAATACATGCGTATATATACGTATCAAAAGCCCTAATTGAATTTAAAATTGTACCAAGCATTCCTAAAATTATTACTGCCAATGTAAATTAACCGACTAACATCATACATATTATGTATTTTCAAACTAAAACGACACATACATACATGTACATACAAGAATTTTAAACCAGGTCAAAATTTAAGAGATATAGAATCGCAGAATACATGCGTACATATACGTATCAAAAGCCCTAATTGAATTTAAATTGAATTTAACAACAAAAAACCTAACCCCCAACTTACACACACCTTAGAATCGATTTCTATGATTATGTATA
The DNA here is from genome assembly GCA_024085815.1 of Flaveria linearis. Classification (NCBI taxonomy): domain Eukaryota; kingdom Viridiplantae; phylum Streptophyta; class Magnoliopsida; order Asterales; family Asteraceae; genus Flaveria; species Flaveria linearis. Next base: position 84,631,024 of record CM044004.1, on the reverse strand, counting down.
ACCCAATTTTCGTTTGATTTCCAAGTTTCGATCATTAATAAGAACACATACCTACTGGTTTTCGAAAAACAACGATTCCGAGCACATGTGTTGCAGAATCACCAACGACGATGTAATACCGTTCAATTTCTTCCGAATGTATGTATTTGTGACAAAGAAATCAACGATTTTGTATAGAATAGCAAGTTCTATTCTTCCAAATTTACAGAGTTCTCGTTTGAAAAAGAATAGAGATTTTAGGAGTTTTTTTAGGAAACTTATTTTAATTAACTGTTTCATAATCTTATGAAATCCCTAAATTGCCCTTTTCTTCTTTTAAATTGAATATTTAAATTATATTTATTTACATAATTGACACTACTAGTTAATAGCCATTGATCTATATAATTAATGGTTAAGATTGAGTTTCCAAGGTTTTCATTTATAATTAGCTTTTCAATGGATTTCCGCCCCATATATATATATATATATATATATATATATATATATATATATATGTATGTATATATATGTATATATATATATGTATATATATATAGGGGAGGGTTCCTAAGAAAACCTCTAATTATAAGAAAACCAAGAAAACCACTTTTAAACCATTGATCAAAATTGATCAATGGTTGATATTAATCAATGGCAAATTTGTAAATATTTAATAGATAGTTGCTTTAATTAAATGATTAAAGGGTGTTTTAGGTAGATTACAATTTTTATATTTTTGGAAATAACTAAAATCCCTTAAATCTCTCTCTTTCTCTCTCTCTCTCTTTAAAATCAAACACAATATTAGTTTAATTTATAATCAAATTAATTTATTCAAATATCATTCTAAAATATTTTAGAAGAACACAAGTTTTTTTTTCTCTGCAGATCTATATTAATTACATACATGCTTACGTATACGTAAACATGTTCACATATTTGTTCATAACATATTTGCTCCTTACAACATGCTTACTTATATGTAAACAAGCATAAAACAAACAATAAACATGACAATTGCTATTACATTGAATTGATGAAACTTATGTATATGTATCATTCACTAAAATGGTATACAAAATCAGGAAATTCAAATAAATTCTTGTTAGAATCGATAATCAGCTGAAAATAAAAAAGAACTATAACTATAACACACAACTAGTATAGAACAATATGTTAAACTTAAAAAAGTGCACATACGTAGACATGGTTCTGTATATGTATTTTGATTACATATACGTAACAATCATCTTCATATTAATCAAAAAATTGTCTTCATCTCTATCATATGTATCCTGCTTACGTATATGTAAACACAACTAGATTAGCAATTAGCAAACAGAGAAAAACAATAAGCATACTATTATATCAAAACGGTGAAACTTACGTGTATGTAAGCAATCAGAAAACAAATAAAGAATACATGTTGATGAAACTTACGTATATGTAAACACCCTTGCGTGATCAAATCCTCATCCCTAGCAGATATGTATCCTGCTTACGTATATGTATCCTGCTTACATATATGTATCCTGCTTACGTATATGTAAACACAACCAGTTCTTAAACCCACCCAAACACACAAACCCTAATTCACCATTACCATCATCACCATTTCCCCCCAAAAACTCATCTTTCACCCTCTTCATGATTCTTGAAGACTCCAAACACCCTAATCTGTTCGGATTCGTCAAACACTCTTCCCCAATTGACGTATACGTAACCCAAGTTATATATTGCCATTGGAATCATCTTCTTCGTATTTTGTTTCATCTGCAGATCAAATGTTCAAGCTTCAAGACTCATAACAAGAAAAAATGAACCCATCCATGGTGGCAAAAATAACCAATCGAACCCATGTCTTTTGTTGTTGTCCTATTCCCTTTTCTTGCTCGATCAAACCCCGATGTTTCGATCTTCTTTCTGACTCATAAATCTTGCTGCTCTAATCATTGTATATTTACATACATGAGCAATCTTAATGTTTGAACCTGATTAATCGTCGCTTATGTCTCTTTTCATGTTCCGTTCTTCTTTCATCCGCTCATTTCGGTTCGTGATTTCTTCATCAACCTAGCTCCTGGTTAATGATCAATCGCAAACCCTAGAACTTGTAGAATTCTTGATGATTGATCATCTGATGATTCTGAAACAATAATTGATAATATTTAAGAAAACTAAATCAATGTCAATTAAAAACTAACAAATGAGATAAAAGTGGGTCAACATCATATAAATACTATAATTAGTTTATATATAAAATTACCAAAACACCCTTTAAAGTTATTAAATAAAAAATAAAAAAATTATGTGATTGGTTAAAATTGGTTTTCTTGGTTTTCTCAAAATTTAGTGGTTTTCTTAGGATCCTTCCCCTATATATATATATTTATTTATTTAACTTAAAAGTTGAAGTGTAACATTGATGTGATGAAACGTTATTTGAAATAACAGAGGGGGAGCAGACGTACGTGGATATTTCGCGTGGTCATTGATGGATAACTATGAATGGATTCTAGGTTATAGTGTGAAGTTCGGGTTATATTATGTGGATCGGAAGACGCTAACCCGAATTCCAAAGCTTTCTGCAAGATGGTATAAGAAATTCCTTAGCAACTATAGTGACAATGTCGAAATGAAAACATCAAGAGACAAACTAAATAGCTTTGTATAAATTGGTACAAGAATTTCTTAGAAAATTGTTGAAGAATTCAATGTACAAGTGTACAACCCATTTGGTTGTTTGATAAATTATAGAATAAAATGATATTAGAATCGTTGTTTGTTTGAAAACTGCCCCATGCTATCACTAACTCCCCCATGCTCCACCCAACTACCTTCTACATGAATGGCAATTGTACACGTATCACCCCCACCCCCACCCCCACCCCACCCCACCCCACCCCACCCCACCTGGGGTCCCGGATAAGGCATGGCAAAGGACCACATAAAGGGTCACACAGTAAACAATATTATCAAATGTGTGTTTATGTGAGTGCATAGATGTAAACACTAAATATTAAATGATTCTTATTCTGACTGGTCAAGTTGAGTTGCTCATTACATCTAAACATGGGGAAAGTCATGAGTTCAAGTCTCCTCTAAGCAAGCAATATGCTTAGAGTTGAGCCAGTGCGTTTTTCCAGCAATAAGTTTCCACTTGAGTGGGTTAGGGGTGCGGTTGCAGCTGAGACACGAGTAGGTGAACCCGATTAAGATAACACACATCCTACGAATTAGGGTCACACGCTTTTCATTCAAAAAAATGTGTAAACATTAAAGCGCGTCACGATTGGTGAACTGATGAGTACAAATAATAGTATATCTTTAATTTTAACTATTATTTTTGGCTAAATAATAAATTTTCGTATAAGGTGTCAATCATAAATGTAGATTTATAATTATGATTGTTGCTTAATTGCTAGTTAATGTTGCCATATATATAACCTTTTGATTTAGAATGGTTTCATTACTACACTTGTCGTAACATCAGTCTAATATTGTTTATTGTAGCCAGATATGTAGGTGAACCAAAACAGGATGATAGAAGGTAGCGTTGGATTTATACGCTAAAGACACAATATAACATTACTATTGATATATAATCTAAAAAGATTACACACTAATAATTTTATTACGAACATGTAGGGGGCGTCATTTGGGTTTCAAGTTTATTGGGTCGGGTTCTCGGGTTTTTAGGTGTATAAAACTATGGGGAAGCTTGAACCACACTATAGCGGGGTCTGAGCGTAACTACATTATTTTAGAGGGACTAACTCTATAATTATTAAAAGCTTTACATTGTCCGACCGAAAATTAACACTACTTACGAAAAAAAGAGAGAGGGGCGAGAGCCCCCTCCGGCCCTCAATAAATTTGCATATGTTATGAAATCAACATGAATACCAAACTAAATAAGTATTATTTAATCAACTTTCGGGTTTTGGTTTTTGGGTTTAATCGGGTCAGGTAAATCGGTAATCAGGTTTCGGTCAAACCATTAAGTTTTAAATTATTTGTTATCTCAAATGTTTATGTAAGCAATATGTATCTGATCAAAATACAAGTATAAGATTTAACATGTACTATCAATATAGAATTTTGTTCTTGATTCGAAAGCTTCTGAATATTTACTTTGGCTTTACTATGCATATTTAAATTTACAAATGGCATTGTATTTTGACCATTCTTAAATGTCATGATATAAAATTGAATCACAACAATAATATATAAAGTTGAGAAAATCATGATTTTTAAATCTTGTAAAGTTATCATATAACACACACGTATAATTATACACATATATAAATCTTAGAATTTTTTAAAAAACTAAGATTCGGATTAATCGGGGTTGACCCGATTCTTAAAAACAACCCAAATGCAAAACCATATATAAAAATGCATTCGGGTTATTCTTTAATCATAAAAGCTCTTCAAGATTGAACAAATTATCATTTGATAAAATGATGAACACAAATAATAGTAAATCTTTAATTAATATCAACTATTATTATTTGGTGAGATAATAATAATTCGTATGAGAAGTCAATTAAAAATGTAGATGTATGTAACAGCTGTGTGCCATAAGACATGTTTAAACTCGTTCAGCGGAATTTTAGTCCAGAATCATTGTTATTTTGTGTAGGAATAGGAAACGAGATGAACACATACACGATTCCACAAATTGATTACTACTCGAGAACGATTACACGAAGAACACAATCAAACAGACGATTACAAAAGGTTACAAAAGGTTACCGCGATCAACAGCAATTAATCACATTTATACTAGCCCATCAACTAGCCGTTAACCCTCAATTAACAACTTAACAACCATTAACAAACTAACTCACACTATAGACACAACTAGCCCTTATAGTTTGAGCTTTATTACTTCCGAAGCTAAACTTGTACTTCCGAAGCCAAACATCTATTTCCGAAGTCAAACTTCCGAAGCCAACCAGCTTTACAGAAATTACAACATAAGTCCCTGTGCTTAATTCTTGAGCACAACTTCTCACAAACTCCACCTTTGTGCCAAGATTAAGCCGCATTCCACTTGTCATAACAAAAACGAAACTTTACTCAACCAACTGCTTTAGTCATCATATCAGCAGGGTTATTATGAGTATCAACATACTCAACACTTAACTGCCTTGTCCTCACAACATCCCTTATGAAATGCAACCGAACATCCACATGCTTAGTCCTTTCATGATACACTGGATTCTTAGAAAGTTGTAAAGCACTCATATTATCACACCATACCATTGTTTCCTGAACATCAACTCCTACTTTAGAAACAAATCCCTTTAACCATAGTGCTTCCTTAGCAGCTTCTGTGAGTGCAATGTACTCAGATTCAGTTGATGACAATGCCACAACCCTCTGCAAAGAAGACTTCCAACTCACTAGTCCACCATAAACTGTAAATCCATACCCAGTCACTGACCTCCCTGAGTCCCAATCCTTTGCATAATCAGCATCAACATATCCAGTCACTACATGTTTGGTTTCATCAGTCCCACCAAACACTAACCCCACATGACTAGTGCCCTTTAGATACCTGAGTATCCACTTCACACCTTCCCATTGTTTAATACCAGGAGTACTTAGGTACCTACTCACTAAGCTGACTGCATACCCCAAGTCAGGCCTAGTGCAAACCATCAGGTACATCAAACTCCCCACTGCATTTGCATACGGAATTCGTGACATCTTAACCTGCTCTTCTTCTGTACAAGGACTATCCCTACTAGACAACTTAAAATGAGCTGCCAGAGGAGTACTTACATGTTTACACTGATCCATAGAATAAGTACTAAGTACTTTCTTGATGTAACTTGACTGCCTGAGCTTCAATATACCAGCACCACGATCTCTTTCAATCTCCATGCCCAATATCTTCCTTGCAGCCCCTAGATCCTTCATGTCAAACTCTTAACTCAAGATTGACTTAGTAGCATCTACATCTGTTTTGGACTTGCTGGCTATTAACATATCATCTACATATAACAACAAATAGATGTAACCACCAGCACCATCTTCCTTGTAATACACACATGGATCATAGCTACTCTTACTGAACCCTTTAGAGACAATAAAATCATTGAACCTCTTATTCCACTGCCTCGGAGACTGCTTCAGTCCATACAATGACCTCTTCAACAAGCACACTTTATCTTCCTGACCTTTAACCTCAAAACCAGTGGGTTGCTTCATATAAATCATCTCTTCAAGACTTCCATTCAAAAATGCAGTCTTTACATCCATTTGCTCCAACTCCAAATTATGAATAGCTACAAGGTTTAAGATCACTCTAATAGATGAGTGTTTAACCACAGGAGAGAATATCTCTGTGTAGTCAACACCAGGCTTTTGAGTAAATCCCTTAGCTACCAACCTTGCCTTGTACCGCGGCGGATCACTTTCAGTTAACCCATCCTTCAACTTATATAGCCATTTGCAACTCACCAACTTCTTGTCTTTGGGCTTGTCTACAACCTCCCATGTGTTGTTCTCATAAAGAGAGTTCATCTCTTCTTTCATTGCCTGCACCCACTTATCCTTATCAACAGAATTCAAGGCTTCTTCATATGACAAAGGATCACAACTCGCTTCCATAGCAGCAACATTAAACACATAAGCAGATACCTCCTCCTTTGTAACAAGTGTCACATCATCACTTGTTCTAAACCTCAAAGGAGTAACTATAGTCCTTCTAGGTCTACCTTGTGCAATAGACCTATTGTGGACCACCGCATCACCACCTGATGACCCTGGAGCCTTATCACAACTTTCATCTTCTGAATTAGTCCCACTCTGCACATGATTTTGTTCATCCAGCTCCACCTCAATCTGAACACCCCTTTCAAGATCAAGTGCACCCTCGCCAGTACTCTTAAGTAGATCTTTGTATAGCACATCTTCTCTAAATACAACATTCCTGCTTGTAACAACCTTAGGAGACTTATCATCCACTCTCCACAATCTATATCCCTTTACACCACCTGTGTAACCAAGGACAACACACTTTATAGCCCTAGGTTCCAGTTTGCCTTCACTAACATGAGCATATGCCAATGAACCAAACACCCTTAACCGGCTATAATCCCCTGGCTGTCCAGACCACATTTCAAACGGTGTTTTCATCTGAATTGCAGATGAAGGAGACATATTAACTAGCAATGCTGCTGTATTGACCGCCTCAGCCCAGAACTGCTTTGGCATTCCAGCATCAATCAATAGACACCTCACCTTATTCAACAATGTTCGGTTCATTCTTTCTGCAAGGCCATTTTGCTGTGGTGTGTATGCCACAGTCAAATGCTTTATACCATGCTTCCTGCAATAGTCATTGAATAAGTGATTACAAAACTCTAAGCCATTGTCAGTTTTTAAAGTAATAACTCTCCTCTCTGACTGAGTCTCTACCAGTGCCTTCCACTCCTTGAACTTTTCAAATGCATCACTCTTGTGCTTTAAGCTGTATACCCACACTCTCCTTGAGTAATCATCCACTAAAGACAGGAAATACTTGGCACCACCCAGTGATTCAGTCCTTGCTGGACCCCAAAGATCAGCATGCACATAATCTAGCTTCCCCTTTGTGGTATGCACACTTCTACTGAACTTAACCTTGTGTGCCTTGCCCAATATGCAGTTTTCACAAAAACCAATGTCACAGCTATTAAGCTCTTCCACCAAGCCTTGTTTGTGCAGCTCTTTCATGCCTGGTACACTAATATGGCCCATTCGTCTATGCCACACCACCGCCAAGGTTTTGCTTTGATCTTCACTTACACTTACTACAGCCTTTCCAACATAACCATCAACTACATAGGTCATGTTATTCTTTCTGGTTCCAGTCAAAATAACCATTGACCCTCTTATCACCTTGAGTTTTCCATCCCTTAGATTGACCACATATCCCTCACTTTCAAATGTACCCAGTGAGATCAGGTTCCTTTTCAATCCAGGAATATATCTAACATTCTTTAGCACAATGTTAGAACCATTACTCAAATTCATGGTGATTGAACCAATACCTTCAGTGATACATGATCTATCATCACCAAGTTTCACACTGCCTAGATTCTTCATCTCAAGTTTATCAAACAACTCCTTGTTAGGAGTCATATGATAAGAACAACCTGAGTCCAAGATCCACTCATCACCTTCGGATGAGTGTGCCATCATTAACACATCAGCACTATCATACCCATTTGATACATTTTCTGATGTTGAACCTGAAGACTTTGATTGGCTGGCATCAAACCTCTTCTTCTTGAATCTCTCTGGGCAGTCTTTCTTGAAATGCTTCTCAGAATGGCAAACATAACACCTCCTTTTAGCCTTTGACTTTGATCTTGCAGGTTGCTTCCCCTTGTTGCTTCGAAACTCACTTCTTCCTCTAACAACTAGGCCATCTGCACTGTCTTCTCTGTATTCACCCTTCTTGTGCAACTCCTTTGAGTTCATGGCAGCAACTACCTCCTCCATAGATAGACTTTCCCTTCCGAACATTAATGTATCTACAAAGTGTTCATAGGAACTCGGTAGGGAGGATAGGAACATGACTGCTCTATCTTTATCTTCTATGTCAACATCTATGTTCTCCAGATCAAGAACAATCTTGTTGAACTCATCTATGTGAGATTCCAAGGTTTTCCCTGATTGCATCTGGAAAGTATACAACCTTTTCTTGAGATACAGCCTATTTGCCAACGATTTAGTCATATACAAACTCTCTAATTTGGTCCATAGACCAGCTGCTGTGGTTTCTTTTGAAACTTCCCTCAAGACTCTATCACCCAAACTGAGAATAATTGCACTGTGGGCTTTCCCCATCATGTTCTTCCATTTCGTTTCTAACTCCAATTTTCTATCTGGAGGGGTATTTGCAGGTATCACTGCGTCTCCTCCATTCAGGGCATCAACTATGCCCTGATGAACCAGTAATGCCCGCATCTTTACCCTCCATAGACCGAAATCGTTTTTACCATCGAATTTCTCCAAATCGAACTTGGTATTCATCTTCTTTTCACTGATTGATCAATTAACGATGATCAGCGGATCACAATCGATTACGCCTAGCGTGAATCAATCAAAGATCAATGATGATCTGCGGATTACAATCGATCAATCTGTATAATCGAATCCAGAGCCTCGCTCTGATACCAATTGTAGGAATAGGAAACGAGATGAACACATACACGATTCCACCAATTGATTACTACTCAAGAACGATTACACGAAGAACACAATCAAACAGACGATTACAAAAGGTTACAAAAGGTTACCGCGATCAACAGCAATTAATCACATTTATACTAGCCCATCAACTAGCCGTTAACCCTCAATTAACAACTTAACAACCATTAACAACCTAACTCACACTATTGACACAACTAGCCCTTATAGTTTGAGCTTTATTACTTCCGAAGCTAAACTTGTACTTCCGAAGCCAAACATCTATTTCCGAAGTCAAACTTCCGAAGCCAACCAGCTTTACAGAAATTCAACATAAGTCCCTGTGCTTAATTCTTGAGCACAACTTCTCACATTTTGTAACAATTAGTAGCGTTAAAGTTGCTAAAATAACCATTTTACCCCGTGAACCGTCCACATAATTTTCATTTTAAAAGTAACATATAAGATATGAATATTGTAAGATATGAATAATTTGCAATTATACTTAAGTCAAATATGGAAGTAATTTAAAAGTATAAATAAATTATCTTTTCTATTTAGTTTTACTAAAAGATTTGTCTTCATAGTTTTGTTATCTGGCTTGTAAACCAGTTTCACCGATTAACTAATTGAGTGAGTAATACCCCGTGGATAAGGTTTTAAAAACATTATTTTCAATTGATTTCGTTTTGTGACTTTATAAGCATAATATGTTAATATCTTGTGTCTTATACGAGTTAAATAAATAAAATATTAAATAGTTAGTAATGAAAATTTACTAATTATAAAACAATATTTTAAGATAAAATACCCGTAATGTAACTTTATAATCATATGTGACAACCCTAAATTGGGGTCAAATAAACTTTAAGATTTTTACGTGACTAATGTATTTGACTTATAAATATATTTTTATAAATATATATCGTACGTACGCATGTTTGCATGCATGGAAATTTTGAGTATACTTTTTCAGGTGAAAATGACTAACAATGTAGACTTCTCTTTGATGTATACAACGGCTGGGGTGTAGTCGTGAAAAGGGTTTGTGTAAATCTAACCGTCAACATATACGATGGCAGTGTTGTGGTGGACGCGCATTTTCATCGCATTTGAAGATGTTTAGTTAAATAAAAGTGTAATAAGATTATATCAAATTTTGACTTTATATGTAATGATGTAATCCTAACTTATGATATATATATAATCAAGTTATGTGCTTTATGTATTAATATTGTTGTGATTTAATTCCTTATAATCAATTGCGTGCTGAACAAATAAGTCAAGAAATGGGAAGTTCTAAAAACCCCAACTGAAATACGACAATTCTTAGGCTTAGCAGAATATTACAGGAGATTTATAGAAAATTTCTCGAGAATAGCTCAACCTTTGACAGAATTGACCCAAAAAGATAGAAGGTATATATGGGAAGAAAAACAAAATGAAGCTTTTGAACTCCTCAAAAATAAATTGTGTAGCGCACCCGTTTTAGCTTTGCCAGAAGGGACAAATAATTTTGTAATATATTGTGATGCATCACGTCAAGGTTTTGGATGTGTTTTAATGCAAAAGATAAAGTAATAGCATATGCATCCAGACAACTTAGGGGTAGTGAAAAGAACTATACCACCCATGATCTAGAATTAGGAACAATAGTATTTGCACTAAAAATTTGGAGACATTATCTGTATGGAACTAAGTGTATAATATATACGGATCATAAAAGTCTGCAACATATCTTTGACCAGAAAATGCTGAATATGAGGCAGAGAAGATGGGTAGAACCGTTAAGTGATTATGACTGTGAAATTAGGTATCATCCTGGTAAAGCAAATGTAGTTGCTGATGCTTTAAGTAGAAAAAAAAGGGTTAAGCCATTACGAGTACGTGCTATGAGAATAAAATTACGTTCAGATTTGTTAAATCAAATTCGGGAAGCTCAACAAGAGGATATGTTGAAACTGAAGGGACTATTAAAAGATATGAAGGAAGAAAAAGATGGAATTCTGAGATTTAAAGGGAGAATTTGGGTACCTGATAATAACGTGATTAGAACAATTGTCTTACAAGAAGCACATAAGTTAAAATATTCTGTACATCTAGGAAATAATAAAATGTATAAGGATTTGAAAGCCAATACTGGTGGCCAGACATGAAAAGATCAGTCGGAGAATTCGTGGAACAATGTGATATCTATTCAAGAGTAAAGCTGAATATAAAAAACCTTCAGGATACCTACAGCAACCAGAAATTCCAGAATGGAAATGGGCAGATTACAATGGACTTCATAGCCAAACTACCAAAAATCAGAAATGGATACGACACAATTTGGGTTATAGTAGATAGATTGACTAAGTTAGCTCATTTCTTACCCATACGAGAAGATTATAAGATAGAAAGACTAGCAAGAATTTACATAAAAGAAATTGTGTCTAGACATGGAATACCTGTATCCATCATATCAGACAGAGACAGTAGATTTACTTTTAGATTTTGACAGACATTACAAAAAGCCTTAGGAACCTAAGTGAACTTAAGTACAGCCTATCACCCACAAACTGATGGACAAAGCGAAAGGACAATACAAACACTAGAAGATATGTTAAGAGCTTGTGCTATAGATTTTGGTGGAAATTAGGATAGCCACTTACCGTTAATAGAATTTTCATACAATAACAGTTATCACTCTAGTATTGGTTTAGCTCCATTTGAAGCTTTGTATGGAAGAAAATGTAGCTCACCCTTGTGTTGGAATGAAATAGGTGATAGACAACTTACAGGTCCTGAATTAATCCAAGAAACCACGGACAAGATCACTGAGATTAAAAATAGATTGAAAGCAGCTCGTGATCGATAGAAAAGTTACACAGACAAACGCAGGAAACCATTGGAATTTCAAATTGGAAACAAAGTTTATCTAAAGGTATCTCTTTCAAAAGGAATCTTCCGATTTGGAAAACCAAGTAAGCTAAACCCTAGGTATGTTGGTCCATTTAAAATCATTGATAAGATTGGTCCTGTGGCATATAAGTTGGAATTACCTCAAGAATTAAGTGAAGTGCATAACACATTTCATGTATCCAACCTCAAGAAATGTCTAACAGATGAAACTTTGAAGATACCAATTCAAGAAGTCAAAATAAATAGGAAACTTTATTTTGTGAAAGAACCAGTAGCCATTGTAGACAAAGAAGTAAAAAGATTAAAAAAGAATAGAATCCCTATAGTAAAAGTTAAATGGAATGCAAAGAGAGGACCAGAATACACATGGGAAAGAGAAGATGAGATCAAGAAGAAATACCCCCATTTATTCAGACTTAATTGTCAGATAAGTTCTTCTAAAATTTAAGAAATCACACTCCAAGGAATTTCAGGACGAAATTCTTTTAACAGGGGGAGAATGTGACAACCCTAAATTTGGGGTCAAATAAACTTTAAGATTTTTACGTGACTAATGTATTTTGACTTATAAATATATTTTTATAAATGTATATCATACGTACGCATGTTTGCATGCATGGAAATTTTGAGTATGCTTTTCAGGTGAAAATGACTAACAATGTAGACTTCTCTTTTGATGTATACAACGGCTGGGGTGAAGTCGTGGGAAGGGTTTGTGTAAATCTAACCATCAATATATACGATGGCAGTGTTGTGATGGATGCGTATTTCCATCGCATTTGAAGATGTTTAGTTAAATAAAAGTTGTAATAAGGATTATATCAAATTTTGAATTTATATGTAATGATGTAATCCTAACTTATGATATATGTAATCAAGTTATGTGCTCTATGTATTAATATTGTTGTGATTTAATTCCTTATAATCAATTGCGTTCTGAACAAACAAGTCACACCCAAAAATCGCTTCACACTTCCGCCGGGACGTGACATCATACTAGGTTAATATCTCGTGTGGCATTACGACTAGTGTGTGTTTTTTAGGAATTATATTTTAATAAGTATCGACTTGATGCATTATAAAGTAAATTGAAATATAATTATTTAAAAAATTGATTGAAAGAAAACAATTACGTATATTATAAAAGTCTTTAAAATAATTATATTATCACAACAAGATTAGTGAAAGTATGGGTGGTATTTGTGGTCGGAGATCACTTATTACCTAGATTTTAGGGGGGTGTTTCGTTTTATGAATGTATGTTAGAGTTTTATGATCATTGAATGCAACTTTCGATGGTGATTTACATAAACCGGTGAAAGTTGATTGAGAAATTGTTACCATAAATTACCATCTTTATTGTTATTAAGTTGTTAACAACCGGTAAGGGAAAGAGGAAGAGGGATTAATGTTCAATTGCAATGCCATTCCTTCATTGCATTCAATGTCGTTCATTAGTAAATATAAAAATGTTAAGGTATATAAAATTTCATGGATAAATTTACCATATTGCTCCTAAAGTCTCTTAAAATCTTAATCTATTATTTTCTTTCAACACACAACAACAACAACAACAATAACATACTCAATATATCCTACTAGAAGCAAAGTCTAGAAGGGATTGGATGGTGGCAAATCTTACATCTGTCTTTTAGGATAGAGATACCGCTTCCAATGAGACCCCTGACTCGAAATGAAAAAACCACAAGATTACGGGCATATTTTATATATTTCAAATAATAGTTTAGCAACACACAATGACATATAAACCCACATACACATCTCAGGCAATAAACAAAGGTAGACAAAATTTTAAAATAAAAAGTGCACATTCAATAACAGCACTTATAATTACTATGTTCTATGATTGTCCTAAAAAGCTCATATTCTTAATCTTGTATTAGCACTTCACATATAAAGGAAAAAGAGAGTCTACCTATGTCATAAAAATGTACTAACTCATCTGATTCCCACTAACAGTCCTTAACCTTATTCTACGTCTCCAGTTACTTATATCCTCGATCATATGCTCAGAGAGGTGCAACTCTAACATATCCCGCCTAATCAACTCCTCCCATGTTAACTTTGATCTTCTTCTACCTCTCCTACCATCTAAGACAATGTTATCTACAGTTTTAACCGATGTTGTCATCTGTCTTCTCTTCACGTGTTCAAACCATCTCAATCTTCCTTCCCGAATTTTGTCAGTGATGCATGACATCCCTAATCTCTGTCGGAACACGTCGTTCCTTATCCGATCCATCCTTGTGTGGCCGCACATCCACCTCAGCATTCTCATCTCTGCGACCTCTATCTGCCATCCTTGTGACTTATTAATGGCCTAACAATCTGTTCTGTATAACATAGCAACTCTTACTAGTACACCATAGAACTTTCCCTTTAGTTTTGTTGGGAACCTCTTGTCACACAAAATCCACGACGTTGCTATCCATTTGCACTATCCTACCTGGACACTGTGGGCTAATCAATTCTTTATTCTACTCTTCTTAAATGTCTTTCACTCCCTTGTACATGTTGCTTTAAAATTATATGTTTGACAAAATTATATCTATATCTAAAGAGATGTATTATATAGTAGTATAGATATAAGTATTTAAATAAAATAATACTGAATTTAAACAGTGTTTAATTATAAAAATATGATTAGTAACTATTAATTTAAATGCCAATTTATATTATTATAAATAAAATAAAATTTAATAAAGTGAATTAAATAATATCACATTATTAAATAATGTATTAATATCGTGTATTAAATAATACAATAATTAGAAGAAGTTAATTAAATGGAGTTAAAAGTGGAACAATTGCATAAAACACTTGTACACTATGTTTAAAATGTTGTATATGTGTCTTACACTTTGAATAAAATTATCATCTTATCCTTATAATATATATTATACAGTAGCATAGATAAATTTAAGTCATCCACTAACTATGGCTATCTAAAAGTGTAAGGCCCCGTTTCCGGACACCTTACGGTTGGTCCTTCATCATAAAACATTTTAAAACACATATTTACTTTGCAACGGAATTTAAAAAAAAAACATTCATTACTAACTAAAACATGTCATTTTATTACAATACAACATTCTTTTCATCTCAAAATACAATGACATGTCAAATATGGATGCCAGCCTCAAAACACTCCCAGTAGCTTATGCATCCATGCCTGCAACTCCTCAGCATCAACCAAAATACCTGCTAACTATCATGCATACAAAAGTCAGCGACGCTGAGTGAGTTCTAGTTTTTATAAGAAAATACTTTACTTTCGTTAAACCGTTCTTTACATAAATGCGGTCACACAACATACGTACACATAGATAATATTATTATTATCTTCATCGTTCATTCATTAGCTTTTGTTCGTGTACCGTTCATCGTTAACCTTTGCATTCTTTCTTTCATTCATACATTCATTACATACTTTCGTACGTATCTTACTTCCGTGCGTTCATTACATACGTATAATCATTTCTTTCGTCTATTCGTTCTTTATCTTTAACTTTCATTCATTCTCTATCCTTCACTTCCATCTAGATCCGGTCACGATTTACCCTCTTCATGGCACACAGCCATGATTACTGAGGTCGAGTGACAAGGATCCCGTTTCGTTCTTATTATGGTATTCCGTTTGTGAGCATACATCATACATACATACATACAGATAATAATTATTATTATTATCTTGCCGTAGAGTCAATCACCTGGATTGAACTCCATTCGAGTCTGTTGCAACACAAAGTTGCTCACCTCACTATCTCATCTCGTGCAATTCGCACCAGTGGAGTTGTCACTAAGACCAACTCTCCCTGTGTGTGAGAATCTCTTGGGGTTTAGCCAAAATCGCACTCCATCTCATGGGTTAGCCAAAATCGCACGCCACATAATCCACATGAGGTAGGCCATCATCGCACGCTACATAGCACACAGTAATACCACATCGCACGTATCGGAGCAGTTACCAAAACTGAACTCCCACTGTGTCTATGTCCCCTTTAGCCAAGATCGCACGCTATAACATACACACACAGTTGAGCTAACAACTCTCATTGAGTCATGAACCTCCTTTCCTTCTGCTTGCAAGCCATTCCTACTCTCATTCATCTGGATCTTGTCTCCTGCAATACCGTAGTACGCGACAAGGACCTCTTCGAGTCTGTTGCGACACAGAGTCGCTCACCTCATGCACTTGCTTGCAAGCCTTTCATCCGTTCATTGTTACATGTGTTCGTTCGTTTCGTACTTTATCGTATTCATTCGTTTGTACTTTATCATTATCTTTCCCTTCGTTACTTCATACTTTACTTTTATTACTTTATTCATTCATTCATCATATCCCGTAAAGTCATACAATATGTATTATAAAACATAATACGTACATTTTAAAGCTCTTTAACGAAGAAAGATAACATATCATACACATTCAACCTAAACTTCATCACATCATCATGCACATATTAAGCAGAGCCTATCTCTCTATTCTACCACTTAAGACCACTTAGAAAATCCTAAGTCCAACATGGGTGCATAGGACTTTTTAGGAATCTTTCTAATACTGCCCGAGTGGTCCAAACATCCTTCCAACACCAACCAAACATAGAACTAACCTGCTAAGGCACCTAAGCCTACTAAACAACAACACTATCCCGTAGACAAATTCTAATACATACATGCACAGAATATCATCATACAATAGGCTGGCACTCGCGGTTTCACTTGAAAATATTTTCTAGGTATGCATAATAGCCCCAAACACTTTAAAATCAGTAAAAGAGGGGTTCTAGTAACTCACCTGTACTTGATGAGCAACTTCTCAATCAAGCTTTAAAAGAGAGGGTTGCACTACCCCACCTGCAGATAAGTTAACACTCAAAGGAGTTAATTTCTGCCTAATTTCGCTGCTAATTTCGCTGAGTGACCAGCAGTTTCGCTGCTAGTTTCGCCCACAGTTTCGCTAAGCGATCAGCAGTTTCGCTGCAAGTTTAGCTAGCAATTTCACTGGTAGATTCGCTGGCAGGTTCGCTGGCAGTTTCGCTGCCAGTTTTGCTGCCAGTTTCGCCCAACTTTCGTTGGATAACATTGTCAGTGAACTTATCCACGAAACTGTAGTTTCGCCCCAGCGAAACTGTAGTTTCGCTGGATCTTCTCTTAGTTTCGCTGGAAGAATCTGTAAATTCGGTGGATGAGTCCTTAAATTCGCAGAACGATCTGAAAATTATGAATCAGCCCATTTTAACCCCAAAACTCAATCTTTCACACCCAAAACCTTGGGTTATCATCTAGAAAGCTATATCTAAGCTTTTTACACGTTTTCTTACATAAAAACGTGAGTTTTTGGGCGATTCTTGCCACTTTCAAAAACCCCAAAACTAGAATCTGGGTTTTTCACCAAAACGAATAATCAAACGATGTTTCTTACCTGAATTCTCGTTGTTTGGAAGCCCACAAACACAAACCTTCGATCTCTTGACCAACCGAGCCTCGATCCGACACTTTCTCTCTCTACACTTTCTCTCTAGAAACTGGGTGTTGAGTGCAAATAAGAGTTGCTCAGCTGATCAGTCTATATATACATCGGGCGTTCCCGGGACCTTAAACCCGTCAAGCTCGTGACTCGAAGGGTTAACCCGGTCTAACACCAATAACCATCCTATTTTTATTAAATGGTCTTGTCTAAGCCCATTATTATTATTTGACTTGCTTAGTAAATTTTCCGGGTGTTACAAGTCCACCCCCCTTATATAGGTTTCGTCCCCGAAACCTGTTACTCCTCAAACCCTCGCGGCAATACTGTCCCATCTCTTTTCCAGTCCATCCCTTGGAGTCTTATCGCTCCACATCGTTTGTCAACATTCGACTTCTGGTCTATCTTGGACTATTGACATCGGCAACCCATGCATACTGATCAATGTTCATTTGACCAGTGCCTGCGACCTTAAGCATGCCATGTAGAGTGCGGTCACTACCATTAAAAGAAACATTACAATATCCGAGCAAAGTCTCGGCGTCATAATCATTGAGCTTCAGAGCATCACTGAGAACCTTCAGCTTTAATGCTTGAAAAAAAAACACGGCCATCAACTTGCGTAAAGTTGCTAGCCCTTGTTTGATGTTCTTTACGTATGAATAATGACCCTCTGGCAACCTAACACTGACAAGAAAAGCAAATCGGCTTATTTGGTGACTCAAACCAAATTTATCCTTTCTCTTTTACTTCCGATCTACCATTCTACTTGTTTGCTATGCGTACTTTGCTGTCGAGGACAATTCACAGGCTGCAACCGTTCCTTAGACAACGGTTGATCCAATTTTCCTCAATCGCATCATGCAGTCCTCTAGGGCATCAGGTAGCCTAGGGAATCCATTAATAGTAATCTCCACATCGAAGGGCTCATCGATGTTCTTTCTCCTTTTCTTTCTGTTCTCTTCCGATCGTCGTCCCTCAATGTTGTACCTTCGGACACAAATCCACCATCTTTGTTTTGCCTTCCTTTCCCCTTCTTAACACAGACTCGTTCCTCCGTTTCGCCCGTTATCACCATCGTCTTCCGCTCGTCGTATCACCATTCCCGGTAAAACCTTCATCATAATCCATTGTCGTAGATCGGCACCGAACTTTTATCGGGCACCACCAACCAATCCATCTTTTTGCAGCACTTGGTGCTTGCCTCATAAGTTACTGTTCGATTCACTCGGAGGTGTACGTCTATCCACATATATCTATTAAGGATGGTCTAACAGAAAACAAGCGCTCTCTCAATCCTATTGCGGAGTCCTTTAGTGCACTGGGTAATCTAGTAGACTTACCTATAGTAGCTCCTATGTCGAATGACATCGATCTTCCTACTCCTAGCATGCAACTTATCACAGAAGGCAGTAGGAATGAAACCAGGGCCACAATCGAACTACACAAAGGCTAATGGTTGATTGACTAGAAACATACCTGACGTAACATCGGGGTTCGCCCTAACCTCCACCCGCGTCATCGTGTAGGCGCGGCGTTTGCCCTCCGTCCTTCTCTTCCAGCCTTCTTCACTCCCGAACCTTCCGCCCTTGGCTTCTCACAGTTTTTACTCATATGGCCAATTTCTCCGCAATTATAGCATCTCACGGTTCCACATTCTCTATCCATATGACCACGCTTCCCACACTTGTAGCAAGTATTTGGTTCCCTTTTGCATTCTCCGCAATTTGCACCAGGTGCGACCACACGACGGTCATCCCCCCGTGCATGCTTATTATTCGTCGGGACACCACCCCGTTCAGTTCTCCTCCTCCTCTAGTTCCGGTCTCCATCATCCTTCTCGCCTTCCTCAGCCACCACCACCACAGTTCTTTCATCATACAACCTCCCCGCCAAATCAACAGCCGACCTAAACGTGCTTGGTTGGGCAGCGATCATGTGCCTACGGATATCCGCTGGCAATCCCTGAATGTACCTCTTAATCTTTCACGAAAGAGGTGTCACCTGATCCGGCACCATCCGTGCCATTTCGTTGAATTTGGTGGTGTACTGCTGATGCGTCATCGTCCCCGCTTCTAACTGTAGGAACTCCCTTTCTATTTTGTCCATCTCAAGGTGAGGACAGAACTCCTCAATCACTAACCTTTTCAACTCTGGCCATCTCATCTTTCCGATAGCCCGACTACCCTCAACTTGAACTATGTTGTCCCACCAGCACAAAGCTGAGTCCACGAAAGAATGGGCAGCAAACTTTACTTTCTGATCCTCCCGGCATTCGCTGATTTTCAAAACAGCTTCCATCTCTCTCACCCACCGGTGAGCCGCGACAGCAGTGCCATTACCATCAAAAGTTGGGGGCTTGCATCGCTGAAACTCCCTATAATTACAGCATCGTGCCGTCTCCGGCGCAGGCTCTTCTTCCTTTTCTTCCTCTCCGTCGTCGAAGAAAACCGTTTCAGTCTCGGGCCGTCTCCCTTCGCCCGAAGGTCTCTTCCTGTCTCTCCCCGTCTCTAACAGCATTCATCATCTCGGTCACTACAGACGGTAGGATCGCCTGCATGACCTGATGCACTTCCTCAACTACCGCCTCTTTCACCGAGGCTCTCAAGTTAGCACTCTCATCACCACCTCCCGGTTGAGGTGTTTCGGGTTCCTCGTGAACCACCTGTTCCACTCTAGATCATGCTCTCGTGACTCGTGGTTCAACACCACGTCCGCCACTACCTCCCTCACGTGAAGCCTTAGAAGGTCTACCACCGGCCATTCTCTATCTCACACTGAAAGATTTACACACTAACACGGTCATTCAAGGGAATAACTCAGTTCATGTCAAGTATAGTAAGTCCCTAATTACAGTGATCAGTTGTGATTAGCCAATTACCTTACTTTTCATACCCCGAGTATTACCTGTCCTGACTATATCAGTATCTAAATCCATCAGTAACACATAAACACCTAACATGCGCACATAATACCGGTTAACTGTTTGCTTACATAAAATGTTTACATAAAACCTTTACTGCAGGCACGTAGCTACTAGGACTGGCATCCTTTTCTTTTCGTCCCATTCTCAGTTTAAGTTTAGGTTTATTTAGAAAATTTACCCATTTCACTTAAACTTTGGCTCTGATACCAACTTGTAAGGCCCCATTCCCGGGCACCTTACGGTTGGTCCTTCATCGCACATAAAACATTTTAAAACACATATTTACTTTGCAGTGGAATTTTAAAAAAAAACATTCATTACTAACTAAAACATGTCATTTTATTACAATACAACATTCTTTTCATCTCAAAATACAATGACATATCAAATATGGATGCCAGCCTCAAAACACTCCCAGTAGCTTATGCATCCATGCCTGCAACTCCTCAGCATCAACCAAAATACCTGCCAACTATCATGCATACAAAAGTCAGCGACGCTGAGTGAGTTCTAGTTTTTATAAGAAAATACTTTACTTTCGTTAAACCGTTCTTTACATAAATGCGGTCACACAACATACGTACACATAGATAATATTATTATTATCTTCATCGTTCATTCATTAGCTTTTGTTCGTGTACCGTTCATCGTTAACCTTTGCATTCTTTTTTTCATTCATACATTCATTACATACTTTCGTACGTATCTTACTTCCGTGCATTCATTACATACGTATAATCATTTCTTTCGTCTATTCGTTCTTTATCTTTAACTTTCATTCATTCTCTATCCTTCACTTCCATCTAGATCCGGTCACGATTTACCCTCTTCATGGCACACAACCATGATTAATGAGGTCGAGTGACAAGGATCCTGTTTCGTTCTTATTATGGTATTTCGTTTGTGAGCATACATCATACATACATACATACAGATAATAATTATTATTATTATCTTCATCATCGTTCGTTCATTCATTCGTTCATTAACTTTCATTACGTTCTTTAACCTTCGTTCGGTTCATACTTTCTTTCTTTCATGGTTCTCTTTCTTTCATCTAGATCTTGTCTCATGCAATATCCCAGACTCGCGTCTGTGCCGGGATACGCGACAAAGATCCCGTAGAGTCAATCACCTGGATTGAACTCCATTCGAGTCTGTTGCAACACAAAGTTGCTCACCTCACTATCTCATCTCGTGCAATTCGCACCAGTGGAGTTGTCGCTAAGACCAACTCTCCCTGTGTGTGAGAATCTCTTGGGGTTTAGCCAAAATCGCACGCCATCTCATGGGTTAGCCAAAATCGCACGCCACATAATCCACATGAGGTAGGCCATCATCGCACGCTACATAGCACACAGTAATACCACATCGCACGTATCGGAGCAGTTACCAAAACTGAACTCCCACTGTGTCTATGTCCCCTTTAGCCAAGATCGCACGCTATAACATACACACACAGTTGAGCTAACAACTCTCATTGAGTCGTGAACCTCCTTTCCTTCTGCTTGCAAGCCATTCTTACACTCATTCATTTGGATCTTGTCTCCTGCAATACCGTAGTACGCGACAAGGACCTCTTCGAGTCTGTTGCGACACAGAGTCGCTCACCTCATGCACTTGCTTGCAAGCCTTTCATCCGTTCATTGTTTCATGTGTTCGTTCGTTTCGTACTTTATCGTATTCATTCGTTTGTACTTTATCATTATCTTTCCCTTCGTTACTTCATACTTTACTTTCATTACTTTATTCATTCATTCATCATATCCCCTAAAGTCATACAATATGTATTATAAAGCATAATACGTACATTTTAAAACTCTTTAACGAAGAAAGATAACATATCATACACATTCAACCTAAACTTCATCACATCATCATGCACACATTAAGCAGAGCCTATCTCTCTATTCTACCACTTAAGACCACTTAGAAAATCCTAAGTCCAACATGGGTGCATAGGACTTTTCAGGAATCTTTCTAATACTGCCCGAGTGGTCCAAACATCCTTCCAACGCCAACCAAACATAGAACTAACCTGCTATGGCACCTAAGCCTACTAAACAACAACACTATCCCGTAGACAAATTCTAATACATACATGCACAGAATATCATCATACAATAGGCTGGCACTCGCGGTTTCACTTGAAAACATTTTCTAGGTATGCATAATAGTTCCAAACACTTTAAAATCAGTAAAAGAGGGGTTCTAGTAACTCACCTGTACTTGAAGAGCAGCTTCTCAATCAAGCTTTAAAAGAGAGGGTTGCACTACCCCACCTGCAGGTAAGTTAACACTCAAAGGAGTTAATTTCTGTCTAATTTCGCTGCTAATTTCCCTGAGTGACCAGCAGTTTCGCTGCTAGTTTCGCCCACAGTTTCGCTAAGCGATCAGCAGTTTCGCTGCAAGTTTCGCCAGCAATTTCGCTGGTAGATTCGCTGGCAGGTTCGCCGGCTGTTTCACTGCCAGTTTCGCCCAACTTTCGTTGGATAACATTGTTAACGAACTTATCCACGAAACTGTAGTTTTGCCCCAGCGAAACTGTAGTTTCGCTGGATCTTCTCTTAGTTTCGCTGGAAGAATCTGTAAATTCGCTGGATGAGTCCTTAAATTCGCAGAACGATCTGAAAATTACGAATCAGTCCATTTTAACCCCAAAACTCAATCTTTCACACCCAAAACCTTGGGTTATCATCCAGGAAGCTATATCTAAGCTTTTTACACGTTTTCTTACATAAAAACGTGAGTTTTTGGGCGATTCTTGCCACTTTCAAAAACCCCAAAACTAGAATCCGGGTTTTTCACCAAAACGAACAATCAAACGATGTTTCTTACTTGAATTCTCGTTGTTTGGAAGCCCATGAACACAAATCTTCGATCTCTTGACCAACCGAGCCTCGATCCGACACTTTCTCTCTCCACCCTCTCTCTCTAGAAACTGGGTGTTGAGTGCAAATGAGAGTTGCTCAGCTGATCCGTCTATATATACATCGGGCGTTCCCGGGACCTTAAACCCGTCAAGCTCGTGACTCGAAGGGTTAACCCGGTCTAACACCAATAACCATCCTATTTTTATTAAATGGTCTCGTCTAAGCCCATTATTATTATTTGACTTGCTTAGTAAATTTTCCGGGTGTTACAAAAAGCAAATAATAAATTATTAGCATATAAGATATTTATTTATATTGTATTTATAATTCAACCCGTGTAATCCATAAGAATATAACCTAGTTAAATAATAACATTAATAGTTATTTTAATTATTCAATAAATGATAGAAAAAAAATAGATTTGAAATTTATAATTAAAAGGTCTAGAATTATAGTAACTGTTCATATTTTTTATTATAATAAATAGATTAATATTAGAATAAATATATTTGCATTTTGTCATATTTGGTTGCATTATTTGTATTTATTTTTTCCATTCTTGAATAAAAAATAGGTAGTTAAAAAATTGTATTATATACAAGTGTTTATTATTTAATGGACATCAATGGAAATTCTCAAAACTTTCAATTCAACTAAATTTAGAAGAACAAAAGCATAAAGATTCTCTCTGTTCCATTATGAAACTGAAAATACCTACCATTTCCATTGTCTCTTCTTTGTCATCTATGCCCCTTCACCACTTCTTGAAGCATCCAACAATGTCGATGGAGGATTCATACTTGACAAAAACGAAGAGACCCAAATCAAAATATCCGATTTTCCACCCGGGTTTCTCTTCGGAACAACCACTTCTGCTTATCAAGTAGATCTTCCCTGTTCTTTCTTATTAGTATAGTTCTTCATTGTAGTAACAAGAGTATACAATAACACAATTCGTTTTCCTAAAAGTGAATACTTCATTTATTCCATGAACCGGCTTTAAATAGCCAACTACAAATAACGGCAACAAACAACTAATCCTATAAAATGGGAAAGAACATCAAATACGGAAAAAGAAACAAACTCAAACTACTCAGTCTAGGGCATCCACAAGACTCGGTTTATTGAAACAACTAACTAAATACTCCACATGCACATGCATACGTGTGCATATGTGTGCAACGTGTGCATGCATATCGAATATGCCATGCAACATCCAACAAATCCTCCCCTTAAACAAGACCATTATTAAATGTCTTGTTTAATCACATAGATTCCCATAGCTCTTCAAATCTCATTGAAAGTTTCTTCCTTCAAAGGCTTAGTCATTCCATCTGCCAGTTGCTGCGTGGTACCACAAAATTCAAGCTTTACCACCTCTTTATCTGTCACACCCTCGCTGAGAGCGGAAACACGGGGATGCGAGCGAGACGTGATCGTCATAACACATGGTTAACAATAGAGATGCAATATATATAATTGGTGACATAGCGTGTCATGACGACACCCGGCACAAATAGAGACTTATGTCGTGTTTAGTCAATATCCACGACAGCATAGCCATAAGCATAAACAGAAACTTGTAATTGATTCACATAAACGATTCACATAATCACAATAATTGTATTCTTGTATGGAATTCCCACAACCCGGGAACAAGTATCCAAAAGAATGTTAATTGTTTAATGGACTGCAACAATGTACAAAATAATTGTTCATCATGTATGTTCAGTCTCAAAAATGCATCCTAGGATCTCCACTAAGGCAGCACTCCTAGATCTTCAGTTCTCATTGTTACCTAAAAAGATATGCTCAAAACAGTCAACAATATTGTTGGTTAGCTTTGCAGGTTTTAAGTAGTAAATAAATTAAATGAAACAACATGTAAGTTTATATGAGTGACCGCAATTACAATTATATGTAAGCGGTTTCGCCTGTTATTGATAGTTACAGCCAAACCTGGTCGTCGGTTCCACGCGGGAATTAATGGCCGTAAGGAAAGTACCACACAGCGAAATAAGATCCACACAGCGTATAAAGATCCACACAGCATTTAAAGATCCACACAGCGTATAAAGATCCATACAGCGTATAAAGATCCACACAGCATATACGGAGTATGTTACAACCAAACCAATCCTTAGGTCCCATTTCTGAAATTAATGGTTGTATTGAAAGATCCACATAGAAGATCCACACAGAATTTAAAGATCCACACAGCGTATAAAGATCCACACCGCGTATAAAGATCCACGCAGTGTATACGGAGTATGTTACAACCAAACCAATCCTTAGGTCCCATTTCTGAAATTAATGGTTGTATTGAAAGATCCACACAGAAGATCCACACAGAAGATCCACACAGAAGAACCACACAGAAGAACCACACAGAAGAACCACGTAGCCAAATAGTATCACCCAACAAGTAGGATCACATAGTAATGTAGCGTCACCAAGCAACATGCAAGTTGGTAACGTAGTATAGAGTCATGAATCATGATATCATTCAGCAGATAAGTCGTTCATAATAATAGTAGTAAGCTTCCACTAGGGAAGACGTGTAGATACAAGATAAATGGATGAGCATTCTTCTCCCCCAAGTTTATAAATGTTTAAAAGGTTGTATAGGAGTAAAAAGGGGCCACGAAACTCACTTATTAAGTGGTAAGTATGTATGATGAAACTTCCCAAACTTGTATGTATGTATGAACGGTCAGTCACCTATTAACAGTTATGTTAAGCATTAATAATGCGTCTGATGTTAACAATATTGTTTAGTTGGTTCGGGTCGTATCGGTTCGGTCGTGGGTAACACTTGCACACAAGCACGCAAAATGGATCTTATGTAGATCCAAGTACTAGGAACGTTGCCATTGTCGATGATATTTGTGTAAAAGTGTTATTGTTGTCAGAGAAATACTTGGCAAGCACTTGTGTTATGAATCGTTTGTTGCTAACTGTAAAATGTTAAGTTGATTGTATTTGATATAACATTGATAAGTTCGATAGTGTTAATATTAAAGATCGTCTTTAGCAATGGCAACCGTGTCGATGTCACCTTAACATCACACGTCAACACACACCACACACAGGAAGAATTCACACACAATGACTCTAATTGCATGACAGGACTAGACGCATGACTGGACACTCCATTCGCACAAATCAACTCTCAGTCGTGCGAATCAGCTTCATTCGCACGATTGAACCCCTATTCGTGCGACTAAGAATTCAGTCGTACCATACAGCACCCAATCGCACGACTCAACTTCCATTCGCACGATTCAGCCTTCATTCATACAAATTAGCTTCATTCATACGACTGACTTTCATTCGTGCGACTGGACCTTCAGTCGTGCGATACACACAGTCGTACACATTCATCTGCATTGACTCAATCGCATGGCACATACAGACGCATGGGCTCAGTCGCATGACTCACTCAATTGCATGGACTCAGTCGCACGACTCACCCAGTCACACGACTCACCCAGTCGCACGACTCACCCAGTCGCACGGCTCAGTCTCACGGCTCAGTCTCACAACTCACCCAGCCGCACGGTTCAGTCGCATGACAGACCCAGTCACCCAGTGCAGCAGATCGCGACTGCTGAAGCGCCGAGCAGCCTTCCGTGCACGGGTTTCACACATCAAGAACCTCTAGAAACACTCATCTAACATATCTAAGTAAAATGCACACTCAGAAAGGCAACACACGCACCCCCATGACCTCTTGTGCTCGGGTTAAACCCAAGCACCCGAAACCCTAGAATTCACAGAAATAAAACGAGCAAAAACGGATGACCAAGGTCATCTACCTGCTTGAAATGTGTTGTCTAGGCTGTAGTAGTAGTCTAAACGGTGAAATAACAAAGAAAACGGGGCGGTTCTAGGTGCAAGGATGAAGAAGAAAAATGGAGAAGAAGATAAGGAAGAAGAAGAAATGGTGAAGGCTAGGGCTGGAATCAAGGGTATTTATACCCAGCCCTAGTTTGGCAATTGTCACTTTTAGTCCCTGCACTTAGCCCCTGAGTTTCCAAATTTGCTTCGGTTGAAAACGACGTAAATACGCGCGTTATATTAATTATAGGGAAGCATTTAATGTTGTTTGTATCTTGAATATGATGTTATTAATGATGTTTATATTATATAACATAATTCAGTTAGTGATATCGTCGGTGCTATTCATAAGCGTTTTAAGTGATACGGATACAAATAATGATAACACCACTGAAAAAGAAAATAAATCGAGTATGACATCCACACGAATGGTTTATAAGTGTGAGGAATGATTGTTCTAAGAATAGTTAACGAAATTCACGTTAAATGACAGACCTTGTGGTGATGGATGACACATTATCCACCAACTCTCTCAAATAGTGATAACGAACATCTATGTGCTTAGTTCTCTTGTGCATAACTGGGTTCTTTGATAACTTTATTATTGAAGTATTGTCATGATAGATTGTCATAGTCTTCACATTTTATTTAAGTCTGTCATCAAACCCTTCAGCCAAACTCAATGACAAGCGCACACACAGCAGCCACATACTCTGCCTTAGTGGTCAACAAAGTAACAATATTTTGTTTCCTAGAGCACCAACACACAACAGCATTACTCGGCATGCATACGTACCCTGAAGTACTCCTCCTGTCCTCACCATCCCTTGCATAACTGCTGTCAGCATATACCACCAGATTTCCTTTCTTCATCTTATCATACCTTATGCCAAAATCAAGTGTTCCTTTAACATACCTCAAGATCCTTTTTGCAGCCAGAAAATGATCCTCCTTTGGCCTTGACATGAACCTGGATATAAGACTAACAGCATACATAATGTTTGGCCTAGTAACTGTTAAATACATAAGACTACCCACCAGACTTTTGTACAATGTTTTATTCATATCCTCCCTTACTCCAGCCTTTGTTAACACCACTCCTGGTACCATAGGTACATGAACTGCATTAGCCTCCTCCATTCCAAACCTCTTGATAACTTCACTAGCATACTTTCTTTGTCCAATTTCAATGGTCTCTTTGGTTTGTTTTAACTCAATTCCTAAAAAGAACCTCATCCTTCCCAGTTCAGACATATCAAATACCATCTTCATAGATTTCTTGAACTAATTGCTCATTTCTTCATTACTCCCTACATAAATCAGGTCATCTACATACAAGCATACCATTAACCAACCTTTCAATGCACTCTTGATAAATAATGTATGATCATGATTGTTCTTCTTAAAACCTTCTCATACAAAATAAGACTTAATCTTGTGGTACCATGCTTTAGATGCTTGCTTCAGACCCTATAAAGCCTTCTTGAGTCTATATACCTTATCTTCATGTCCCTTTCTTATAAACCTTCATGCAAAAATGCACTCTGTGTAGACTGTCTTTTTTAACTCATCATGCAAAAATGCACTCTTCACATCTAGTTGATAGACTATCCAGTCTCTTTTTGCTGCAATCGCCAAAACACTCTAATGGTATCCCATCTAGCCACAGGAGCAAAAACTTCATTATAATCCACTCCTTGTTTCTGAGCATACCCCTTCACAACCAGCCTTGCTTTATACTTATCCACCTCACCTTTTTCATTTAACTTAGTCTTATATACCCACTTGACCCCAATGGGCTTAACACCTTGCACAACATTAACCAATTCCCAGGTGTGGTTCTTCTCAATTGCCTCAAGTTCAGCCTGCATGGCTGTCACCCATTTTGCCTCTTTTGCAACCTCTTCATAACTAGTGGGGTCCTTTATCTCACTGATCATTGCCATTACATTTGTTGGGTTTGTTGGACCATTATCAAAGTAGTTTAACCAGTTAAACATGAAAAACACAGCGGAATAAAACCTTAATCTTATGATTTATAATCTGAAAATTAAGGTTAATAACATAACATCAACAAACCCAAGATCATAGGATCATATATATGTGTATGAACTAGCTATTAAGAATAAAAAACAATCAAAACAAGATAAACAAACCACCTTTGCAAACCTGCTGAAAAAAACGAGATTTGGATGAAGAAGATGAGGTTCTTGAATGACCAAAACACCAAGGAGAGGTGTCCTCAAGCTTGTATACCCGCAAGCCTCAAGCAAAAGCCTTTGTTGCTAGGATTTAGACACCAAAATCGCAAGAAAGAGGCTGTAGAAAACCCTTTTTCCAGCCTTGTTTATCTTCTTAGATGAGAGAAAAAGATGAGTCTTGCATGTGTGAGAGAGAGTGAAAATTGGAGAGTGTGACTAGTTCAACACTAGTACAAAATCGACTTTTAGTGACATACACTCCGCCAGGTCTATGTGACACTTTCGAAGAATAGTGTTACCGTATGTATGCTTGAAAATTCCTGGAATGTTTTGGTGACGATTTCAGCGGGGTTGTGTGACTATTGCGTAGAGAATCACCTCTTTAGTCACACTAAACATAACGTATGTTACAAATATTAGTGACTTTTAATCGCAATGTGACCAAATGTCACTATTTGGTCACGTTTTTCGTTAGTCACAAATGTAAATTTTTTTTGTGATACCATAGATAAACATATGGTCACATATGGCAATTGTTTGTGTCACTATATAATGGCGCACATTCAGTGACATAATGTAACTGTGAGTAAATGTAACGTTGTTTGGTCATGTTTTTCGTTAGTCACAAATGTAAATAAGACTAGTTTATATTAGACATTTTAGGTCACATTTTCATTTGTGTTATGTCACTAGAAGATATGTAATAGTCACAACTTAGATTAACAATTGTGTGATAACTAACTACATATAGTTACACTGTTCAAAATTTTTTGTCACTAAAATACATAATAACTCACATTTATTTAATAATAGTGTGACAACAAGTGTGTTAGGGTCATGTACTACGTAATATATGTCACTAAATGGAAATGTAACAAGAAATTTTCAAAGTTAGTGTGACTAAATGATACACAGCAGTGACACTTAAAATAAGACTAGTTTATATTAACGTTTTAGGTCACATTTTCATTTGTGTTATGTCACTAGAAGGTATGTAATAGTCACAACTTAGATTAACAATTGTGTGATAACTAACTACATATAGTCACACTGTTCAAAATTATTTGTCACTAAAATGCATAAAAACTCACATTTATTTAATAATAGTGTGACAACAAGTGTGTTAGGGTCATGTAACTACGTAAAATATGTCACTAAATGGAAATGTAACAAGAAATTTTCAAAGTTAGTGTGACTAAATGATACACAGCAGTGACACTTAAAATAAGACTAGTTTATATTAAACGTTTTAGGTCACATTTTCATTTGTGTTATGTCACTAGAAGGTATGTAATAGTCACAACTTAGATTAACAATTGTGTGATAACTAACTACATATAGTCACCCTGTTCAAAATTATTTGTCACTAAAATACATAAAAACTCACATTTATTTAATAATAGTGTGACAACAAGTGTGTTAGGGTCATGTAACTATGTAATATATGTCACTAAATGGAAATGTAACATGAAATTTTTAAACTTAGTGTGATTAAAGGATACACAACAGTGACACTTAAAATAAGACTAGTTTATATTAAACGTTTTAGGTCACATTTTCATTTGTGTTATGTCACTAGAAGGTATGTAATAGTCACAACTTAGATTTCTATTTGTGATCAAATACCAACCAATAGTCACACTGAACATAGTGTAATGCGACCAATTTCAAGCAAAACGTCACATTGAAAAAAAAATTCATGTGACCAATTGTTGATATATTGCCACTAACCAAAAAAACATGTGTCACTGAAAATGGTTTATATTGACATTATTTGATAAAATTGGAACAAAAATCACTGGTCTATAGTGACACCTCTAGTCTACGGTGACTAATTATTATATGCTACAGTGACGATTTTTTGTGTGTCACCGAACAACATCAACAATGGCTCGACCTTTGGTGACATATTTAGCGAAAAAAAAAAATCGTCACTAACTACCTACAGTGACGATTTTTGTGTGTCACCGAAGCCCGATTTTGTACTAGTGCAAGTGGGGTGTGGTTTCAAGGCAACAAAAAAGACCAAACATGCCCCTAAAGGGGCAGCCGAATTCTTTGTTTAAAATGGGTTCCCCCCATTTTAAACACCCACTTAATTTGTGAACTAGTTATATTATTAGTTATATAATTAACCTTTTAAATATATAACTTAAACACACTATTATTATTTGATGTTATTTAACAAACTTAAATAACATTATAAATAATGTCCATAAACAAAATATCCTTATAAGTTGTTCTTTCTCACATATAATTTATTTAGAAAACTCATTTTCTAAATTGGTGTAATTATTTAATTGCATGATCATATCATTAATTAAATACATATTGGTGTTTGCCAAACTTGCTATTGAGTATGACCCGACTTGGATCATAAGTACTAACCACATCAATGTTCTATGTGTCTTGGGCATAAAATCCAACAATCTCCCACTTGCACAAGATTCATAGAAGATTGATGCAAGCAGTAAATACCGCCTAACAACGGTTTACTACCCTTAATACGCATGACTAAAAGCCATTCATAACATCATCCCATTCAAGTATCCAACTTGAAATGATTTAGGTGAATCAATCATTTTATCCTTTTGTTGCAGATGTCATGTTAAATCCAAGGACACAGAATG
The DNA here is from genome assembly GCA_024085815.1 of Flaveria linearis. Taxonomy (NCBI): domain Eukaryota; kingdom Viridiplantae; phylum Streptophyta; class Magnoliopsida; order Asterales; family Asteraceae; genus Flaveria; species Flaveria linearis. The sequence goes on along the minus strand of CM044004.1, from coordinate 84,598,988 downwards.
ATCATTCCTTGTTGATTTAACTTAATCAGGCCTTAGACATCTTGCTCTCAATGAATAAGAGGAACAAATTCCATCTTGACTACATACGTTTCTCATAATCACCTCGTGTCATACCTGAACATAGCCTTATGTACTGTCCATTATTTCAGAGCAGTGAAGAACTAACTCAAGGTATAACATTTGGTGAATATCAAAACCCAATATGTATCTCAGGTCGGAGGATACCAAATTATATTCGCCTTTACTCAAATTTACTTATGATCAATCTAGAAGATTCCATGTAGTAAAATTTGAGATGCGGGTCAGTCCAATATTTGTATCCGACAAATACCTATAAACTTTGGTAGCAACCAATTGTTCTATATTCATGCCTTATGAATATCCACCAATCCATGTTCATAATAGTCTTATGTTCATATTTGTTCTCACAAATATGACCGACTACGGACATTTAGAATAATAAACATATTTATGGATATATACATGCTAAAAGGGACATAACTCAGAATATTGGAAATATATAACAGAGTTAAAATAACAATTGTTCCATACTTTTAATACTAAACAGATTAATTCCAATCACTAGAATATCGAATTCCTAAGGCACAAGTATGACTTTCATGCTTTGCCCTTTCATGGAGCTTCGTGAGTGGATCCGCAATGTTTTGATCGGTATGAACTTTACGAATACATATCTTTCCTTTTTCAACTTCATCCCTTATGTAGTTGAATCTCCACTCAATGTGTCTAGTCTTTTGATGTGCACGGGGTTCCTTGATTTGTGTAATCACACCCTCGTTGTCACAAAAGATTTCTAGGGGTTCTTGAATGGTAGAGACCACCCCTAGATCGGTGATAAATTTCTTTATCCATGCAGCTTCCTGAGCTGCTAATGAGGCGGCTATGTATTCAGATTCTGTAGTGGACAATGCTACCATGTCTTATTTTGAACTCTTTCAGGACACTGCTCTTTCATTCATAATGAAGACATACCCCGATTGTGATCGAGAATCATCTCGATCAGTTTGGAAGCTCGCATCCGTGTAACCCTTTACAACGAGTTCCTCTTCACTAGACCCGTATATTAGAAACATATCCTTAGTCTTCCTAAGGTATTTCAATATACTTTTAACAGCCATCCAATGGCTATTACCTGAATTCTGCTAATATCTGCTCGTCATGCTTAACGCGCATGATACGTCCGGTCTAGTGCATATCATCGCATACATGATGGATCCTATAGCAGAAGCATATGGGATGTCCTTCATTCGATCTTGCTCATCCTTTGAGTTTGGACATTGAGATGTACTCAATATTGTCCCTCTTTGAATAGGTACCATACCTTTCTTAGAGTTTTCCATATTGAACATTTTCAAGATTTTATCAATATATGCACTTTGGTTTAGACCTATCAACCGCCTCGATCTATCCCTATAGATCTTTATTCCTAAGATGTAGGCGGCTTCACCGAGATCTTTTATGGAAAAACAACTTCCAAGTCAGGTTTTAACACCTTCCATGGTTGGAATATCATTTCCAAAAAGTAGTATGTCATCAACATACAAGACTAAGAATGTAATTATACACCCACTAGCCTTCTTATATACATAAACCTCGTCAGCGTTCTTGATGAAACCAAATTTCTTGATTTCTTCATCGAAACGTTGATTCAAACTTCTTGATGCTTGTTTCAATCCATAGATTGATCTCTTTAACTTGCATACTTTATTAGGATGTTGTGGATTGATAAAACCATCAGGTAGAACCATATGGACAGTCTCTTCGAGATGTCTATTAAGAATAGTTGTTTTGACATCCATTTGCCAAATCTCATAGTCATAATATGCGACTATGGCAAACAATATCCTAATTGACTTTAGCATAGCCACAGGAGAGAAGGTTTCATCATAATCAACCCCTTGAGTTTGAGTGAAACCTTTTGCTACAAGTCTTGCTTTGTAAGTATTCAAGTTTCCATGCATATCGGTTTTCTTCTTGAAGACCCACTTGCATCCAACCGGTTTGGAGTTAAGTGGAGGGTCAACCAATTCCCAAACTTGGTTGTCATACATGGAGTGCATCTCTACGTTCATGGCTTCCATCCATTTGTCACAATCCGAATTGGACATTGCATCATGCTATGTAGTTGGCTCATCGGAGTCAACCACATAGCATCCATTCATGAAAAATCCATATCTTTCAGGTGGAATGCTAACTCTACCAGATCTGCGAACGTTTTGTGTATATTGATCAACCTCTTGATCATCATCAACTTCCTCATGTTGATTATTAGTGTTAACCAAACGTGTATCGGCTTGTGGATCTTGATCCTTGTCAAATTCCACTGTTCTATACGTTATTCCTTCCATAAGAAACTTAGCTTCCAAGAACTCTGCCTTTCGAGCAATAAATACATTTTGCTCTATTGGATCAAAAAAGTAGTATCGTATACAGTCTTTGGGATATCCAATAAATATACACTTAGTGGATCGACTTTCCAACTTGTTTTGGGTGTTTAGCTTAACATAAGCTTCACAACCCTATACCTTTAAATATGATAGTGATGGAACTCTTCCATGCTATATTTCAAAAGGTGTCGAATTCACTTTCTTGGTTGGCGCCATATTCAAAATACGAGCCGTGGAGAGTAATGCGAATCCCCAAAATGATAAAGGTAGTGAGCTTATAGCCATCATAGATCGAACCATATCCAATAGGGTTCAGTTTCTCCTTTCGGACACACCATTATGTTGTGGTGTTCTAGGTGGAGTAAGTTGTGAGACGATCCCACAACTTCTCAGATGATCCTGAAAAGCCTCACTTAGGTATTCACCTCCTCTATCTGAACGAAGAACTTTGATAGTTTTATTGAGTTGATTTTCTACTTCATTCTTGAAGATTTTGAACATTTCAAAAGCTTCATGTTTATGTGCCATCAAGTACACATAACCATAGCGACTATAATCGTCGGTAAAGGTAATGAAGTATCTTTCACCATTTCTAGTCATTCTCTTAAAAGGACTACATACATCCGAATGTATGATTCCCAATAAGTCTTTTGCCCACTCGTTAGTACCACTAAAGGGCGACTTAGTCATCTTACCTTGTAAACTAGATTCACACTTATCAAATGAATCATTTTTATTTATTTTCAAAAGACCATTCTTTTGAAGTGCTTGAATCTGATTCTTGTTTATATGACCAAGACGACAATGCCAAAGATAAGAATCACTTAAATCCATTTTAAGTTTCTTGGTGCTTGTTTGGTATAATGAGTTATTATAGGATAAATCATCATGAACCAATTCATAGATACCATTAAAAGGCATAGCCTTGAAATAAAAATATCATCCATACAAACATAAATACCATTGTTTACAAACTTTAGATCATAACCACATTGTTTTAAAATGGAAATAGAAATTATGTTCCTAGTCAAACTGGAAGCATACAAAATGTTCTTAAGAACAACTTCCAAACCATTTGAAAGTTTCAAAATATAGTCTCCCTGGGCTTCGACATCAACTTTTGCTCCGTTGCCCATGTAGAGACTTGTGTCTCCCTTATTGAAGTGCTTATTTCTTTTGAACCCATGCAACAAATTACAAATATGAGTTCCACATCCGGTATCCAATACCCATGTGTTTAAGAAATAACATTTAAACCAATGTGAATCATGAAAGTTGTACCTGAGATTTGCCCAGCATCCCTCTTGTTCCTCAACTGTTTGAGATAGGTTGGACAATTTCTTTTCCAATGTCCTATCTCACCACACTTAAAGCATGGATCATTCTCTGTTACCTTAGTCCTTTTCCCCTTCCCTTTGACGTACCCCTTTCCTTGGCAACATTTGCCTTGGGATCGGGGAATGGCCTTTTCTTATAGCCTCCCTCATTGATCGAGAGAACAGGTAGAACCTTTCTACCCATCCCTGCCTCAGCTGTTTTGAGCATTACGTGAAGCTCACCAATGCTCTTGTCCCATCCGTTCATATTGTAATTCACTATGAACGTCTCAAACTTTTTAGTTAGCCCATTAAGGATCAAATCTGTGGCCAACTTCTTAGAGACGGGACAGTTAAGCCACTCGAGGCAATCAATGTGGATTTTCATCTTGAGTACATAAGATGATACCGGTTTGGGTTTCTTCCATATGACATGCGTGAAGCGTTCGAATTGTTTCGAAGCGCTCTACCCTAGCTTGTTGAAGGAACATTTCCTTCAACTGGGTAATCATGTCATATGCCCCATGATGCTCCAAATCCTTTTGGAGTTCACAAATCATAGTTCCCAACATGAGGCAAGAAACCTGCATGGAATCCTCAGTGTACTGAAGCCAATCGTTATAGGCCTCAACATCCTCAGGGTCGAGTTGGTCAGGAATGGGATCGTCAAGGACATAGGCCTTTTTCTCTTGCTTGAGAACAATTCTCAAGTTACAAAACCAGTCCATAAAGTTATTACGGTTAAGACGATCCCTTTCTAAGATGGTTCACAGTGATAGGGTAGGGACGGTCGGGGTGGTAGCATTGTTGTTTGCGGCCATTTCTACAAAATTACAAAGTTCATATTAGTATTTCTGAAAAATTACATTTTAATTATTAATACCCTTTACATGTCTCATAGACAATTAATAATTAAAATCTAGAATCCAACGTTATATTTAAATGATGGTTAGGTGACCTTTATCCCATTATTTAAATTAACAAGGTAGTCAACATTTGACAATTGCAACCTATTGCAACTTCAAGTTTTATGGAATCGGTTAAACATCTTATGTTTAGTCGGCATATAAAATCCCATCAACACCATTGTACGCCATGCTACGGTGACCCTATGCACATGGTTTCCAATTCAAGTCGTCCTACTTACACACACGTGTGAGTTTACATATACAAGTGGTTAGGTGACCTTTATCCCACAAATATGTTAAGCCCACCTCAAAACACAAGTTCCCTAAAAGTGGTTAGGTGACCTTTATCCCACAAATAGTTCACAAGTGATTCGAGTGTCGTGTAAAAGGATGATGTTAAACTTGTTCCCAAAGGGATTTTAGTTTTCATTAATTCTAGTTATGAAAACTCTATGTACCTTGTATTCGCATGCTTTCAAATACATGGTACCCTACAGTTCCTTTTTAATAAAACCTCTTTTATTTGAAATCATTAATCCTTTTAATAACCTTTTATTAGTCACTTAATGATAAGAACCCAAAAATTCAGCTTGTTAAGATTATTTATTTAGATTGTTAAGCATATCCACATATCAAACAATCAACATAAAATGGATAATCAAACAAGCATATATAAAACAACCATATGTGCATAACCATAGCCACTTAGGTGACCAAACTTGTTTGCCATCACAAGTATGGTCATAAGGTCTTTTCTAAGGGTCACAACACAAAAGATGAGATCTCCAAAGACCCCCACTTGAAGTTGCATCCAAATGCTTCAAGTCCTTCTCTTTGTGTCTTCCTTTTGTGCTTCCATCTTGTGCATCTTCATTTACAAAATTTATATCCTAATACAAAATTTCTAATAAAGAAAACACACTTAATCTATCTATTACATCACAAATGAATAAATAAATAAATTACAGCCAAATACAAGCACAAATGAATAAATATTACAACCCATAAAGAATGAAATCAACAAAACTAAATCATTCATTCAAAACCAAACCATCATAAGGTCAAGGCTAGGTTATGCACCAATATGAAACAACATCCAAGAACCAAAATAAATCCCCATTTGACCCTAAATTTCAGCCAACATAAACCAAGAATTTAGGGTGTTTTTGTCCAAACAAAACACAATCAACTATTTTGATATCTTTTCTTTCAAGGTTTAACCTTGAAAGGTTGGGGATTCATCATAACATCACAAAACAACTCCTATTATGTTGTTAAAATCCCATAAAAATTTTACAAGGATAATAGAAGCTAGTCATTCACATATCCGGCTCTAAATGCCAATGTTGGGTTTGTTGGACCATTATCAAAGTAGTTTAACCATTTAAACATGAAAAAACACAGCGGAATAAAACATTAATCTTATGATTTATAATCTGAAAATTAAGGTTAATAACATAACATAAACAAACCAAGGATCACAGGATCATATATATGTGTATGAACTAGCTATTAAGAACAAATAACAACCAAAACAAGATAAACAAACCACCTTTGTAAACCTGCTGAGAAAACGAGATTTGGATGAAGAAGATGAGGTTCTTGAATGACCAAAACACCAAGGAAAGGTGTCCTCAAGCTTGTATACCCGCAAGCCTCAAGCAAAAGCCTTTGTTGCTAGGATTTAGACACCAAAATCGCAAGAAAGAGGCTGCAGAAAACCCTTTTTCCAACCTTGTTTATCTTCATAGATGAGAGAAAAAGATGAATCTTGCATGTATGAGAGAGAGTGAAAATTGGAGAGTGTGACTAGTTCAAATGAAGTGTGGTTTCAAGGCAACAAAAAAAGATCAAACATGCCCCTAAAGGGGTGGCTGAATTCTTTATTTAAAATGGGTTCCCCTCATTTTAAACACCCACTTAATTTGTGAACTAGTTATATCATTAGTTATATAATAAACCTTTTAAATATATAACTTAAACACACTATTATTATTTGATGTTATTTAACAATAACATTATAAATAATGTCCATGAACAAAATATCCTTATAAGTTATTCTTTCTCACATACAATTTATTTAGAAAACCCATTTTCTAAATTGGTGTAATTATTTAATTGCATGATCATATCATCAATTAAATACATGTTGGTGTCTGCCAAACTTGCTATTGGGTATGACCCGACTTGGATCATAACATACTAACCACATCAATGTTCTATGTGTCTTGGGCATAAAATCCAACAACATCTTCTTCAGCAAACTGATATGATAATCCTTCATCCAAGCAGGTGGTTTTCTGGCCCTGCTAGATGTTGGTTCCATGGGGTCAGCATCATCATGAACAACATCATCATTACCATATTGTGTTTCCTCATTTGGTACCTCATTAACATCATCTTGGGGCTCTTGATCACCTATTATTTCTTCTGCTACATTGTCTCCCATCACTTGTTCATCTGACTTATTTCCTTCTTCCTTAACGACCAACTCTCCCAGTTCATCCTTATTTGGTTTCCAATCCCACTGGACTTCTTCCTTAAAAATCATATCTTTGCTAATGACAATCTTCTTGGTGACTGGATCATAGAGTCTATAGGCTTTCGACTCCATACTCACCCCAAGAAAAATGCACTTGCGACTCTTATCCTCTAACTTGGTTCTTAACTGTTTTGGTATATGTGCAAAACAAATACTGCCAAATATTTTGAAATGGCTCACACTTGGTTTAACACCTCCCCATAGTTCCTCAGGCACCTTCTTATCCAAGCTTCTACTCACAGTTCTATTTAAAACATGACATGCCCACATAACTGCCTTTGCCCAAAACTCCTTGGGCATATTTTTTTCTTTTAAGAGACATCTAACCATGTTCATAATGGTCCTATTCTTTCTCTCAGCAACCCCATTCTGCTGAGGGGTATAGGCTGCTGTTAGTTGTCTATTTATACATTCTCTTTCATAAAAAAACTTTAAAATCTTAGAGTGTAAACTCCCCCCCCCCTATCACTCCTTAGGCATTTTATCTGAAGGTTAGTCTCATTCTCTACATAAGTTTTAAACCTTTTAAAAACTTCAAATGCTTCCCCTTTATAAGCCAAGAAGTAAACCCAAGTCTTTCTAGTATATTCATCAGTAAACACTAGAACATAGCTCTTGTTTCCTTGAGATTGAGGAGTGATCGGTCCACAAATGTCTATGTGTACCAACTGCAGCCTTTTAGATGCATGCCACTTACTATTCTTTGGTATCTCCACGTGATTCTGCTTCCCTATGGCACAGACTTCACATACTCTTATCTTCTGTGACACTTTTGGTAAACCTTCAATCACGTTGTTATACTGCATAGTTCTTAGGGCTCTATGATTAACATAGGCAAACCTTTTGTGCCACAAGTCTTCCTCTATGGTAAGCTGCATGCACCTTGCAGGCTCCTCCGGCGTAGCAAACACAGGAAACATCCTGTTCTTTGTCATCTGAGCACTCAAGATCAGTCCTTTTTGAGGGTGATACACTTTCCCTGCCCCCTCCTTAAAGATGAAAGCAACGCCCTTGTCTTGTAACCGCCCCACACTTATAAGATTTGAGGTTAGATCAGGCGCATAATAAACTCCGGTCAGTACCTGGGGTATGCCATTTGAGACAATCTTTATATCACCAATTCCTCTTATCTCCAATCTCTTGTCATTTCCCAACTTCACTGAGTGTGTAAAGTTTATGTCAAGCTTTATAAACCAGTCCTTGTTGCTTGTCAAATGATTGGAACATGCTGAATCTAAAAACCAAATTTTCTCCTTACCTTCCTTGATGGTATCAGAAGTGGCCATGATAGTTTCCTCTTCTTGTTGATATCTATCAACATCCAAGGTTGCCATCAAAACCAGCTCCTCATTCTCATCATACTCAGCATAGTTGACAGACTTGTCATCTACGGGGCATTCATACTGAAAGTGTCCTAATTTATGACACTTGTAGCATTCAACAATGCTTTTATCAAAAGAGTTTCTTCCACGTCCTCTACCTCTTCCTATACCATATCCTGATCTCCCTCTTCCTCTACCACATCCGTATGATGTCTCTTGCTCCACCTTGAGAACCTGTTCTTCCATTGGCTTTCGTAGCAACTTCTGCTCATGGACAAGTAACGACTTTGCAACTCATCCACAGTCATTTCATCTAAATCCTTTGATTCTTCTATGGAGCACACAATAAAATTGAAATTCTCAGTCAATGTCCTGAGTATTTTCTTAACTATCTGCATATCAGTAATAGTTTCCCCACAGTTTCGCATCTCATTGGTTGTGGTCATGACTCTTCCAAGATAGTCATTCACAGTTTCACCACTCTTCATCTTAAGAGTCTCGAATACTCTTCTGAGCCTTTGCAATTGTGCACATTTGACTCGTGCACTCCCTTGATATTTGATCTTCATCGCATCCCACACCTGTTTTGTTGTTTCCTTCTGAGTAATTGTTTTCAAGATCGACTTGTCAATCGATTGGAACAGGTAGTTCAGCACCTTCAAGTCCTTTAACTTACTTTCTTCATAGTTCTTCCTTTGCGTGGCTGTTGCTTGTTCTCCGGGCCTAATGTCCGCATACCCTTCCTTTACTATGCCCCAACACTCATTTGATCTGATGAGATTCCTCATGACCATGCTCCAATAATCATAATCTCCATCAAACTTTGGGACATGGGTCGTCTGTGGGTGGCTTGAATCCTCCGTCATGGTTTCTTTTGCAGCAGAAGCTTCCTCTTCTCACTCGAACTCGATCTCGATCTTACTTAACTCTCTAATGGATCTCACATTGTGCTCTGATACCACTTGTAGTAACAAGAGTATACAATAACACAATTCATTTTGTTGAAAGTGAATACTTCATTCATTCCATAAACCGACTTTAAATAGCCAACTACAAATAACAGCAACAAACAACTAATCCTATAAAATGGGAAGAACATCAATACAGAAAAAGAAACAAACTCAAACTACTCAGTCTAGTGCATCCACAAGACTCGGTTTATTGAAACAACTAACTAAATACTCCACGTGCACATACATACGTGTGCAACGTGTGCAGGCATATCGAATATGCCATGCAACATCCAACATTCATCACTTAACTCATGATATTTTACAGGTTGAAGGAACCTATCTTAAAGATGGAAAATCGCTAAGCAATTGGGATGTATTTTCTCACTCCGGAGGTTAGTATAATCGGTTATCTGATGTTTATACCACAAGCTGATATTAATTTCCACTTTCCAGTGATGATTATTGAATCCACCACCATTTTTGTTAGGTTGTGAAGAGAATGGAGATGTTACAGATGATCATTATCATATGTTCTTGGTTCATCACTCTTCATCTAATATCAAAATCAATGACTTTTTTTACTAGTTTCTTTAATAGAAGTTTTTTTATGTATGCAATATAGACAACATTGAGTTAATGCATTCCCTTGGTATACAAGCTTACAGATTTTCAATATCTTGGGCTAGAATTCTTCCAAGTATATATTTTTAATCAAATCTTACCATCCTTTAATTATTGCTTCTCTTATCTTCCTTTTTGCTTATTTTTTTGTTTTTCTTATTAAAATTTCTTCACCAGGAGGAAGGTTTGGTGAAGTGAATCCTGCAGGCATGCTGTTCTATAACAATCTCATAGACAATTTGATTCTCAAAGGTGTTATGAATTGTTAGTTTAATATAGATGAATCATCATGATTTATTAATGATCAATGCTTTTCTCGTGGATCTTGATTAAAATGAACAGGAATTGAACCATTTGTGACCATTCACCATGTAGATCTCCCATAAGAACTTGAAGACAGATATGGTTCTTGGCTAAACCCTGAAATGCAGTATGTCTAAAACGCCATCGTTTCATCAATCACCTAGATGTTTGTTAGCTTATTATGTGTATATGTTATTTAATTCACTGGCAGGGACGAGTTTATATACTTAGCAGAAATCTGTTTCAAGTCTTTTGGAGACCGATTGAAGTATTGGATCACAATAAACGAACCTGAATTACTCGTAAAATTAGCTTACAAATTGGGGATTTTTCCACCATCTCATTGTTCAGAGCCTTTTGGAAACTGTCTTGATGGAAACTCAGACGTCGAGCCTATCATCGTTATGCACAACTTGTTATTGGCCCATGTGATGCAATTGATAGAAAGAACAGAGAAATTTGGGAGAGAAGAAGAGAAACAAATTCTAATTCATTGCATATCCCCAAATGTGCTGTTACAACCGAATATAACGACACTAACGGTCAGCTACACAATTACAATAATAGTCCCTCCACTATGAACTATTGACACTTATGACCCTAACGACTTATTAACGACTTATTTCACCTAAGATCCGTATCAATACTCCCCCGTTAAGAGGCTTCTTGACCCCAAGAAGAGAAATCGGGGAATCGCAGCTGCATATCATCCAAAAATTCCCAGGTGGCATCAGCAGTAGAAGAATTACACCAGTGGACTAACACTTGAACAGCCGCCCGATTACGATGCTTAACCATGCGGCGATCTAAAATAGCCATAGGCTGTAAATGGAAACGAGAGTCCGACGGAATTGGCATAATTTTAGTAGGAGGACCCATAGCTTTCTTCAACAATGAAACATGAAAGGTGGAATGCAATTGAAAATCGTTGGGCAGGTCTAAATGATAAGCAACAGCACCCACACGCTCCAATATCAGATAAGGACCAAAATACTTTGGGGTGAGCTTAGAATGTTTGAAAGTCCTGGCCGAATTTTGCATATACGGTTGTAAACGCAAATAAACCCAATCACCCACCTCAAAAGAACGATCAGAGCGGTGCTTATCTAATTGTTGTTTCATACGCGATTGAGCTTTCAGCAAAGATTGACGAAGTAGCTGAATAGTGGCTTCTCTATTGCGTAGAGCTGAATCAACAGAAACATCAACTGAATCCTTAGGAACATATGGTAAATGTAATGGTGGATCATAACCATACAAGGCACGAAATGGGGTCATCTGGATCGAAGAGTGAAATGAAGAATTATACCACCATTCAGCTAGTGGTACCCAAGTGGCCCACGAATGAGGGCGCTCCATAACCATGCAACGTAAATAAGCTTCAATACATCTATTAACCACCTCAGTTTGACCATCCGTTTGTGGATGAAAAGCAGTGGAATGCTTGAGTTGAATGCCCAATAAACCCATTAATTCTTGCCAAAAATGACTGAGAAATATGGGGTCTCTATCCGAGACAATGGAAGTAGGACAGCCATGCAGCTTATAGACAGAATCCAAAAAGACTTGGGCGACATCCTTAGCAGAAAATGGATGGCGTAAGGTTGTAAGATGACAGTACTTGGTTAAACGATCAACTACCACAAAAATGGTATCTTTTCCATGTGATATTGGTAACCCGCCGATGAAATCCATTGTAAGATCAGTAAAGACAGCCTGCGGTATAGGAAGGGGTTGAGACAAGCCTGGTGAAGCCACATTCTCAGATTTAGCACGCTTGCAAGTGTCACAAGCACGAATGACTTGTCGAACCATCTTAGTAATACCCTTCCAATAGAAAATGCCACGAACACGTTGAGTGGTGACATGCACACCCGAATGACCACCAAAAGAAGAAGAATGATATTGGGATACAATATCTAAACGAAGTTGCTGATCAGAACCAACGACCAACTTATCCTTTTTCTTCAAAAGAGATCCATTCCAAGTGTAATGTGGAACAGCAACACCATTGGTAATAGAGTGGATGATATTAGAAACAGTTGGATCATTATGCCAACTAGCTGCAAGTCGATGTAAAAGAAGGGGTTCTATCAAAGAGACATGTAAAGCCAACACTGTAGTACCTTGAACCCGTGACAAAGCATCAGCAGCTTTATTATCCGACCCATGCTTGTACACAATTTCATAGTCATAATTCATTAACTTCGCGAGCCATGTGTGTTGCAGTGGAGTAGTGATCTTCTGCCCCAATAAGTATTTAAGGCTTTGATGATCAGTACGAATGATAAAATGATTAGGAATGAGATAGTAGTGCCAATGTTTAACTGCCATAAGGATTGCTAGCAATTCCTTTTCATACACGGATAAAGTCTGTTGCTTTGGAGAAAGAGACTTACTTATGTAAGAAATGGGATGATGGTCTTGCATAAGTACAGCTCCTAAACCACCATTCGATGCATCAGTTTCAACCACAAACGGTTTAGAAAAGTCTGGCAATGCTAACACTGGGGCAGTAGTCAATGCTGCTTTTAGTTTATCAAAGCTAATTGAGCTCCCTCATGCCAAGTGAAATTGTCTTTTTTCAACAAATCATGAAGTGGACGAGCTAAAACCCCAAAAGCTTTAATGAAGCGTCTGTAATAACCGGCTAGTCCCAAGAAACCCCGAAGTTGTTTGAGGGTGGTGGGTACCGGCCAATTATGAATAGCTGCGATTTTAGCCGGATCGGTGTATACTCCTTTACCCATTATAACATAACCCAAGTACTCCACTGCTAAACCAGCAAAAGAACATTTAGAACGTTTGACAAAGAGGGAGTTTGCTCGCAATAAGGTGAATACCTCATGTAAATCCGAGAGGTGTTGATCCATACTAGTGCTATACACTAAGATGTCATCAAAGAATACTAAGGCACACTTCCGTAAAAGAGGCTTGAATACATGGTTCATCAAAGCTTGGAAGGTGGTAGGAGCATTAGTAAGGCCGAATGGCATTACTAAGAATTCGTAATGGCCCTCATGAGTTCGAAAAGCCGTCTTATAAATGTCATCTTCAAACATTCTCACTTGATGATACCCTGATCTTAGATCCAGTTTAGAGAAAATGGTAGATTGACCCAATTCATCTAACAACTCATCAATCAAAGGAATGGGAAACTTGTTTTTTATTGTGGCATCATTCAAACGACGATAATCCATACACATTCGCCATTGGCCATCCTTCTTTTTGACTAATACCACCGGGGCAGCAAAGTCACTGTGACTATCTCGAATAACTCCAGCTTCTTTTAGTTCCATAGTCATTTTCTCAATCACATCCTTTTGACCGATTGGATATCGATAAGGTTTTTGACAAATGGGACCACTGCCTTCCTTTAATGTGATGCGGTGATCAAAGGAACACGAAGGGGGAAGTGATGTGGGTGTAGCAAAAACATCTTCAAATTGGGATAGTAAAACATCCAATCTGTTATCAACTTGTGTTTGTAGAACCTTAGAACCATGTGTACGATCATTCTCAGCTAACACAGTACTAATGCTACAAAGTTGAGCTGAAATGTTGGTATGTCTACCAAAGATCTTCCCCAATTTTTCCATGGAGCATATTGAAACTTTATTATCAACCAAACCTTTCAACTCAAAAGGATGTCCATCGATTATAAACTTCATGGTCATGTTATTGAAGTTCCAAATAATATCATTAAAGGGTAATAGCCACTGAACTCCGAGAATCATATCATAATTTTCAAGTGGAACTAAAAGTACCTGGGTGGTAAATGTTGTGCCCTGCATAGACCACTGAAATGATGGACAACTTTGTGTGCATGCCAATTGATTTCCATCGGCTACACTAATCTTTAAGGGCTTGATCTCTTTAATTTCACACTTCAACTTCTTAGCAAGCTTCGAATCAATAAAGTTGTGAGTAGAACCGGAATCAATCAAAATATGCAGTTGCTTAGTTCCCATGGATCCTTGAACACGCATAGTGGCAAAAGAATGACTTCCCATTAATGCATTCACTGATAATTGGAAATCCTGTTCTTCTTCCACATAAGGGACTGACATCTCATCCTCATCATCCCCAACTTCAATCAAAAATACTTGTTTCTTCTGGCATTTGTGAGTAGGACTAAACTTCTCATTACACCAGAAACATTCACCCTTAGCTCGTTTAATAGCCATATCTTTGCTTGTTAAGGTTTTGACATTGGAATTAGTACTGGGGTTATTACTAGGAATTGTATTGGGTTTGGAAGGAGGTGTAGGTAATAGAGGTAGTTTTGTAAAGTTTGTAGGGTTGAAAGGTTTTGGGGTACTATTCCAATTCTTAGTAGTAGATGAACTACCAGGAAACGATCCTTTGGAAAGTGATTTCAAGAAATTAGCATGGTTGATATGCTGTATACGAGCTAAGCCATAGGTTTCATGCAAAGTTTTTGGTTGAAACATTTGCACTGGACCTTTAACTTCATCCTTCAGCCCCTTCAAGAACAAACTTATGGCTTGTGAATCAGTGATGTTCACTTTATTGAGTAATGAATCGAATTTATTACAATATTCTTCGAATTCATTTCCTTCTTGATGTAACAATGCAATTTCTTGCATTGGATCTTCGTATAAAGCATTCGAAAATCGATTTGTGATTGCTCTCACATAATCCAACCATTGTAAATCAGCAACTGTAACACCTCTCGATTTCATAAAGATTGATGCCACTCTAGAGCATCATCTAATAGATGAATAGCTGCATACCTGAGCTTCAAATGCTCTGGTGTCTCATCAACTGTGAAGAAGTGTTCACATCTATAGAGCCATCCTTTAACATCTTTACCATTGAATTTCGGAAATTCAATCTTCCCAATCTTCCCTAGACGCTTTGAATGATCATTCTCCTTAACAGTGCGATCGAATGTTGTTGTCGTGTTGATATGATCTTCACCATTAACTAGGGCTTCCTTCTGGTTGCTGATGAGCCGCTCCACCATTGCTCGCAATTCTGCTATCGAGTTGTTGCTAGCAGTGATCGCGCGATTGGTCTCCGTCGTAACGGCCTTCAATTCCGCAAAGGAACGATCATGCTCCTTCAATATCTTGTCGATCTCCTGATTTCTGGTGTTGTTCGCCATTGATGAATCACAATTGAGCTCCGAGGATCGGAAGCTCTGATACCACTGATGCAATTGATAGAAAGAACAGAGAAATTTGGGAGAGAAGAAGAGAAAACAAATTCTAATTCATTGCATATCCCCAAATGTGCTGTTACAACCGAATATAACGACACTAACGGTCAGCTACACAATTACAATAATAGTCCCTCCACTATGAACTATTGACACTTATGACCCTAACGACTTATTAACGACTTATTTCACCTAAGATCCGTATCACCATGGCAGGGCAGCCAAGCTATATCATGAAACATTTCAGGCAATCAACTAACTTTAAGTTTTCACTAAACATTTTGATGATTGCATGATAATATGAGTATCATCTATAGCATAAATACTGATCTTAGTGAAACGAACAGTAATTTTTAAATTCAAGATTTGTTTATGACTTGTTGGTTTGTATGTGCAGCCTAAACAAGGTGGCTCAATTGGTCTCACGGTTCCCTGTTTCATGTATGAACCATTAACTGATAGTGAACTTGATCGTGAAGCTGCCAAAAGGGCATTTTCTTTTCATGCCGGGTGGTACGTATATGCGCCATAAGTATATAAACGAGAGGAAAATATATGATCTTTGTTCAACTTGTTGTCATTGAACAGGACACTTGACCAGAATATCCAGAAGAAATTAAGGAATATCTTGGAAGTGAATTACCAAGTTTCTCCCATGATGAAAAGAATTTTATGAAGAATAGTATAGATTTTATTGGCATCAACCATTATTCGACTATATATGTCAAGGATTGTACTAATTTTAGTTGCTCTGCAACTAGAAATCGTGCAATCCAAGGTTTTCTTGAGACAGTTGGAGAGCGTGATGGCATGATAATCGGTGAACTTGTAGGAAATTACAGTCTTTTATTAGTAATGTTTAGTATTTATAGTGACGCTGATGGTTTATTGCAAAAACAGACCGGGGTAGAAGGTTCATATGTTGTTCCTAGAGGCATGGAAGAGATTGTTGACCTTATCAAGTTTCGATACAATAACACACCCATGTTTATTACTGAAAATGGTAAGTCTCAACATTTTCATGTTTAAGACATTACCATTCTTTCATCAGCACTTTTACCATATGTCTACTTCCTTTGTAGGGTATTCTTCACCGGATGTGCACGAGCAACGAGTTGATGAGCTAACGAATGACATCAAGCGAGTGGAATATCATGCCACATACCTTAACTCTTTAGCCAAGTCTATTAGGTTGGCTCTACATTCTTGATTTTATATCATTTTTACTTAAAAGGTAAAATGTGACGCTTATATGAAGAAACGTTGTCTGAAATAACAGAAGGGGAGCAGATGTACGTGGATATTTTGCGTGGTCATTCATGGATAGCTATGAATGGTCGCGTGGTTACAATGTAAGATACGGATTATACTATGTGGATCGACAAACGCTAACTCGAATACCAAAGCTTTCTGCAACATGGTACAGGAATTTCATAACCAACAACAATTATCAATAAGGAAGCATTTAAGAGACAAATATAATCTAATAATGTCATAGTTCTATCAAGAGAATATGCGTTTGAGATTTTATGTAAGAATGTGTTCATAGTTTATTTAAATTATTTCAAGGGTGTAATAGTTTTTAATTTCTCATTGGCTTTCTATTTTTCTTTTACCATTTTCAAGGTAAGTAAAAAGTAAATACCCTCTCTCGACGCATGACAAAACCACAAAAACATATATAATAATTCACATGATAAATGTTATACCCTATACGCAAAACATGACGAACTAGTAGAACGAAGAAAAGTACAAAGAATTAGACTTTTAATTCTGAAACGTGACACATTTAGAAAGAGCACGGTTTAATCTACAACTTGTTTATATAAACAAACAAACATACCCAGTATATCTCACTCAAGAGTAGGGTCTGGGAGGGGAGGTGGTGACGAGTTTTTCCTCTACCTTAGGGAGAGACGCTTCCAAAGAGACACACGACTCGAAAGCAGAAGGAATAACAATAGCAAACAAAAACAGGCATGTTATATAACATACAACACATAAGTATAAGACACATAAAATTTAGGAAAAAAAGCATACAACAAAAAGCGGCATGTTGCACCTATAAAGGGCAGATGAGGAATACGTACACAACAAGGCTACATTTACCCTTCCTACCCACAAATCTCACTAAAAGTCCTTAGTTTTAATTCTGCGCATCTACGCACTCCTACCCTTCCTACTACTTGTTTATATAATCTTTCTATATATTTTTCATATAATATATCTATACTAAGGGGCTGTTTGGTAGCCTATTAATGGTTCCATTAAGAGGTTGCCTCTGAATGGTTAAGAGGCTTGCATGTTTGTTTCAAAAAAAAAGGAACCTCTGAACTGAACCATTCAGTGCTGAATTGTTCAGATTGTAAACAACGCTGAATGAAGTTAGAGACCATATTACCCTCTTTCACCTCCTCCCTATTTCTCATTCCCGTCGTATACCTCCTCCCCCACACCCATCGGCGCTGCAACAGTCCCAATCTCCGTCTCCCAGTCTCACCCCCCGTCAGAAATGAGCCTCTGCCGTCAGTCACCTCCGCCTCTGCAATCTCACCTCCAGCTCCACCGTCGCCCCGCCGTCTCCTTTTTGAAGCCCCGCTGAACCTCAGACGCACGCAGTAACCTCCGCCACTCAGTCGCCTCGCCGCCGCCGTGAGGAGTCAACCTCCGCCGAGGCAATCGCATCTACTCGTCCCCTGTAGCAGCTCCGCCTCCCCTGTCGCAGCTCCTTCTACGTCTTGATTTCTTTCTTTTTCTTCATATTTCATTCAAAATTTGCTGTAGATTCCGGTGACTACAACCGTGAATGCGATCGGAGAGTGTGTGAAAGTGTGTGAGAGAGAAGATTTGATGAGTATTTTTGTAGATAGAGAGAGTAGGTGAGTGGATGGAAGCAGGTTAACTGCTGCTAATGGAGTGAAAGCTATTCAAAGATTCCGTGGATGGATGATGTCTTGATGGTGGTGAAAGAAAAGGAAAATATCATGAGGGTAAAAGAGTCATTTTACAAAACTATTCAAAGATTCACCCAAACAACATTTTTTGATTCAGCACCTACCGGTTCAGAGCCTCTTAACCATTCAGACCTCTTAGCCATTCAGCACTTAATGATTCAGATCCTACCAAACAGCCCCTAATTAAAGAATGTTTTTTAAGAAACACATAACATAATTCTAGACGTCTTAAATGTAATTTTTTTATTTCTCTCTCCTATAAAATATTTATATTAACTAATAACTAGTAGTTTACTCGCCGCG
The DNA here is from genome assembly GCA_024085815.1 of Flaveria linearis. Taxonomy (NCBI): domain Eukaryota; kingdom Viridiplantae; phylum Streptophyta; class Magnoliopsida; order Asterales; family Asteraceae; genus Flaveria; species Flaveria linearis. The sequence goes on along the minus strand of CM044004.1, from coordinate 84,580,173 downwards.
CGTTGCTGCGGCGGCGAACGTACGTGTCATGATCAAATATAAAATATAATCGACTCAACTTGTTTCCGAACCAAATTTACGTAAAACATGGAGTAACACGAATTTGTACAATCAAATGAAAATATATTTTATTTAAATCGACTATATTTCAAACATAATTTACGTTAAAACGTATAACAACTCAAAATGTACATAAAAATAAGCAAGTGCGGGAAAGAAGGCGACATGATAAAGTATAGATTACATTCGCTCTAACACATTTCCTAGCAAAATTTACATTAAAACATAGAATAACTCGAATTTATCTCAACGAAATAGAATTATAATATTTGACACAACTCGTTCAAAACAAATTTACACATTAAAATAAACACGTAATATTATAATAGTTTTTTAAAATAGATATAATTTGAACTACTACTATATTATATGATAAACTAAAATAGTTGTCGCATCTATGCGAGTTTTAATGTAACCCTAAACCAAAATCAAATGAATGTTCAAAACTAAAAAGTCAGCAAAATACACAAAGTAAAACACATCAAAACCCCAAATCCATAACATACCAGAACATACATAACTAAAAACTAAATCAAAGCCCAACACCATACACAAAACAGACGAACATCAAAATCGCAAGAATACGGCACAGTCCAAAATAGAAAACCGACAACAACCCGCAAAAAAAAAACCCCACCCCCAAACCTCAAACTCACATCCAAAACAAACCTAACACATACAAACAAAACAAAAAAAAACACCAAAAATCCCACCGACCAAAGGGATTAAATAGTATATAATATTTGACCTAACTCGTTCAAACAAAATTTACACATTAAAATAAACACGTAATATTATATAATAAAGTTTTTAAGATAGATATAATTTGAACTGCTACTACTATTATATGATAAACTAAAATAGTTGTTGCGTCTATGCGAGTTTTAATGTAACCCTAAACCAAAATCAAAATGAATGTTCAAAACTAAAAAGTCAGCAAAATACATAAATTAAAACACATCAAAACCCCAAATCCATAACACACCAGAACATATAGAACTAAAAACTAAATCAAAGCCTAACACCATACACAAAACAGACGAACATCAAAATCGCAAGAATACGGCACAGTCCAAAATAGAAAACCGACAACAACCCAAAAAAAAACCCCACCCACAAACCTAAAATCCATATCCAAAACAAACCTAACACATACAAATAAAACAAAAAAAACAAAACAAAACAAAACAAGAAAAAAAAAAACAAAAATCCCACCGACCAAAGGGATTAAATAGTAATAAAATTAGTGATATTATTTAATTCCTTACATATCAAAAATACTTTTTAATAAATTAAGAAAGATAAATGTAAATTTTAAAGAAACAATTTTTATAAAATAGAAAATTTTCTTAAAATATCAAACATTTTTATAAATACAAAATATTATAAAATTTGTGTTTTTATAAAGTAGTTTATTATGAAATGAAAAATCATTAAAAATCAAATTTATAATAAGATATTTTTGAAAACGATAATTTTTTAGTATGGGTTTTGAAACAAAATGTTTAATATTTTTTATATAATAATTAAAAAATATAATAGAAAACAGAAATCGTATCTTAAAAGATTGGCCCCTGACTATTAATCCAATGATTTTGAGAAATCACAAAAGGCATCACTTTCACCAAATAAAAAAACCAAATTAGGTATTGACTTTTTTTATTTATGTTAGACACGAAGTTTTAAAGTGTTTTGAAAACAATATAAAATGTAATTTATATTAGATACATGAACCCAAACATGACATAAATATTTGTGCGGACTAACACGAATGTGAGTGTTTAACTCGAACCTTTGTTTCGTAGACATAACTTATCTAACCATACTAAGTAATAAAATATAGACACATTTTAAAAATACTTTTGAAAATAACAGGTTAAACACTCATGAACTTGTCATAGACTCATTAGTAGGTTCATTAGTTTAAAACAGTCAACTTTTTTCTTATACTTTAAAACATTAGTAGGTTCACAAATTGTTGTCATTAGGTAATAATTTATCAAACAGCTTTTCTAACACCCGGACCTGAAAGATTCAAATGAAATATATTTCGGATCCGTGCGTATTAAACTGGTATCAACTTACATAACGGAAGAATAAATAATGAATGAATATGGTAACTCAAGTCCACAATAAGCCATCTACAACGCAATGTATATTTCAATGGTTTTGGTCTCGATAATATATATTATAGTCCTATAAGGTATCTTGATTCTTGATCATACGGGAAAACAATATAAAGCCGTCGGAGAAAACAAACTGTTTATTAGAGCTTTATCAAATTATGTTTTATCGGTTCCTTTCCATTATCTCACTTATGATAAAGTTCTAGATACTTTTAAGATATCTTTATTTAATACCCTTGAGGCGAGTATTTTATTTATTTGTATTTTGGTTATCATATCTTTTATCTTTTTCTACCTAATTCCTTTTCTTTTTTTTTCAGGAATATTTTGATATCTCTCACTGTGCTTTAGATCATTGACAGGAAATACAACTTGGAATTCACATAGACCGTTAAAAGAGCTTTGAGGGACAGAATATATGATATGAAGAAACACTTTTTGAATCAAAAAGGTTATGATGATATAGAGCGGGCTAGGAGTCATCCTTCAGATGACAAGAGTCCAGAGCTATGGGACAAGTTAGTTGAGTTATTCACAAATGAACAACATAAACGTCTTTCACAAAAAGGCTCCAATTTTGTTCAAGTAAAAAACATATTTAATATATCCAATTATGTATTATTATTTTTTTCAAGTTTGATAATTATTATATTTAATGGTTAAAATAGCAACAAACCGGGACCCCGAGCCACATTGAGATGAAAAGAAGGGCACATTATAGAGAAGAGTTTAGATGGGTCCAACTGAGGGCAGAGCAAAATTGGATAAGTTTAAAACTTTTTTTAATAATTTTTTAAATATGTTATTATCATGTATCTGTATGTTGCTATTACTTTAATTGAATTTGGTATGTTATTAGTTTGTTAATCTAGCAAGTTTTTTTTAAGTGTATGAAAGTGGTTCCGGTCATTATATTATTTTAAACTATAAGTTAGATATTTAAAGTCTCTATTAAAATGAATTTGAGAAATTTTATGTAACATTTAGTTTAAATAAGGTCAGACATTTGGATATTATTACTTTCATTGTTGGTTATTAAAACTGAAAATGCTATCTTTTATTACTTATATTTGAACATGATGGTTTTTTTTTTAATTTTACAACAGTTATGTTGTCGAACTTTCATAAAAGTATTAATAAAATTTTATTTTGTTCTTTAATAATGCAGGGAGAAATTGAAAATCAATATCCCGTAAATGATGTGGAATGTTTGAAACTCGCCTTATTAGGACAAAGGCGTTGTCACAGAGGGGTGTTGGACAAAAATTAAGAAACATCTCTCGTTATGAAGTATCAACGAGTCGTCATCACATCGGAATGAGGAAATTGATGTACTTAGGCAATAAGTGTGCGAACTCAATGAACCGATGAATAAATATGAAAGAAGAAAATCAAATCCTGGTAACGATGAAGATGATCAATATGATGATAATTAAATAGTTAATTTATATTAGAGTAAATTACTATTTTGGCCCTTGGGGTTAGGGCCAATTAACCCTATCATCCCAAAAATAAATCTTTTGACATATCAACCCCTAACATTTCGTTTCCTGACTTTTTTACCCTGACCCTAACTCTGTTAACTTTTTTCTATAAGTATAAGAACATTTTGGTTATTTTCACCTAAAGGACTGATATGTAAATTTTAAAGCTTAAGGGTTATTTATGCATATTTTTAAAATTACAAATACAACCACCACACACCACCGCCATAACATATTTCAAAACCCAACCCACCCATCCTTTACCCATCATCTTCTCCGCACAAACTGAAGCACTACCAGCACTCCGCCTCCGGCGCACCCCTCTCCTTATACACACATACCATAACCTCTAGATTTGGGTAATCCACCATCACTGTCACCCTTCTCCATCTCCACAACCATCATACCAATACATCTCCGCCACCACCATTCTTCACCGTCACCGTCACCGAAGACACACGCCACCATTTCTACCGCTGGCGCTACCTCTCTCATGAGTTTCCATTACCGCCATCGTCTCTTCACCACCACTGCCATAGTAATATCTTTCTATTCCCCTAGTGCGATGTTGGTCACCAGTGGTTCAGGCGGTGGTTAGGGTGGTATGATAATGGTGGTGGTGATTGGATCTAGGTTTGATGGTGATGGTTATGCAAATCCGAGTGATGACTATGATAGTTGAATAGTGAATGGTGGTGATGGGTCAGGCGGTTGGCGTTGGCTATGGTGGTGGGTGATTGTGAAAGGTGATGATGGATCAGGTTTTAGTTCCAGCAACGTGTAACGGTTGTCGGTGGTGTTGTTATGGCCGGTGTTTGACAGTGGCCGATGGAGTGTGGTGGTTGTGTTGTATTTCAAAAATATACATAAATAACCCTAAAGCTTTAAAATTTACATAAACAGTCCTTTAGATGGAAATGACCAAATCTTTATACTTAACAGAAAAAAGTTAACAGAGTTAGTTTCAAGGGCCAAAAGAGTTAAGAAACGAAATGTTAGGGGTTGATATGTCAAAAGATTTTTTTAAGCTGATAGGGTTAAATGACTCTAACCCCAGGAGTCAAAATAGTAATTCCTCTTTGTATTATTTATAAAAACTTAAATGATGTTTACATTTGTAGTTTTGTTTGTATATAACTCGAATCGTATCAACTTTCTTTTAAATATTTATAATATTAGCTCTCATTTTAGTATATAAATTTGATTTCAAAACCTGTATTATTATGAAATTTTTAAAAAATATAAAAAAATAAATATTAAAAATAAAATGAGTTGGTTTATGACGACGACATGTCGTCGTCAAGGGTTAACATAATTTATTTTATTTTGATTTTTTATTAAAATAATTATAAATATAAAGAACCTATGGCGACGACATATCATCACCATAGCTTAGAATTTATTTTTAACTAAAATATAAATGGGAAATTCTTTGCCGACAACGTTGTGGCGAGGACATGTCGTCGAGATAGATCTTTGTGACGACTAAAGTTTTGGCGACGACAATAAAATGAGCTATAGCGACAAGGCTGTGGCGACATGGGCTATGGCGAGGACATATGCACTCTATCGCGACGACAAATGTCGTCTCCATAGCCTCTTTTCTTGTAGTGACTCCAAATCTTCTATGTTCATATTTAACAAAAGCTCAACCAATGGTCTTTTAGAAATGTCGTATATCTCCAAGCCATCTAGTACCCAAAGGCTAGTCTCTATTGTTTTGAAGGTCGGATCGGACCGGCCGGTCCGGCCGGTCCGACCGGGGATCGGAGGGTGTACCTAATCGAGTAGCATCGGATCGTTTCACACGCAAGAACCGGTCGGTTTATCCCAAGTTTGCGGTTGGACCGGGAATCATCGAATTTTCGGTTGGATCGGCGGTGCTATCTTCTCCAAATGTGCAGCTCTCCTCGTCTTTTCCGGTCATCCCTCTCGACTTCTCCGACCAAATCTGCCTCATCCGGTCCTCTCTCCGACCGTCTCTTGCTTTGATTCTTTTTCTTTGTTTTGATTGTTTTTCTTTGTACTATTTTTTTTTAGATGAAGAATGGAGAAAAAGATTATTATTATAGAGAGAATAAGGGAGGGAAGAAGATAAAGAAGTGAAATAATTAAAAGAAAAAGATATCAAAAAGTTAATTTAACTTTTTGTGTCTTGAAAATAAAAAAAAGCTGTAATAATATTTATATTTGTCAGTTCTTTTTGAAAATAAATAATAATATAATATGCTTTCACTTTTTATGTTTTACTTATTATTAATTTGCACTTAGACATAACTTGTTTTTATAATTTATTATTTGTATATGCAAACATATATATATATATATTATTTTTATGATATTATCTGGTTCTTAGTTCCGTTTCGACCGGTCAACCAGTGAACCAGTAATAAGACCGATCGATATCCGATCCGGTTTTAAAAACATTACTAGTTTCAAACTTTCCTATCAAGATCACTTGAGTACATACTCAAAATGAAAGGTGAGCTATACAGCTTGTAAGTCCGTAACATCAAACTCAAAATGTAAATAATAGGTGTATAGTCCGTAACATCAAACTCGAAATGTAAATAATGTCACACCCCGACCGACGGCGGAATCATCGGAGCAGACGAGGGAATGATTGATTGTTCATAACACATGATTGTTTAATAGTAGAAATAATATTAAAATCAGATTACAAGATAGCATGAGTATCACATATGCAAATACAACAGTTGAAATCACAAATAGTAATTGTCTTTATTTTGACTAAGTCCGGGTCTTAAATGAGCATGTAAAAGTCCACTATCTTGCTTAACTTGAAATCATGTGAGAAAATAAAGTCAGCTAACGAGTTAGCTGGTGAGTAATCACAGTTTTGAGTATACATATAGATTGATTGATTGATTGAGAATAATCCAATTCACAAGGTAATATTAAGACTTATAATGCAATAGCAAAGCATATAGATAAACCGATACAATAACAACCCCTTGACTTGAAACTTGCATATAATAGACTCTATACATACACCATAGATTGACTCCTGCCTCTGGCACAATCACCACTCGACTATTCATATGGGGTGGGTTATCCAAACCAGTAGATCTACCATTGATACCAGGACTAATTGATTGAATTAGGGTTTTACTGTCGTCCAGTTTATCATAGTATGTTCACATAATTGCAAGTAATAACATAACATGTCTTGAATTGAATTTAGAATGAAATAACAATAGAATATCATGATTAAATATATTGTATCACATGATTTCCCCCAAATAAGAAATGATATAAAAAGGGGATATGAATACTCACTTGATTGATGAGATTAGAATCTAGATGTGATAGATTAGACACCAATGATTTCCTTATGATTAACCTAAGGAACGGTGTCTCGAATTAGAATAATAGTGATTTGAGAATTTGGGAATGTATTAGGATTTCTATTGGGTTTTGAATGGTAGTTTAATTAAAATAATTTATTTAGTTTGTATGTCTTGAAATAAATAAAATGAATTTGAAAGTGATTTTAGAATTTATTAGAAATAAATGTATTATTACGCGTAACTGTTTGGTTTATTGTTAATGTGTGGGAAAAACAAATAATTAATTTTATTAATTAATTATTAATTAAAATATGTAATTATTTAAATGACTAAAAGAAATGTAAATAATTTTGGAAAGATTTAAATATAAAACTTTTATATTTAATCATGATTTAAGCAATAATACATAAATATGATTTGAACCCATAATAATTTAGTGATTTTAACCACTGTTTAAAGTCTTATTTATAATAAATTAAACTAGTTATTTTATATATTTAAAACAAATAATAAAATAAATAATTAAAATGTTAAAATAAATTTCAGAAAATAATTGTGTGGTTTTAAAAATTTTTAATGTTTGTAAAAACATTTTATAATTTTTACAATTTTTTCCATAATTTTTAAAGCTTAAAAAGGGCCTTAAAAATAGGTGAGGTGGCCCGGGTCGAACCCGGGACCTCTCGGATGAGATGGGACATGGGAACCGGTGAACCAAAGGTCGTGGCCGGGACAGAAGTGGGGTTTTAATTGTTTTAAGCTTAGTTTCAATCAACCCCAATTCCATTACAAGCCCTAGTTCGATCCGGACCCAAATCGAAGTTCAATTCGATCTTTAATGCATCTGAAATCATGGGGCTTTTGTTCCCGAGTTAAAAACGAGTGTGTGGGTGTGTGGAATTTACCCTTATGATTATGAATTGATGATGAACTGGTCGAAGAACAGACCGCGGTCACTGTGTGATCGATTGATGCTCAAACAACGTTTATAATCAAATTAAACTCAAGGTAAGCTTCGAATGATGGTCGAGATCGAAAGCCCCTTGTCAGAATCAGTTAAAATTGATCGTAGATGGGATTTTTAATGGAGTTGCAGGTCGCGACTTCGAGGTGTTCAAATGGTGGTGATTTTGATTGTTTTATACGAAATTGAATTTGGATATTGATTAAAGACAGATATATACTCGTTAAGGCTTGATTAGTTTAATCATTAGTGGGATTGGTGCTCGGTTAATGGCCAAAAATCCGGCCGAAGACATGGATGGAATCGGGAGTGAATGGGGGATGGGGTTGGGTGTTTTGTAAATTTTACACAATTGGTCCCCGAACCTTCTAACCTTTGTCAGTTAAATTTAAAGTTTTGTTTGAGTTTTAAATTATTTACAATCTAACCCTTGATGTTGGAAACGTTATTATTTTATGTGAAAAGGTTATTAGTTATAAGATTTAATACAACTTATTTGTTCATTATTATTATTATTAGTATTATTGACGTTATTTTTTATTAATATTATTATTATTATTATTATATCAATTATTTTTAAGATTTTACAAAATTAATTTTTTTAAGTTAATGAAAATTACGAGATGTTACAAATAATAGGTGTGTGTGAATATAATTAAAAGACAAGTTAAATATAATCTTATAATAATGTCATAGTTATATCAAAAGAAGATGCATGTAAGATTTTATGCAATAACACATGTTCATCATTTATTTAAACTATGAATGTTCTTACGCGCGTTATGCTGGCAGCAACGGGAGCTAATCTCAAAACACGGATGCACGAACACATCTTGGCGGTTATCACTTTGATGAAAAAAGTTAAAAAGTCATAGCTGACACAACTATTATGTGATAGAAGCTAAAAGAATTAATAAGTAACAAAAGAATTAATAAGTAACAAATTAAAAATAAATAAAATAAACATAAAAAAATAATAAGAGATGGGAGAAAAAAATCCAGAGAGTTGAGAACTAAATGAGGTTGGATTTTTTCTAGGGGACTAAGCCAATTTAGCATAATAAATAAGTTAACCTTTTGTTACGTATAAAATACAATGTTTTGCTAAAATTTTTAGGTTTAGTGCTTAGATAAATAGAATATAAATGTTATTCAATTATCTTCATATCTGAAGTTCTAAAGTTTTTCATTATCAGTTTTCTTGTGTTTTTGTCTTTTCATTTTCTATATATAAAATTCATATTTCAGTTGTGTACTTCCATCTCAAACAATTTAAGTTGCTAAAACAAATTAATGCAACAAATGGTAACTTTTAGGCACAATTAAAACAAACAACATATATCCTAAATGATTATATGCTTAAAGCATCAAGAAAGATCATAGAGATGCAAGAGGAGAGGTATTTGAGGGAGATTGTAGTATACTAGTTCAACACCCATGTTTAGCTGAGAAGCGTTTGTGAGTTTCTTTGTAATGTTTCTATTTGACACTTATGTAGATTTGTAAGAGAAAATTACTATAAAGATTAGGGAGAAAGTGAAATTGTGGTCATTATTATCACTTAGACGATTGTGATGATCACCACTATCAATTTAGTAAGATATTGAATTAGTGATTACTATTACTTTGTAAGATGTAGAATTGTGATCACTACCAATTTAGTGAGATGTGTTAGCTAGCTTCCATGCTATGATTAGTGAGACCTTAATAACAAAGATAATTAGTGGTGGTCCGGTGAATACCTATGAATGAATGTAAAGTACCACGTCTAATATAAAACACGGTATGAATTTTTCTCTACATACCATGTCACTGCATACGAACATATTTAGAGAATTTTTTGAGTTTTTCTCTAAGCTACGTGCCTAAAACTTTGATTTCTTGTAAAGCCCAAACACCTAAATGCATTTTAAAAAAAAATTATTGATCATCATTCAAGTTATAATTCATGATTCTCATTGATTACATGTTCATTAACATGAACTTTTCATCAATAGATACATGTTTAGAAAATACTAAGAACAGGAATAGTAAAGTAGTTATCAAAGGAAAAACAAAAACACATAAATTCACTCTTACATGGTAATTTTAGTTTTGTAGCGAGTTTTTGTATTAATGTTAATTTTTGATAACTTTTTGATCTATCAGATAAGATGAAATATTAGTATCTAAACTTGTTATTTTCGTTAACTTTTCTGTTGAAATATAATAAAAAGTTAATTTTAATATCTAAACTCGTTACAAAATTGAAAATTATTTGGTGTTTCGTAAATCTAATCATACTAAAATAATCTTGATACACTTAAATCACCTAAGAGCTTGCATAGTATCCAAATCACATTACTATCTATGTAAATATGTAATTAACTCAGAAGATCGATTAATTGCAATTTATTTTGTATTGTTTGGTGAATTGCAATTATCATGTTTCTTTTTCTGTCATTTTTTATTAGTTGATGGTTATTCTTTTCAATTATAATATTAAATGTATCTTCAATTATTTGCTTTAGGTAATGCACATTAGAATAATCTACAAAAAGATAGCCACCGGCCTACGTTATCTGGATTTGGTAATTATTGTGATAGCTTTAGAATAAGTTTTCTGTCTTGACTTTTAATTGTGATAGATATGGTACGTATTTTAGTTGGTGTAACTTTATGGGGCTGTAAATGTTTTTGGGGTCTGTTTTTTCCCTATCATCCCTCTAGGTTATATGATAAAAACTCATGATGCAATTTAAAAGAACCTAAAGTATGAAAGTTAGACATGTGGTTGTGGACCTATAAACGGTTACAAATGTGTAACATGCCTAGTCATCTCATCCTTATCTATTTCATAGCCCTCACCAACTACCACTTTTTAATTTTGTATGACAATTATTTTAATATCAAGACACTTATCATTATAAATTGACACATTCTATCGTACTTCTTGTATAGCCGAGTCGATGATACTAAAAACAAAGAAAAATTAAGGGGAGTGAGGGGTTGTTAGATGACTACACGCCCCATGTAGTCTCATATGACCCTTTATACGACCTATATAGCCCTATACGACTTGTATATCAAAATTCAACACCAGTCGTTAAAGAGGCTATACGCCTCATGTAGAGTTATACGACCCCTCATACAAGGGGTATAGAACTATACGACCCGCATAAAATTCCTTGGGTGTTAATTTATAATGGTGGTGTCTGCATTGGGGTAGCTCGAGCTCGGATCGTTTTCAAGTTTTATTTTTAAAGCTCGAGCTCGGCTCGTCAAATATTTTTCAAGCTCGAGCTCGGCTCAGGCTCGACTCATTTGTTATTAGTTACTAATTTTTTAATTTTTTAATATTTAATTTTATGTATATTTATAATTATTTTTATTTGATATATTAACATTATACATATTATATAACTGTTTTATCATAATTTTAGATATAATAATTATTATTTATATAAGTATATTTAATAAATTAAATAATATATATAACTAAAAAACTCGTTTAGGCTCGTGAACCTGCTCTGTAACATCTTGTATTTCGCAACTAATAATAATAATAATTATAATAATAATAATAATAATAATAATAATAATAATAATGATAATAATAATAAAAATAATAGGATAAAAACAATAATAATAACGCTAAAAATGATAATAATAATAATGATCATAATACTAATAATAATAAATATAATAAATATAATAATAATAATAGTAATAATAATAATAATAATAATAATAATAATAAAGTTCAGGGGCCATTTTGTCATTTCTGAAACTTCAAAAGAAGTTTTGTGCATAAAATAAACAAAACAGAAACCGAAGGGACCATTTGTGTAACTTTTTCAAACCCATTTCCCCACCCCCGATTTTCCGGCCGGTCACCGGCGCAACTCCGGCGACACTCCGGTGAGGCCAAAACGGCCAAATTATTCGATTTTTAACCTCGAAACCGTTTCCAATGCATTTGTCGGGTAGATTCGAACCCAATGCACCTTTAAACACGCGTTTATCATCGATTTAAGCATAACATTGGATCCAACTTTTTTTCCCGACCGTTCAAAGCTAATCAACCCATTCAAACATCACTTTAGACAAATTGATTCAATCAATTTAAACTTTATCTCCATATAGATTGAATACAACTCGCAATTTCAATTGAAAACACATGAACAACTGAATTTGATCATCACTCTCGGTCGAACCTGCAACCTTATTAAACACCATTCTCTGAGCTTTCTACTTCGAAATTTACAGAGGGCATTTGATCATTATCTTCATACAAAGCTATCTGCTCAATTAATTTGAATATAAACACTGATTGCTCATCCCTTGATCATCATATCGACTGCGACTTGTTCTTCATCTGTCCCCATCGAATTAGGTAACCAATCAAGTAAATAAAACCATCTATATGCTCGATTTCTCATGGGGATCAAAAGCCCCATGATTTAAATCGTTAACAACTCTGAATCGAGCTTCAATTTTGGACTGTTCGATTTAGGGTTCATGGGATTTGGGATAGGGACGCGGGTTGTGTTTAAAAGATTAAAAACCCAATCATAACCGCGGCTGAGGCCTTGGTTCACTGGTTTGGTGCATGTGTGTGTAAACAGGAGGTCCCGGGTTCGACCCCGGGCACCCCCATTATTTTTTTAATTGGCTTTTTAAGCCTTTAAAAATCATAAAAAAATTCTGTAAATTCTAAAAATTTATTTTATAAACTCTAATTATTTTAAAAGTTATCCAATAATTTCTGTAAAATTATTTCTTTGAAAACACTTTAATTTTTATATAAAATATCCAATAACAAATAATATAATTGGTTTATTTTTATAAAAACATGACTTTAAATAATAGTTTTAAAATATCAAATTATTATTGATCACGATGTTAACGTAATCATGAATTTCTCGTAGAAATTATATGCGTTTCATAATTAATTTCACAATTATTTACAAACGTAATTATAAGTCACTTCGTATAAAATATACTTTAACAATTAATTCGGATTAATAAATTGTTATCGGGTAATACGTTATCATAATGATATTTATTAACAAGAATATATATAAGATATATTTGAACATTATCTGATATTAAACCTAATTTCACTTCTAGGATTTAAAAATACTTAAATATGTATTTCCTTTGAATAAATCGAAATACAAGTAATATTCATTACCTGTCAAAACCCCAAATTCCATCTAAGACTCTAATTCACATTAAACCGTTAATCTTATTATAAATCTTAATATGTATTTCTAGGTACCTTATAAAGGGATTCGTTGAAACGACGCGCGTTATTATTTCTTATTAATCATCCAATTTATACTTAATCGCCAAGTGAGTATTTCTATACCCATTTTATCATTTTCACACTTTTGGGTGAAACATGTTTCCTTATAAACATTGCACTTGTAACCCGTTTGATTCTTGTAAACTTATGGCAATTTGCTTGTGTGTTGTGATTAGTTGAATTTGTAGCTACCATGTAATGTCGAATATATATACAATCATTAACTATTGCTAGCCTGGCGACGTCATAGATCTATGGGCCTGACAAGCCTGCTTGGTTGATCCAAGTACACTTAGCTAATCGTATATACTTGTAAACGTTTGAGACTTGTAAAACTTTGTCAAGGTTTGATTGTGCATTCTGTCTTACATCCCTAGTTACCTTTTTCTCTAATTTACAACATGAATTGCCATCTTTTATATACTTATATATTTAAAACTATAGAATGCTCACCAACAATATGTTGACCCTTATTTTAAACATGTTTCAGGCAATAGCGTTATGTGGCTGTGAACAATCTTAACTCTCACGCCTCGACGATTCCGCCGTCAAGGTTGGGGTGTGACAGATTGTATCAAAGCCCATAACTATAGGGATTTAGGTTATTAATGATGACCTAGACTATAGCTTATGCATGCACCTTATAGTATTTTTATCTTGTAAATACATGGTTTGCATGTTACATAATGCTGTGCCTTCTTATGTGCAATTTGATGCCTTAGCATAGGATTGCTAAACTTAGTTACTTGTCTCCCTAAACTTATCTTTGACTCTCCCCGAACATGAAACCTCTCAATCTTATTCTCGACGACACGTGGAATCGTATACTTATGCTTATGACTTGGATCTTTAGAGTTATGTCTAATCTATATAAATCTCATCAAGGTTTTGATTTCATAAACCTAAGAAATATTGTGTGACACATAGACACCTGTATTCTGGATTTCCTAGCAAAAAGCCTTCGGGCTAAGGCAAGCGTTTCGCATATATCCTACGGGACCAGTTACGCTTACCTGGGGATTTCTGGGATGAGTGATAAAACTATGGTCAAATACACAAATCTCTAAGGCAAATGAGTCAATTTACCTTGACGTGTCCACAGTTCAAATGGTAATGCGTTACCAAATGGAATCATCCCGTGTACCTTACAACCTTTAGCTTACCTTTGTCTAAACTAATATCCTTTGTTATCTTCACTCCCGTAACTAGCTTGTTTTTGTATATCCAGCATGTCTCGTCATCATGGAAAGCGTGGAAGTTCCGACCGCAAGCTTGCAGCAATGATCGCCAAACAAATGGCTGCTATACTCCCAACCATGGTTGCTGAACTTAATAGCACCATGATGGCTATAGCAACAACAACACCAATGGAAACAACAACGGTGCTCAAGGAGAAAATAGCAACAGCCGAAACGGGAACGATCGTACTTGCACCTTCAAACACTTTAACTCGTGCAAACCCACCAACTTTAGTGGCAAGGAAGAGCCACTGGTCTTCTTGAGTGGTTCGAAAGCATGGAGAACACTTTTGCCAATTGTGAGTGTCCCGAGGCACTCAAAGTCCGTTATGCCACTAGTATGCTCCAACAAAGGGCACTTACCTGGTGGAATAGCGAGAAGAGAAACCGAGGAGCTGATGCTGTTTCGGCACTCTCTTGGATGAATTCAAGAACATCGCCATCGCGAAGTTTTGCCGAGAAGTGAATTACAAAAGTTGGAAGAAGAAATTCTGGAACTTGAAGCAAGATGGTGGTGATCATTTGGCCTACTCAACTAGGCATCATGAGTTGGGTCTACTACTGCCCCATATGGTTGACACTGTCCTCCGCAACATCGAGAAGTTCATAAAGGGTGTACCACCCCAAATTCAAGATGCTGTGGTGGGTAGCGACCCACAACATTGGAGGAGGCAATTACTATCACAGCGCAGCTCACTGAGAATCATATTAGAGCTGGCACTATGTCGGCAAGGGGTTCAAAGTCTACTGCGAAGGCGACAACGAGGCAACAAAGGAGGTAAGGGCTGAGTCGTCTTCCCAAAGCAAGAAGCGTAAGTTCACACCAACACGCAACTACGCTGTGACCACTCCAAATGCTCCTAAAAAAATAAATGGTGGTTGCAAATCAAGCTCCCATGGCTAAAGCTTATGCGGGCCCTCTGCCAATGTGTAACCGTGCAAGTACCATCATGCGGGTAACGTTCCATGCCGAATCTGCTCGTTATGTGGAAAGTATGGCCACTTGGTGACTATTTGTCTTCGTGCACCAAACAACGCTGCAATGCTTGCCAACCGAACCTGCTACAACTGTGGCGAGCCTGGTCATTTTCGTCCGCAATGCCCTCGCAATGCGGGCAAAGTGCCACCAGCTCGTGGAAGGGCCTTCAATCAACGTCAACCAAGCACAAGTCAATATGACGTTGTGAATGGTACGACGAAGAACCTCGTTTAAATCATTTCTTGTATTAATATTTCCATCTTTGTAATCATCGTATCAATAATAAATTTTTTTACCGAACAGGTATGTATCTTGTAAATGATCATTATGCATCTGTATTATTTGATTCGGGTGCGGATAAGAGTTTCGTGTCGTTAGAATTCGAGCCCATACTTTCTAAATCACGTATTAATCTGGAAAGACCCTACACGGTCGAAGTCGCCGATGGAAAACCTATTGTCGTTGACGTCAAAATACGTGATTGCATCATAAGCTTTAACAAGCACGAATTCTCTATTGATCTTATTCCTATGAAACTCGGAAGCTTCGACGTCATCATTGGAATGGATTGGCTAGCCAAACATCATGCCGAGATCGTTTGTTTTGAGAAGTGTATCCGAATACCGTTACCATCCGGGGATACTTTGAAAGTTTTCGGCGAGAAAATCATCACAAGGACTCAAACTCATGTCTTGCACTCAAGCCTGAAAGTACTTAAGCAAGAAGTATATAGCCTTCCTGGCTTACGTGGTCAACACAAAAGCCAAAGGGAAAGAACTTAAGGATGTCTCTATTGTACGAGACTTTCCTGAAGTATTTCCCGATGACCTTAGTGGTTTACCTCCCGTGCGTGAAGTTGAATTTAATTGATTTGATACCGGAGCAAACCCCGTGGCTAAGTCACCATATCGGCTTGCACCATCGGAATTGCAAGAACTCTCTAGCCAACTCCAGGAATTATCCGAGAAGGGGTTTATCCGCCCTAGTTCTTCCTTGGGGTGCACCTGTCTATTTGTGAAGAAGAAAGATGGGTCATTCGTATGTGTATCGATTACCGAGAGCTCAACAAGTTGACCATCAAAAAACCGGTATCCTCTTCCTCGTATCGACGATCTGTTTGATCAACTTCAAGGAGCTACTATATTCTCGAAGATTGATCTACGTTCTGGATATCATCAATTACGTGTCCATGATGATGACATCCAAAGAACCGCGTTCCGTACTCGTTATGGGCACTATGAGTTTACGGTGATGCCTTTGGCTTGACTAATGCTCCTGCTGTCTCATGGATCTCATGAATCGAGTATGCAAGCCTTATCTAGATAAGTTTGTGATCGTCTTCATTGATGACATTCTCATCTACTCCAAAACCAACGCCGAGCATGAACTGCTTGCGACAAGTTCTTGAATTGTTGAAGAAAGAGCATTGTACGCGAAGTTCTCGAAGTGTGACTTCTGGCTCAAGGAAGTTCAATTTCTAGGACACGTGGTGAATAGCCAAGGAATTCGTTGACCCCTGCAAAGGTGGAAGGTGAAGAATTGGTGTGTTCCCACGACACCGACGAGATCGTTCTTTCCTTGGTCTTGCTGGTTATTATCGGCGATTCATCGCCAACTTTTCGAGAATCGCAAAGCCGCTCACTTCCTTAACACAAAAGAATAAACCATTCGAGTGGGGGCCCGAGCAAGAGGAAGCTTTTGAAACATTAAAACACAAACTAAGTAATGCTCCTATCTTGACCCTACCCGATGGAAACGATGATTTCACCGTATACGTGATGCTTCGAACAAGGTCTTAGTTGTGTTCTTATGCAACGAGGAAAGGTGATAGTTATGCATCAAGACAATTGAAGGTTCACGAGGTGAATTACACAACTTCAAGGAGCTAATATATCTCGATGATTGATCTACGTTCGATATCATCAATTACGTGTCCATGATGATGACATCCAAAAGACCGCGTTCCGTACTCGTTATGGGCACTATGAGTTTACGGTGATGCCTTTTGGCTTGACTAATGCTCCTGCTGTCTTCATGGATCTCATGAATCGAGTATGCAAGCCTTATCTAGATAAGTTTGTGATCGTCTCATTGATGACCTTCTCATCTACTCCAAAACCAATGCCGAGCATGAACTGCATTTGCGACAAGTTCTTGAATTGTTAAAAGAAGAGCAATTGTACGCGAAATTCTCGAAGTGTGACTTCTGGCTCAAGGAAGTTCAATTTCTAGGACACGTGGTGAATAGCCAAGGAATTCACGTTGACCTGCAAAGGTGGAAGCTGTGAAGAAAGAATGGTGTGTTCCCACGACACCGACCGAGATTCGTTCTTTCCTTGGTTTGCTGGTTATTATCGGCGATTCATCGCCAACTTTTCGAGAATCGCAAAGCCGCTCACTTCCTTAACACAAAGAATAAACCATTCGAGTGGGGGCCCGAGCAAGAGGAAGCTTTTGAAACATTTAAACACAAACTAAGTAATGCTCCTATCTTGACCCTACCCGATGGAAACGATGATTCACCGTATACTGTGATGCTTCGAAACAAGGTCTTGGTTGTGTTCTTATGCAACGAGGAAAGGTGATAGCTTATGCATCAAGACAATTGAAGGTTCACGAGGTGACTTACCACAACTCATGATCTTGAACTCGGCGCTGTGGTTTTCGCCTTAAAGTCTTTGGCGACATTATCTTATGGGACGAAATGCTAGTCTACACCGACCACAAAAGGCTCAACATGTGTTCAACCAAAAAGATCTCAACATGAGACAAAGACGTTGGATCGAGTAATCAGCGGACTACGACTGTGACATTCGCTATCATCCTGGAAAGGCGAATGTTGTAGCCGACGCGCTGAGTCGCAAGGTCCATAACAAAACTGTCTCACTACAAGGAATCCGAGATCAAAGACAGTGGTTTCACACGTTAAGAGAATTTGATACCGAGGTTCGTGTGGATGTTAACGAGGCTACTATCATGCTCCAAAACATAAGAATTGATAGTGATCTCGAGTTATGCATTCGCAAGGCTCAACAAGCGGCAATAACCGACGAAGGAAGTAATGAGGATTTGGTGTCAACGTTCGATCACAATGGAGGAAAAACCAAACGGCCTATGGTACTTTATGAGTCGACTTTGGATTCCAAATCGTGATAACCTTCGACAACATCATCTTGACGAAGCTCATCACACCCGATATTCTATTCATCCTGGTTCCGATTAAATGTACATGGACTTGCGTGGTCAATATTGGTGGCCTGGAATGAAAAGATATCGCGGTTCATGTCTCCAAATGGCTCACGTGTGCAAGAGTCAAAGCCGAGCATCAACGACAAGTGGTTTACTTGAACAACCTGAAATCCTATGTGGAAATGGGAACATGTATCCTGGATTTCATAACCAAGTTACCACGTACTCCTCGTGGTCATGATAGTATATGGGTGATTGTGGATCGTTTGACCAAGACGGCACATTTCATACCTATCGAGACACTTACAAGGTTTCAAGACTAGCTCGCATATACATTGATGAATTGTTAGTCGTCATGGCGTACCGTTGCACATCATTTCTGATCGAGATGCTCGTTTCACTTCACACTTTTGGTCATCTATGCAAGAACTCTTGGGTACTCAATTAGATTTAAGTACGGCTTACCATCCTTAAACTGATGGCCAAACCGAACGAACAATCCAAACCCTCGAGGATTTGCTACGACTATGTGTCCTTGACTTTGGTGGTAATTGGGATACGCATTTACCGCTCGCGGAATTTCGTTTATACAATAGTTATCACTCGAGTATCAAGATGGCACCGTTCGAAGCACTTTATGGTCGTAAATGCGATCACCGATCTGTTGGACCGACATTGGTGAAAACTTTATCACTGGTCCTGAACTTATACAAGAAACGACCGATAAAGTCGCTACAATCCGCAAAGAACCTTGAAGTGGCAAGAAGTCGACAAAAGAGCTATGCCGATAGCATCGTAAACCGTTGGAGTTTCAAGTTAGTGATAGGTTCTTCTTAAAGTTTCACCATGGAAAGGTGTTATTCGCTTTGGAAAGGGGCAAATTAGCTCCAAGATTTGTAGGACCTTTCAAAATCCTGAAAAGGATTGTGAAAGTGGCTTATAAACTAGAAACTACCTTCCGACCTTAGTGGAGTTCATCCTGTGTTCCATGTCTCAAACTTAAGAAAGTGTTGGCCGAGAGAGTCTGCATGTCCACTGGAAGACATTCAGATCGACGAGTCATTGCACTTTATCGAGAAAACTGTCGAGATTATGGATCGATCATGAAGAAGAAGGACCACGACTACTCAATTGTCAAGGTTCGTTGGAGAACAAGTATGGAGCTGAGTCACGGGGAGCGGGAGGATCATATGAAGCAGAGATACCCGTATTTGTTGTTTAGTTCATTTTTAATTCTAAACAAAATTCTTTAAGTAGGGAGACGATAACATCTTGTATTAACGTTTATTTTTAAACATGAGAAAGCTTATAATGTAACTAGAAGCCGCACACTTTAGACTCTCTTTTACCTCTAATGGCTCTGCTATTGCACATAAGGTAAACACTAAAGCGGTCAGCTTAATCGATGATGAATTTCTTCTTTTGATACTTTATCAAAACCTGAAAGTTCTCCAAAGTCCTCATCTTGTCGTCTCCTCCTCCTCGTAAACAAATCTCGGGACGAAATTTCCTAAAGTAGGGGAGACTGTAACATCTTGTATTTCGCAACTAATAATAATAATAATTATAATAATAATAATAATAATATAAATAATAATATAATGATAATAATAATAAAATAATAAGGATAAAAACAATAATATAATGCTAAAATGATAATAATAATAATGATCATATACTAATAATATAATAATAATAAATATAATAATAATAATAGTAATAATAACAATAATAATAATAATAAGTCAGGGGCCATTTTGTCATTTCTGAAACTTCAAAAAGAAGTTTGTGCATAAAATAAACAAAACAGAAAACGGAGGGACCATTTGTGTAACTTTTTCAAACCATTTCCCACCCCGATTTTCCGGCCGGTCACCGGCGCAACTCCAGCGACACTCGGCGAAGCCAAAACGGCCAAATTATTCGATTTTTAACCTCGAAACCGTTTCCAATGATTTGTCGGGTAGATTCGAACCCAATGCACCTTTAAACACGCGTTTATCATCGATTTTAAGCATAACATTGGATCCACTTTTTTTCCCGACCGTTCAAAGCTAATCAACCCATTCAAACATCACTTTAGACAAATTGATTCAATCATTAACTATTGCTAGCCTGTCGCGTCATAGATCTATGGGCCTGACAGCCTGCTTGGTTGATCCAAGTACACTTAGCTAATCGTATAACTTGTAAACGTTTGAGACTCACACCCCGACGACGGCGGAATCATCGGAGCGGACGAGGGAATGATTGATTGTTCATAACTCATGATTGTCTAATAGTGAAAATAATATAAAATCAGATTACAGGATAACATGAATTTAACAGATACAAATACAACAGTTAAAGTCACAAATAGTAATTGTCTTTTGTTTGACTAAGTCCAGGTCTTATATGATCAAGTAGAAGTCCACTAGCTTGCTTAACCTGAAATCATGTGAGAAAATAAAGTCAGCTAACGAATTAGCTGGTGAGTAATCACAGTTTTGAATATACATATAGATTGATTGATTGATCCATCGATTGTAATTCAATTCACAAGGTAATATTAAGACTTATATGGCAACCGCGAAGCATATGATAAACCGACACAAATAAAACCCTTGACTTGACACTTGCATATAATAGACTCCACACAAACACCATAGATTGACTAATTGCCTCTGGCACAATCACCACTCGTAAGCCATATGGGGTGGGTTATCCAAACCAGTAGATCTACATTGTTGCCAGGATTGATTGATTGATTGAATTAGGGTTCTACTGTCGTCCAGTTTATCACAGTATGTTCACGTAATTGCAAGTAATAACATAACCTGTCTTGAATTGAATTGAAATGAAATAACAATAGAATATCGTGATAGAATATATTGTATCACATGATTTCCCCCAAATAGGAAATGATATAAAAAGGGATATGAATACTCACTTGTTTGATGAGATTTGACTTTGGACGTGATAGGTAGACACCTACGATTTCCTTATGATTAACCTAAGGAACGGTGTCTCGAGTTAGAATAATAACGATTTGGGAATTTAGGAATGTATTAAGATTTCCATGGTAGTTAAATTGATTAATTTTATTTGGTTTGAAATGTCTTGAAGTAAACGAATTTATTGAAAATGATTATGTCAAGAATTTATACAATAAGTTATACATATATACAATTTATTAGTAAATTGTATATGTATAATTATATACATAATTATATATAATCATGTAATTATATATACTTATATGTATAGTTATATACATAATTATATATAATCCATTTATACATAAGTAAACAATACTATACATCGTATGTTGATTATATACTTTGTTATAAATTGTATACGATTATGTATAATTATACACATGTAATTTATCCAAATAAAAGTTGTTTCGATAATCGAATAATATATATCTATGTATATATATTGTATTCAATTTATTTGTTGTATAATTATGTATTATACACTAATTATAAATTTGTGGATAATACGATTAGTTATTTTATTTATTTAAAACAAATAAATAAATGAATAAAATATAAAAATTATTTCAGAAAATAATAAAGAGTTTTAGAAAAATTTTAAGGTTTGTAAAATGTTTTTATGATTTTTTGGAATTTTTTCTGAATTTTTAAAGCCCAAAAAGAAGGTAAAAAAAATATGTGAGGTGGCCCGGGGTCGAACCGGGACCTCCTGTTTGAGATGAAGCATGGGAACCGTTGAACCAAGGCCTAAGCCGCGGTTATACTTGGGTTTTAAATCTTTTAAACATACCCAACAGAACCCCAATTTCCCAATCGAACCCTAGATCGAACTTGATCCAATTGAAGCTCAATTCAAATCTGTAATGATTAGATTCATGGGGCTTTTGATCCCCATGAAAAACCGAGTATGATGATATTTAATTACCTCTATGGTGATCGATTGATGTTGAATCCAATGAAGAACAGGTCTGCGACCTTGTGTCAATCGAATGAGGCTCATACGATGCTTGTAATCAAATTAAACTTGTGGGGAGCTTCGAATGTTGATCAAGATGAAAAGCCCTTTGGTAATTTTGCTTATAATCGATCGGAAGTGAGGTTTTGAGTAGGTTGCAGGTCGACGGGTTAGAGGGTGATCGAACTCGATGTGTGTGTGTGTTTTAGATAAATTGAGAGTTGAGTTCGATTAGGAATGAAGAAATGATCGAGTTGGTAGCTTTAATTTGTTGATTATGTTGTTTGAGTGGGTTAACCGACCGTTGAACGGTCGGGAATAAGTGAATT
Source organism: Flaveria linearis (assembly GCA_024085815.1). NCBI lineage: Eukaryota > Viridiplantae > Streptophyta > Magnoliopsida > Asterales > Asteraceae > Flaveria > Flaveria linearis. The sequence goes on along the minus strand of CM044004.1, from coordinate 84,557,270 downwards.
CGAGGTGGAATGCTTTGGATCCGAATTTTTCGATGATTAAAGGTGCATAGGGTTCGAATCTTGGTCGTGAGGGTGTCGGGACCTTTAATTTGAGTCAAACGCGTGTTTTGTTGGTTGTTTGAACTCGCCGGAGAGTGGCCGGAGTTTGGCCGGCGGCGAAGGTGTTCGACGGGGAGGGGAATGGTTTGGGATTTAAAAAAATTTACAAAATGGTCCCTGTGGTTTCTGTTTTGATGGTTTGGCTTAAAACTTAGTTTTTAAGTTTTAAAATTTGCTAATTAACCCCTGAAGTTTATTGTTATTATTATTATTATTATTATTATTTATAATTATTATTATGATTGTTGTAATTTTAACAAAAATTAATATATATATGTGTGTGTATATATATATATATATATATCCTGAAATACGCGATGTTACATAAAACTTTGTCAAGGTTTGATTGTGCATTCTGTCTTACATCCCTAGTTACCTTTTTCTCTAATTACAACATGAATTGCCATCTTTTATATACTTATATATTTAAAACTATAGAATGCTCACCAACAATATGTTGACCCTTATTTTAAACATGTTTCAGGCAATAGCGTTATGTGGCTGTGAACAACCTTAACTCTCACGCCTCGACGATTCTGCCGTCAAGGTTGGGGTGTGACATGCTCGAAGCTTGATATGTGAATCTCGGGCTCGATGACTAAATGAGTTTTTTTTCTGGCTCGGGCTCATCTCGAGCTTGATAAAGCTCGGCTTGTTTCGACCTTTTTATCGATCTGATCTCGAGCAGGTCGGCTCATTTCTCTATCTATTATTTATACGTTAATAATTGTACAAATATAAATTTATAAGGCATTCATGTGGTTAAACCCATTTACCCGATTATATACATGAAATATTTTTTATATATTTTAATTATATTATATTTTCTATTTATTTTAATTATATTATATTTTCTATTTATTTTAATTATATTATATTTTCTATTTATTTTAATTATATTATATTATTCTAACACATTTAATTTTATCCCTAATCGTCAATTCTAATCTCCTAACTCTTACTTGAAAGCATCGTATTATAGTAATCTAGTCTATTTCATATTTTAAGTCTTTAATCTTGGTTGAAATTTGTTTAATTTTGAAGTATTTTTGTAATTTTAACAGATATTAATGTGCCTATCCAACAAGTATTTTCTAAAACGCTAAACGCTAACGACAATATCCGATTACCCACTAAAAAAACCTCATAACCAAAGGGTAAATACTTGCTCATACCGATATGTTTGGTACGACACATAAATAGAAATGACAACTTTTTTTCGACAAGTATACCACTTACTCAAAATAGTATAAATAGTTAAATAAACTAATACTAAGGAATAAAATCTGATAAATACACTAATGAATGAAAGAATTCCACTTGTTCCAAAAGTTCGGTATGAAATCAAAATCATTCACCAATCTTCTCTTCTTATTCCTCATTTCTGCTTCTTCTCAACTTCTTGAAGCCTCCATTAATGGCGATAGAGGTTTCAAATCAGCAAAAAACGAAGCAACCCACATCAAAAGATCCGATTTCCCACCCGGGTTTCTATTTGGAGCCGCTACTTCCGCTTATCAAGTCAATCTCCCACCTTTCCACTTCCCCTTTCTTGCTCATATTCATACATATTCATCACTCAAACACATGAATTCTTGCAGGTTGAAGGAGCTTATCTTGAAGATAATAAATCCTTAAGCAATTGGGATGTATTCTGTCATTCCGTAGGTTATTATCATCGATTCCCTGATCATTGTTTGTAACATTAACAGTTGAATTTGATTTCCAGTAGTATATTCATTGTTCACTGTCATGCTCATTAGGCTGTGCAGAAAATGGAGAGAATGGAGATGTTGCAGATGATCATTATCATATGTTCATGGTTCATTACTCTTCATCTATCTATATTCTTTCATCTTTTGTATTTAAGCCCTTTAGTTATTTGAATTTTGTTTTGTTTAACACAGGGAGACATTGAAGCAATGCATTCCCTTGGTTTAGATGCTTACAGATTTTCAATTTCATGGGCTAGAATACTCCCAAGTATTCCATCTAATCTTATTATCCCTTAATGTAATTCAATACAATTTCAACTTTGCTTATGTTGTTGATGATCAGGAGGAAGGTTTGGGGAAGTTAACGCTGCTGGCATTACGTTCTATAACAAGATCATTGACGATTTGATTCTTAAAGGTGCTATGAGTTGAGAATAAAATACTAAATGTAAAAAGCAGGTGTTTGTTTGGTGTATTATAGCTGATTGATGAATCTTTGATTAAAATGATACAGGAATCGAACCGTTTGTGACCCTTAACCATAATGATTTACCTCAAGAGCTTGAGGATAGATACGGGTCTTGGCTTAACCCTGAAATGCAGTATGTCTAAAATAGTAAAAGGCCATATCTTTATAGTTACTTCAGTACTTAGATGTTTCTTAGCTTATAAGATGTATCATGTATCTTTACTGGCAGGGAAGACTTTTTATATTTGGCAGAGGTTTGTTTCAAGTCTTTTGGAGACCGAGTTAAGTATTGGGTTACTATCAACGAACCCAATATGTTCATAGAGTTGGCGTACGAACAAGGGATCTTTCCACCGTCGCGTTGTTCAGAGCCTTTTGGCAATTGTCTTCATGGAAACTCTGATGTCGAGCCGCTCATGGCTATGCACAATATGTTGCTGGCCCATGGCAGGGCAGCCAAACTATATCATGAAGATTTCCAGGCAATTTTCCCACTTTGACAGATGACTAATTATCTAAAACTTTCATAAACCCTTTAGATTTTGATTAATTGAATAGTTTGATAATGGCGTGAAAGCATTAATCTCTATGATAATGCAAATGTTGATCTTAGTGAAATGAGTGTCAGTTTTGAAGTTTAAGATTTGTCCAGATCACCTTAATTGTCAACTTTACCTTTTTGGATTTGTATGTGCAGCCTAAACAAGGTGGATTAATCGGGCTCGTTGTGCATTGTTTCATGTATGAACCACTAACGGATAGTGAGCTTGATCGCGAAGCTGCCAAAAGGGCATTTGCATTCAATGTGGGCTGGTAATTTAATTTCTTGAATTTATATCATCCCCTTAGTTACAAATAATAGAGAAACAATACAGAAGTATTTATAAATTATATTATTTGTTCAAATTATTACCATCTAACAGGGCACTAGATCCTTCAATATTTGGAGAGTACCCTGAAGAAATGCACAAATATCTTGGAAGCAAATTACCAACTTTCTCCCTTGAAGAAAAGAACTTTATGAAGAACAGTACTGATTTTATTGGCATCAACCATTACTCGGCTATATACGCCAAGGATTGTATCAATTCTAGTTGCACTGCAACTGGAAATTCTGCAATCCAAGGTTTTGTGGACAAAGTTAAAGCGCGTGATGGTGTATTTATAGGTGAACAGGTAGGAAATCTTGATTTTTGGCTTAATTTGGTCCAACAACATATGTTCTCTTTTAGTTGATCATAATAATATTTATCTTTATTGCATAATCAGACCGGATTAGAGTATTTATTTGTTGTTCCTAGAGGCATGGAGGAGATTGTGAACCTTATCAAGATTCGATACAATAACAAACCCATGTTTATTACAGAAAATGGTAAGCGTCACAGATTACAAGTCAAACAATTTATGACTATTGACTATGTTATTCGCCTTGCTTCCAATTTTTTCACTTCTTTTGCAGGCTATTCTTCACCTGACTTGGAGGAACAACAAGTTAGCGAGCTAGTGAATGATGTCAAACGGGTCGAATTCCACACATCATATCTTGCTTCTTTGGCCAAGGCTATGAGGTTCATCCTAAAATCTTGATTTATGTAAATTTTGAATCTTGAAAAGTCAAAGTGTACCATTATCAGTTGTTTAAAGAATGTTGTTTTTTACAACAGAGAAGGCGCGGATGTCCGTGGATATTTGGTATGGTCATTGATGGACGGCTACGAATGGTTGCAAGGCTACAATGTGAGGTTTGGGTTATATTATGTCGATCGACAAACACTGACTCGGGTGCCAAAGCTTTCAGCAAGATGGTATAAGAATTTTTTAGCAAATAACAGTATTCTTGTAGATCAGAATGCATCAAGAGACAAAAGATTATTGAGAAAGGATGTTATATAAAAGATTTTGTGCATGAAACTTGTAATTCTTTTGTGTATTTATTTAATTAAACTATTTCAAGGACATATTATTGGTTTATCAAGATCAATAATAATTGATCTGGGTATATATGGAGGTGTGTACTCGTCACGTCACTTTCTTGATAAGTTTTTATATGAGAACATGTGAATCATGAGATATATAAGGGAAGGTGGGTCATAAGATATGATTGTGAAATTTTGGCCTAAGAAGTATTTATAATTATATTTATGTTTATAATTATATTTTATGTAAAATATAATTAACAAAATTGATTTTGGTTTTTAATTATTATTATTATGGTGGATTATGGAAGTGTTTTACGTAAAATATAATTAGTAATTAAACTTTATACATTCTTATTTGAGATGTATTTTTTGTTGATTAAATATATCAAATGATTTTTTGAAGTAATCAAGCCTTTTAACGTTTATTTTTGGTTTTCTTAAACAAAATATTACTAGTAAACAGTCGTTCGAACTAATCAATGCTACCCATATTTTAAGATTCTAGTGATTCAAATATTAGATCGAGAATTAAATTAACAACCGAACGTCGTTCACTATTTAACCGGTGTAAAATCAAAACCATGATATTTTAACATTCTAGCTTGTCTAGAAAATGTGTGCGCCTAAAAAAATCTCAAGTTAAAGTTTTATGAGCGTTTATTTCTTTTATTTTCTTCATCTAATCCCACTTAAATGCATCCTATATTGTTCATGAACAAATTTTAGTCCTATCCCACATCTTATAGATATATAATTACAAACTCTTAAGTGAACCTCTTCAAGAATCTATAAACCCTTCAACTCAATTCTTACACAAATAAACCAATTCATAGCAAACCACTTTCTAATCTAATTTGATCCACTAATTTTGTCTTAAATGACCAACTAAGTCCAATTCAAACATCTAGTTACGTATTGCGATTATGATTATCTAAAAGTTCTTTCTTTATCCACTTGAATTGATTTGATTTGATGTTTTCAAATATATACATATTGAAAATTCAAAGAGTGTACGTTTGGCCAACCTTATAGCAATTTCGTGTTCACTTGATCTGATCTAGTTTTCAAAACGCGGTAAAACAGGAGAATCGGCAAAAATAAATGTTCAATACTATAATTAAATAAACAAAAGTTAAAAATAGACATGTTTTAAATAGAAAATCTTATTAAATTTAGTATCTTTGTATGCACTCTATAGTCTATCCTTTTGACCTTTTAATGATAAGTTTAGCAGGTATACGCTTCCACTTATCTTTTCATTTCAAATAGTAGATAGAATAATTAATATGATTTTATGTATAAACTAGTATTTACACCCCTCGCTTTGCAACGGGGCGTAAGACCATGATAAGTAGCACCAAGGAAAACTTGTATTAAAAAAACGGGAAAATAAATCTCAATGGAAAGTAAACTTAAAAACGTTGAACCCCGCATGTGAAACGTAAAACATTAAAAACAATAACTAAGTTGATCTAAGACTCGCGCATTGTAAAGGGGCCATTAAATGAAAAAAAGGTAGTCGGAAACACGTTAAAACACACACGCACGTTGTGGCGTGTTAACTCGTAAAATTTGAACCGCAACGTAAAACGAAAATTTTTTAAAAGATGAAAGGTATATGGAATCAAAATGGAAAGTAAAAATATACGAAGGTTAAATTATAAAATATGTAAAAATATTGAGTAAAACTTAAAAGTTAAAAAATTATTAAAGAAAAGAAAAAATAAAACCGGACACAACCCATTAATGTTTATATACAACTCATAATGCGTAAATAATTAAGTCGATAATTAGTAATATATATATATAATAAATAAAGTCTAGACAAATTATGAGTATAACTATTTAAACCCAATGTTAAGTCGATAATTAGTAAAATATATAATAAATAAAGTCTAGACCAATTATTAGTATAACTATTTAAACTCAATGTACCACTATACAGTCTAGATCAATTATAGATACAACTATTTAATTATAATGTACCACTCTAATACATATATAAACTTAATAATTAATTAGTATAATATAAGTTTTGGGATTTTGAGAATTAAATTGATAATTAAAAAAAATAAAAAAATGTGAACACTGTTCACACCGACATAGTGGTTTTTAATATATATAATGTCGAAATCGGCTACTAATGTCAAGTGAAATAAACGCTCCAACTAGTGATCAAGTTCATCAAAGATTCAATCACGCGTTTGAGGTAAGTTTTATCCTAACATTAAATTAATGTCATATTATAAGTTGATGGATAGTCGATTAATGGTGTCGCATGTGGGTTTCACGTAATATTGGGTACAAATGCAGTCGATCTGGTCAATTTTCAAATCGGGTCGTAACCGGGTTTGGGTCGCCGATACGGGTAAAGAAGATGATAACTTTGGGTTTTGTGTCAAATCTGGCTATGAACTTTCGTTACTTACACTTTGACCACATCTTTTGAAAATGTTTACTATTTGTCGTTATTGATGGTTTATCGAATTTTCGAATTGGTTCATTATTTGTTAAGCATGATAATATTATTTATCTAAGTTTTTGTTTACTCGTGTTTAAAAAAGCACCCGGCTTTTCATAATCTTTAAAAAGTCATGCTTGTTTTTTTTTTTAAAAAAAACGAATAGGAAATCAAGAAAGAAGTGGTTTAAACTTGGTTATGAAACTGTTATGAGTGAATTGTAGTTACATGATATATGAGGGACTATTATTGTCATTTCTTAATTCTTGTAATAGTGCGAGGACTGTTTGTGCACATTCCTAATTCTTTTAGGTGTCAATGTGTAGTTAGTTTGTTAATCGGTAGTTAGTTAATTTTTGGGGATATATAGAAATCCTTTTGATCATTCTCAAATGATCTGTAATCGTTTTCATCGAATTCAATCACAGTAGTTCTTTGTTCGATTCGTTCTTGATTTTGTTTTCAATTATTGAGTTCAACAATTGGTATCAGAGCCACGGTAACAGCTCGATTCGATAATCCAAAGGAAATTCTGGTGTGAAAGATCAAATCGATTGATCCAACAGGCCTCGATCACCAAGATGGTGTCCACCAAATTCGAATTGGAAAAATTCGATGGAAGAAATGACTTCGGTTTGTGGAGGATGAAGATGAGAGCTCTGTTGGTCCATCAAGGGGTTGTAGATGCACTGAATGGTGGAGAAGCTGAGGTACCAGCGAATACACCAGAAGACAAGAAGAAAGAGATTGAGAGCAAGTGGAAGGACATGATGGAAAAGGCTCATAGCGTAATCATCTTAAGCCTGGGAGATCGGGTGTTAAGAGAGGTTTCAAAAGACTACAGCTGCAGGTATTTGGTTGAAGTTAGAAGGCTTGTACATGACAAAGTCTCTAGCCAATCAGCTCTATCTAAAGAAGAGGTTATACACGTTCCATATGACTGCTGGTAAGTCCATAGAGGATCATGTTGATGAATTCAACAAACTTATGTTGGATCTGGGTAACATTGATGTTGTTCTTGAAGAAGAAGACCAGGCAGTCATATTCCTGACCTCATTGCCACACTCCTATGAGCATTTTGTCGACACCCTCATGTATGGAAGGGAAACCTTGACTATGGAAGAGGTTCTATCTGCTGTCAATTCCAGAGAATTGAAGAAAAGGTCTGAGAATCAAGATGATTCAGGTAGCAGTGGGTTAATTGCTAGGGGAAGGCCAGAGCAGAGAAATTTCAAGTCAAAGAATCAACACAGAACGAAGTCAAGATTTAAGAGAAGGTGCTACATATGCCAGTCTGAAAAACACCTTAAAAGGGAATGTCCACAGAGAAAAAGGAAAAGGACTGAAGGGAATAGTTCCAAGAATCAAGGGCCTATCTCCTGAAAGCTCCTTAGATGGATATGAGAGTTCTGAGGTTTTGATGGTGTCAAAGGGCATAAATGGAGATTCATGGATCATGGACTCAGGATGCTCATATCATATGACCCCTCATATACAGTTCTTTAAAGACTTCAAGCAAGAGGATCTTGGGTATGTGAAGTTAGGGATGACAGGAGTTGTCAGATCCAAGGTTATGGAACAATCAGTCTTTGCTTGGAGAATGGCACCAAGTTGGACTTACAACAAGTCAGGTACATCCCCAAACTAACTAAGAATCTTATCTCTTTGGGAACATTTAAAAGGGATGGCTATAATGTTAGTCTTAAAAATGGAAAGGCAAAAGTCATCAAGGGGTCTATGGTGGTTTTATCTGGTACAAGGAGTGGCAACAACCTATACAATCTAGATGGGTATGCTGATGTGAGTAGTGTGAATGTGTCAGAGGGTAACCATGACAAACAAGCTATGCTGTGGCATAGGAGATTAGGCCACATGAGTGGCCAAGGCCTATTAGAACTTAAGAAACAAGAGGTTTTAGGAAACTTGACACAAAGTGAATTTGGATTCTGTGAGCATTGTGTGATGGGAAAGGCTCACAGAGTCAAATTCACTAAAGGGATGCATAATACGAAGGGTATTTTGGATTATATCCATGCTGATCTGTGGGGGCCAACTAAAACTGCATCTTTAGGGGGGTGTCATTACTTCCTGTCAATAATAGATGACTATTCAAGAAGGCTTTGGGTGTTTATTCTAAAACATAAAAATGAAACCTTCTTGAAGTTAAGAAGTTTAAGGAGTGGAAGACTAAGGTTGAAACACAAACTGGGAGAAAGGTTAAGAAGCTCAGAACTGACAATAGACTTGAGTTTTGCAATAAGGAATTTGCTCAACTATGTAGAGATCAAGGAATGAGCAGGCATTTAACAATCCCAGGCACCCCCCAGCAGAATGGCTTGGCTGAGAGGATGAATAGGACCTTGCTGGACAAGGTGAGGTGTATGCTGCATGAAACAGGCCTGCCTAAGAGTTTCTGGGCTGAGGCTGTTAATACTGCAGCATATCTCATAAACAGGTCACCATCATCAGCCATTGGAATGATGGTGCCTATGGAAAAATGGTCTGGATTGAAGGTTGACTATAGCAATCTAAGAGTATTTGGTACTTTGGCTTATGCACATGTTAAACAAGACAAGCTGGAACCAAGAGCCATCAAATGCATCTTATTGGGTTACTCAAATGAAGCAAAGGGGTATAGGTTATGGAAACTAGATACCCATGAGAACTCAAGGATATTTGTTAGTAGGGATGTGACATGGCAAGAAAATCAAGTGTACAAAGATGTGTCAAAGGAGTCTAAGAATGTAGATAGTCAACAGAGGTCTCAAGTTGAGGTGGAAAATGTGGGATCTATCAATGATCCCAATCCTGAAATGCCTGATAGTGTTCCATTGGGCAGTACTCCTGATGGCAATGCCGAAGGGAGTACAGATCAGGGACTCTCTAGGTCTATCCCTGTTAGCTTAGCTCAGGGAAGGGCTAAGAGGAAAATCCTCAAACGTGTAAGGTTCAGGGACTCTGATGAAGAAGACTTAAATGCTTTTGTGTTTATGGCTGCACAAGAAAGTATGATTGAACCTTTGAGTTTTAAAGAGGCTGTCAGCTCTAAAGATATAGTTAAATGGATTCAAGCTATGGAGGATGAGATGAATTCACTCTATGAGAATAAAACCTGGGATTTAGTAGATAAGTCTGTGAATCAGAAGTTAGTAGACTGCAAATGGCTTTATAAGATTAAAGAGGGGCAGAGATTCAAGGCAAGATTAGTGGCCAAAGGTTTTACCCAGAAGGCAGGTGTGGATTACAGTGAAATATTTTCACCTGTTGTGAAACATACTTCAATCAGAGTAATGTTGGCAATGACTGCATACTATGATTATGAGCTTGAGCAGTTGGATGTAAAAACAACATTTTTACATGGGTCATTAGATGAAACTATCTATATGAAACAACCTCCTGGATTTGAGGTGGAGGGCAGTGAAGATAAGGTGTGCTTATTAAAAAGATCCCTTTATGGTTTAAAACAATCACCTAGACATTGGTACTTAAGGTTTGATGAGTACATGATCAGTCAAGGTTTTATGAAAAGCTACTATGACAATTGTGTCTATTTTAGAGAGTTCTCAACTATTGAGTATGTGTACCTACTCTTGTATGTTGATGACATGCTGGTGGCTAGTAAAAGTAAGGATGAAGTTCAAGCTACTAAAAGTATGTTAATGAGAGAATTTGACATGAAAGAGTTAGGACAAGCCAAGAAAATTCTGGGTATGGAGATACAGAGAAATAGAAGGTTGAGACAATTGAAGCTTACACAAAGTGGTTATACTACAAGAGTGTTGAGTAATTTTAGGATGGACTCAAGTAAACCAGTTGTTACTCCTATGGCTCAACATTTTAAATTGTCGAATCATGACTCACCATCAACTGAAAGTGACATTCAATTCATGCAGTATGTTCCTTATTCCAATGCAGTGGGATGCCTTATGTATTTGATGGTATGTACTAGGCCTGATATAGCATATGCTGTGAGTATGGTGAGCAGGTTCCTTGCTAATCCAGGTAAGGTCCATTGGCAGGCAGTGAAATGGATTCTAAGGTACCTGAATGGAACTCAAGATGTAGGTTTGATGTTTGGTAAAATTGAGAATGAAACTGTTCAGGTCAAAGGCTATGTGGATAGTGATTTTGCTAAGGATTTGGATAATGGTAGATCTATGTCTGGTTATGTTTTTACCTTTTTGGGTGGTATAGTGAGTTGGAAAGCAAGGTTGCAGCCCACTGTTGCATTGTCAACTACTGAGGCTGAATTTGTCTCATTGACTGAAGGGGTTAAGGAGTCAATGTGGTTGAATGGTTTTGTGACTGAGTTGGGAGTCAAGATACAAGGTAATATGGTTCTATGTGACAATAGAGGTGCTGTACAGTTAGCAAAGAATCAGGTGCATAGTGAAAGAACCAAGCATGTGCGGGTCAAGTTGTATTTTATAAGAGATGTTGTTAAAGCTAAAGAGGTGGACATCAAGGAAGTTGATACACTTGACAATGCAGCTGATATGTTTACAAAAGCGTTACCAGGTCCCAAATTTTAGTATTGCATGGAACTGTTGCATATTGAGTAACTTCAATTCAAGGTGGAGTTTGTTATGAGTGAATTGTAGTTACATGATATATGAGGGACTATTATTGTCATTTCTTAATTCTTGTAATAGTGCGAGGACTGTTTGTGCACATTCCTAATTCTTTTAGGTGTCAATGTGTAGTTAGTTTGTTAATCGGTAGTTAGTCAATTTTTGGGGATATATAGAAATCCTTTTGATCATTCTCAAATGATCTGTAATCGTTTTCATCGAATTCAATCACAGTAGTTCTTTGTTCGATTCGTTCTTGATTTTGTTTTCAATTATTGAGTTCAACAGAAACTATGCATTATAAGTTATTTAAATAGCTTTAAGTCACGGAACAGTTAGAGGATATTAAATTTGAATAATGCTAGGTTTTGAAAAATCTATAAAAAAAACTTCCTGTGTCGGTCACTGCTCAGATGGGAAAATATCAAAGAAGATGCTGCAAGTTTGTGACTTCATATGTTTATAGTAAGCTCCAATGGATGCTTTTATGTTGCTTCTTGTTTTTGGCTCATGGAGAGAGCATAAAAAGATCAGATTTCCCAGATGAGTTTCTATTTGGAGTTGCTACATCAGCATACCAAGTATGTTCTGCTTTTCTTTTTTATTTTCTTTTGAATTTTTGAATTTTTTTTATTTTTAGTTTTCTTATATGTTGTTGTAGATTGAAGGGGCATATCATGAAGATGGTAAAAGTCTCAACAATTGGGATGTATTCTCTCTTTTCCCTGGTAAAAACACTTTGATTTACATATAAATTTGGTTTTATTGGTTAATTTTAATGTTAATTGGTTTCTTTGAATGTTTCTGTGTTCTGTTTATCCATGTGTAGGCAACATTCAAAATGGTGACAATGGATTCGTAGCCGATGATCATTATCATCAATATCTGGTATATATGGTTTTAAATGTGTACAAATTTCTACTATTTATTAGAACTTTAGAAGTGTTACTTTTAACACTGTGAAACTAGTGAATCTAATTAATCTACCATTGCAGAAAGATATTGAGATCATACAATCGCTTGGCGTAGATGTTTACCGTTTCTCTATATCTTGGTCAAGAATTCTACCAAGTAAGATATGCAACATAAAAAAACTGTTAAAAAGGACTAAATATTTTCGTTTGCTAATCAAAGATCTTGTGCTGTATGAGCCTGTATCAGGAGGAAGATTTGGTGAAGTTAATCCAGAAGGGGTTATGTTTTATAACAAAATCTTGGATGAACTCTTACTCAGAGGTAATTATATTGCAATGCTCGTGACATAAACTCTTAAACTTAAAACTAACGCACATTAGCAATAAATTTGCAACTAAATTTCAGGAATTAAACCATTTGTAACAATTTACCATCATGATTTTCCTCAAGAACTTCAAGATAGATATGGGTCGTGGCTCAGCCCGTTGATGCAGTAAGTAAAAAGAACTCATTTCATGTTTCAGTTCAAATAAACAGAAAATTGCCTTCCAAAAGACACACATAAACAAAAGAGTAACGCTCACCAAACTTGTTGGTTTTAAACTTGTGATGGTTTGTTGTAGGGAAGATTATGTTCATTATGCAGAAACTTGTTTCAAGAACTTTGGTGACCGAGTGAAGCATTGGGCCACTATCAATGAACCAAACTTGTTTACACAATTTGCTTACCAGAGTGGAAAATATCCACCTGCTCGTTGTTCACAACCATTTGGCGATTGTCCAGCTGGAAATTCCGACGTTGAGCCTATTATTGTTATGCATAACATGTTATTAGCACATGGAAAGGCTGTGAATCTATACAGAAGAGATTATCAGGCAATATACTGACCTTAAAGTTGACTTTTTTCTTATATGTTGAAAATCCGTTGACTGGAGAAACGTATGTGCAGAATAAACAAGGTGGGTCGATAGGTATTGTTGTAGATTGTTTGATGTATGAGCCCTTGACAGATAGTGATCTTGATCAAGAAGCTGCCAAAAGGGGTCTGGCTTTTTCTATTGGCTGGTATGCACATTTGCGTATTTTGACTTTTCAAAACTAAATTCAGATTTTATCAAGTTATTATTATTATCATTATTATTATTGTTAAACAGGGCTTTAGATCCGCTAACATATGGTGATTATCCCTCGGAAATGCGTGAAATTCTTGGAAATCAACTGCCACAATTTTCCAGTGCCGAAAGAGATTTTATGAAGAATAGCATTGACTTTATTGGAGTCAACCATTACTCAACTACTTATGCAAAAGATTGTGTTCATTCTAGTTGTAGTGTAACTGCAAATCGACCAATCAAAGGATTTTTGGATACAACTAGTGAACGGGATGGTCTACCAATTGGTGAACCAGTATGTAGAAAAACCTTTTTTGCCCCTATTTTACTATGTTTTCTGTCATTCTTAATTCGTTCCTTTTTCTTCGTTTTGTCGTTTAATCTTGGTGACAGACGGGCATTGGATCACTGAAGGTAGTTCCAAGAGGCATTGGAGAAGTGATAGAATACTTAAAGAAGAGATATCACAACAAACCTATGTTTATCACAGAAAATGGTATGTCAAGAACTGAACTATCGACTTTTGAATGTGGTCAATCTTTAATTCCTCATACACAGAAGTTGATTTTGACATGGATATTGTTTCTAATTAAACACCAAACTTTTGATAATAAATTTGGAGTTGCAAACTGTCCATTAGATATTTTAAGTCAACCTTTATTATTGGAACATAGAAACTAACAGCTTTTGATGGTTTAATGATATGCAAAATGATGAAGTTATGTAACTTGAAATGTATCCTTGTCATGTGTCACGCTCAATCCTAAATTCTTAATACTGTAGGTAGTCGAGGCGCTGGGCGCGTTCACTCAAGTTGCAACATTGACTTTGAAAGTCAATGTTTTAAACTGAAAAAGGAGCTGCAGATTTTCATGATTTAATATTTATGTATTGATTACCACAGGATACTCTGAACCTCAAGGTGAAGAAAAGTTCAAGATGCAATTCAAGATTTCAAGCGAATAGAATTTCACAAAATGTACTTGTCATCTTTGGCCCAAGCAATAAGGTGATCATATCATATAAATCAGTTGACTTTTTTCTATTTTGACTCATCTTAACATAAGCGTGCATGTTACAGGGATGGTGCCAATGTAAGGGGCTATTTTGTGTGGACATTGATGGATGATTTCGAATGGTCTATCGGGTATAGAATCAAATTCGGATTATACTACATCGATCGCCAAACACTTGATCGGATCCCTAAATTGTCTGCAAAATGGTATCAAAATTTCTTGAAAAACATCACCCAAACACCAACAATAAGAATATCAGAGTTGATGCACGATAAAGCTGACTCGTAAAGATTATTTCTGATAGATAATTTTGTGTTGTAAGTTCTGAATGTTTATGTGTTGTATGTTATCAGAATTTTTTTTAAAAGTGGGTATTTTGGAGAGAGAGAGAGATGACAAGAGGGTCAACTCTTGTCAAAAGGGTACTTTAGGGGTACCCGCCCCTGCCAAGGGCGGGTTCTTCCCCTCGGTCAACGCGCCCTCTGCCACTCTGTCATCCGGCTACATCGTTGAATGGAGATCTCGCCCATACCAAGGGCGGTTCTCCAACCCCTTACATCCGTTCGATTTGAGCCATCATCCAATCTCCACCGTCCAATAGAAATGGAAAAGCAACCTACTTCGCAGGAGACCCCGCCCTTGGCAAGGGCGGGTATTTGTTAGCAAACCTAATTTTTGACCACACATTCAAGGTACCCAATCACCTATAAAGCATCGAGTTTAATTTTTGATACATTCGCACAATATTTTTGTATTCAATTCGTATAAATCACGCGTGTTTTATATTTCATATTTTCATATTCAATCTCAATATTCAATCTCATTATCATGTCTCGGCCTTATTTTTTACAAATATATTGGGGTGGTGATATTTCATTCGAAAATGAAAATATCATATGTGATGTTTCTACAAGAAGTTCTACCATTATTCTTCGTAATAGAGTGTCATATGAAGAATTCGTTGATTTAATTTATAATCATCTTCAGGTTCAAAAGAGTATTATAATTTGAAACTAAAATTATACTACTCATATGGTGGTTTCTCTTAAAATTCTGAAATTTTTAATGACTCAAGTCTAGAAGTCTTGTATTATTTGGGAGAAAATGTTGAAAATTTCCGAGGAAATGTTTACGTTATCATTGAGCCGAAAATGCCCGTACAACAATCCAATTATATGGATCTCGTACGCGGTTTCTCTGTATCAGAAGCACCCGATCCGTCAAGCAATTCTCATCATCAAGGCAATGTAAGATCACACGATTATGAAGCCAGTCCGTCAACCAATTCTCATCATCAAATCGATAATGATAACGACGGAGGTTTTGATAAGTCAGATGATGGTACTTCAGACAGCAGTGAAGATACTGAACTCATTCCATCACAAGAAGAATCTAGTGATGATGACAACAACAGCTATGGAGTTTCAAACAATTATAATTCTGGTGTTAATCTAGGATCTTACGGAGAGGTGAATTATTCTGAAGATCCTCAGGAGTTAAGAGATTATGAAGCTGCTGATTTTGACGATGAAGACCATATGGATATATGGAATGAAGAGTCAAAAGAAATCCGTGTTGGCATGTACTTTAAATCGAAAGATGAAGTGATGCATGCAGTGCGGTTATGGAATCTTGCACGTAACAGAGAGGCTGTAGTAGTTGAAAGTAAACGTACAAGATGTAGAGCAAAGTGCTACAACACTAGCCCTAATTACAACAATAATCTTCATAATGGTCCTCCATGTACATGGTATGTTTATGCTTCCAAGAACCATGATCATCACATGTGGAGAATTTCAAGATGGGTGAATGCGCACAACTGTTTTGGTACTGTTATTGGTAACAACAATAGAAGTTTCAAATGCCGAGATATTGTTACCCGTATTATCCATTTTATTCGTCAAGATATTGCTTTTCCCATCAAGCAAATTCAAGCACATTTAAAAGACACGTTGAATGTTGATGTTTCATATAATAAAGCCTGGCGAGCTAGAAAAGCTACCATTGAGAATATTTATGGTAGCTGGGACAGTAACTTTGAACAGTTACCTACGTACATCAACGCATTACAAGAGCAGAACCATGTTATTATGGAATGGTTACATCATCCGATCGGTACATCTGCTTATTACACATTTAAATATGTGTTTTGGGCATTCGGTCCAATAATTAACGCATTCAGGTATTGTCAGCCGGTGATATCTGTTGACGGCACTTTCTTGAAAGGTTCCTACCGTGGAAAAATGTTAATTGCAGTTGCCAAAAATGCAAACAACTACGTAATGCCGGTAGCTTATGCAATTGTAGATGAAGAGACGGTAGAAAGTTGGAGTTGGTTTTTCCAACAATTCTGGTCACACATTGCAGTTCACCACAATTCTATTGGTTCGGGAAAAAATTGTGTGTTATTTCTGATAGGCACAAAGGAATTATTCGTGCTATGAATACTCTTGAAGAATGGAAAAATAATGCTGTTCATCGATTGTCTCAGACATGTTCGAAGTAACCTCATGCAAAAGTTCAAGGTTTCTACCTTAAAAAGGCTATGTTGGTCTATCGGAAGCACCACCCAACAAAGAAAGTATAATTATTGTGTAAGTCAAATAACAAGCGTCAATCCTGAAGCGTGGGAATATTTAAAAGCTATTAAAGAGAGTAAATGGACGCTTCTACACGATAAAATCATCGTCGTTAGGGTAACCTGACCACAAACATTTCTGAAAGCTTCAACAATACGTTGCGAGGTGTCAGGCTTATGCCAATAAAAGCTATTATTAATTGTACATTCGAGAAAACAGTCGAACAGTTCAGAAAGCATACTGACATCGCAGCCAACTGCAACACCGCGTTACCCCCTCGCATATGGCGTTTGTTTAATGCACGTGATATTAACTCGCAAGAGCATATCATAACCGAGTTTGATTACAGGGAGGTGAGATATAGAGTTCTGTCAAAGATCCAAACAAATGAAGCTGGTGGAAATGATTATACTGTGGAATACAAAAACAGAACGTGCACGTGTGGTAAATGGCAGATGCAAAGATTCCCATGCTCACATGCAATTGCAGTTTGTCGCCATAGAGGTGAATCACCTCATAACATTGTTCATCAGGTTATAGTACTGTTCTTTATCAAGAACAGTATAACGGTCATTTTTACCCGCTTCGTCATATTGATTATTGGACGAACCCGGGTTGGAGGATAAGAGGCGATCCATCAAAAATCACCACGTCACGAGGTAGGAGACGCACGAGAAGGATACACAATGAGATGGATGTTCATCATCCAGATGCACCTGTTATACGTAGATGTTCAATATGTAAACAAACAGGTCATAACATGAACACTTGTCCAAACTCATATTCATGAGAAGATTGTTGTATATTAATTCTATTTGATGTTTAATGGTTATTATTGTTTTAATATTATTATGTTTGTTTTATATTATAAAATATAAATATTAAATATTAAATATTTTATTCCAAAATTCACCTCCCTTCTCCTATAAATACAAGCACACTTCTCCTCAAAATTCACCATATTTCATCTTTCACAACTTTCCTTCCAAAAAACACTACTATAAATGGCACACCGTCCCGGTAAAGAACCAGCTCATGAACTCCGATCGACGAGTTCAATTCTACAAAGGTTGAGGCGGCCTAAGAAGCAACGTGAATCATCTTCGTCAGAAAACAACCCAGTGCATACAACATTTTTAGTTGCAGATGAAGAAGAATCTAAGAACTAGTCAAAAGATGCTATTGACTTCTACAACAATGGGGATGCGCCATATTGTGTTTCAGTTCTGTTTGGTGGTGAGTGGCTTGGGAAGGATTTTTGGGGTGCTTTATTAGGCTACGAACGTGACGGTCGTCTTTCTCCATTGGTAAAAAAGTTATATATTTTTTAGTTAAATAATTTAGTTTTATATAATAATTATCAGATGTTAATACTTTATATCACAGCATATAGAAGGTTGGGTAAAACGGATGATGCGGATGAGACGTGAAAAGCTTGCGAAATTTGGACCATCAGGGTTGAATTGGACAATTCTACCACCTCAATTTCGGATGAATTATGTGTGTGGGAAGATGTGAAGCCTGTCAAATATGGCAACGGAACTGATGAGTTGTACCCTCCATTTTGGGAGGTGCAATATATTTATATTCCAATACTTATAAAAGCAGTAGAAGATTGGTTACTTATCAGAATTAACTTGCATACAATGGAGATCCTTCAGTATTGGTCAAATAACTTATATCGTGAACTATATCATGAGTTACTTCTCCCTATTTTAGATTTTATTCCATGTAATTTTTACTGTCTGATGGAACAGATTGGTTACTGGAAAAAAAATTATACTGGACCATTTATTCATCGTGATAAAAGGGATGACATGTCTTTTACAACTACTGAGGAGTACTTGCCTAAGGACGGGGGTGATCTTGGTGGTGATTCAGGGGTTTTTGTTTGTATGTTAATGCAAAAACTAGTTCAAGGAAAAACCTTAAGTATGGAGGGAGATTTTAAAGACACGTGTGCAAGATATCGACACTATATGGCAAAAGAGTTTTATCAGTATCGTTATGCATATAGTCACCCTGAATGGTTTACAGAAAAGGCAATCAAACGCAAGACCCACAAGTGACCTTCTTTGTTGTATTACTGCTTTACTTATTACTTTTATTGTACTACTTGTTAGTTTTTGGATGCTTGTATTTTATAATAAAATTGCATTATATAATAAATTGCATTATAAAAAATATAAAAATTACATTATTATATAAAAGAAATAATATCTAACGAGTGTCATCATTATCGTTTGTTGCTTCATCATTTAAGTCGAATGGGCAAGGAGATGCATTAAAAAACCGGTCAACTGATTGAGCCGTCTCTTGAAATTGAGGGTAATAAGGTAGCGGGGAAGAATGGTGAGATGATTGTTGGTAACCAGTATTAGGGCTTTGATAAGGATTTGACGGGCCCCCTTCTTCAAAATTTTGGGTACCCATTTGACTAAAATGTGGAAACTGAGTACTTGAGGTACTACCGTAAAAAAATCTGGGTTGCTCATTTGGCTTAAAAAGGGGGAGTCGAACCGTTGTTCCGCGGAATCCCTTTGTTCTATCATATTCTGTTGCTCCACATTATCATCAACAACTTGTCGACCTACCCGCCCTCGTCCTCTACCCCTTCTGCGTAAACGCTGTGTGACAGGAGGAAGTTGAGTATCATCAACATTCTGTGTCACATGCGTTGGTAGATAACTTATATGGTTTGCATGTGCAAATTCCATATAACGGCTCGCCATATTCCTCCCCGTTTCATCCCCTGGTCTTTGATAAAACTGACTCATCCCATCCATCTATAAATAATAATAATAATGATATCAATAACAATAATAATATGAATAATAATAAATAATCATTATAACAAATAAATTAACCATACCATCATTCTTAATCTTTGACCATCATTTTGGAAGCCATGGGGTTCGTGTCTTGATGAGCCGGGTTTGTTGTATACACAGCAGTACGCTCTAAATACCACCTCATGTATGCTTCAGAAGCAATTGGCGAATCAGTGTATGGTTATTAGCAATTGAATTATGCCGAGACGCCCATGCTTGAACAAAGATATTATGATGTTGTAACCAGTTTTTATTTCTACCACCTTTACGAGCAATCGAATGTAGATTTATGTGTTGCTCCCGGGTTAGTAACACACTTGTAGGGATTGGTTGAAACATCCCAAATTGTCTTAAAACCCTACTTGGAATGTGAGGCTCAACAAGTTCCCAACATATAAGTATGTGTCACTTCTCCAGCTTTGATATCCACTTGTGCAGATATCAGGTAGAAGGTGAATAATATTATCATAAGGTCTCCAATTAAACTGAAAAAAATATGAATTAATATGTTTTCATAATGTTAATATATACAAAATAATTTTAGATTAATACCGTGGCCTCGCTTAATGAATGCAGCTGAGATCGATACGCGCTCAAACAATGCGGAGTGGTGTTTACATAACTAAGTTCACCATTCCAACTGTAATCATGTTTTCAAATATACCCGTTAACTAGAAAAATATAAGATTACTAAAAAATAGTCATACATAAGCTTTCTTAACATACCGTGCACCATATGGTAATCTGAAATCAATAGATCTCGTATTCCGGGGACACATAGAAGGTAATCTTTCCCATGCCCATAATTGCAACAAGAATAAAGGCCCACCAACCTCTTGATTTGTGACACTCGTTGCCTTACATAATTGTCTATACAAAGATGCTAAAACTGCACTTCCCCAACTAAGTCTACCACAGTTATTTAAATTTTCAATATGACTTAAATAATTTATGTGCACCCAATTGCTAGAAGTATCAGGAAATAAAGTGGCACCAATCATAAATAATATAATTAATCTAGCTCGTTGGATGCACTGAAAATCTGTGGCATTATTAGGGAGTGGTCTTATTATTGATCTAAAATAAACCTTAGGTTTAACTTATAACTACTTACAGCGTTTGTAGCGAGTGTACAGGCGGTTAAATACTCAAACCTCATTATAATTTCAGATGCATTCATAGCATAATCAGTGCCAGAAACAACATCACCTTCAAACGGCAAACCCCACAAAACTTGTACATCTTGAAGGGTTACTGTGGTTTCGCCAACCGGTAAATGAAATGTGTGTGTCTCCGGCCTCCATCTCTCGACCAAAGCTGAGATGAGAGCACGGTCAAGTTTACGATAACCACACTCGATCACACCCGCAAAACCAGCCAATCTTATGTATCTCATAAGATTTTCAGGGATAGGCATTTCATCAATGTAATCCCAAAAAGCTTTATCACCTCGTCTAACACGTAAAATTTCTTCATCGCTTTCTGGTTCTCGAAAATAATAATCAGCCCTATGTTGACCACTTAAAAATAACAGATCGTTATTTAATGGACTCGCTGTAATTCTCCAGCTCATTTTGATTTTTGAAATGAAGTATGATTTGAATGAATAGTAAGATTTTTTAATGGAGTTGATAAATGAGAGAAGAATTGTGAGTAAAAAAGGATCGATCGTTTCACGTATAAATATTGTAATAGAAATAAATGGGTTGCAGGTTGTTTGGCTGGGAATTAAAGGTGACTGAGAACTCGCCCCTCCTATGGGCGTGGTCTGCTTAGTAGGTATTTTCTATTGTGTGGTTTGGATTGAATTGAAATGATAATCGGACGGATAGTGTGAATTGGAGAACTCGCCCCTCCTATGGGCGTGGTCTCCTCGCCTGTAACATCACATCACCTGACAAACTCACATCAACCAATATAAACCACAAAAGACAAAAGGGGTGCGTTGACCGAGGGGAAGAACCCGCCCTTGGCAGGGGCGGGTACCCCTAAAGTGCCATTATGACAAGATTTGACCCTCTTGTCATCTCTCTCTCTCCAAAATACCCACTTTTAAAAAAATTCATGTTATCATGATAAGGAAATCAGATGCACTATAACTATTTCAGAAAACTAGCATGATGTGTTAGTAATTTTTTTTCATCTTTATTGTGTTCTTGTGCTTTGTTCATGTAATTCAACTAGTGTAAGAGTATATTGTTGGTCTGAAAATATAAAAGACAAATAATTGTCCTTTGGCTTATCATTATAATACCATTTTGTCTCTTTCCTCATGTCTTGTAAAGTTGTAATGGTGAAATTGAACTTTTTTATTAATAATCATGGGACCATGATTCTTTTATTTTATTTTTTGAGCATCAAATGATTCAGATATTCGGTTCTTTTGTTTTTATTTGTCAATTCTCGTACAATAAACTCCCCAATAGTAAGATTTGAAAATTAAAAATAGTTTACATTGTTATAAATATAAGTGTTAAGAACTACAAACACGAATTTAGAAAAGAAAACAAAGTAATAATATATCATATTTAACCTGGATTTATATTGACATGTAGCCTTATTCGATTTACATTCGTACCGAAACGTAGATAAATACGTCTAAATTTAGCCCTGTTTAATTTTGAATAGCATTCATACACAAACGTAAATAAAATAAAACACATCAAGATGGTAAACTCTAAGTTTTATAAAAAAAATCTAATTTAAAAGTTCAAAGAGAAAGATAAAATATGTTCTAATGTTTATAAAGAAATAGTTATCTTATATGGTATACAAGAAAGTATAAAACAAAGTTGTAGATTACACAGTTCTCTTCGTAGTTTTGTCACGTTTCATAGCTAAAACCTTTGTATTTTCCTTTATGCTATTTTTTTTAAAGCAGTGACCATTTTAAATGTTTATCAAGAGAACGTTTGAAATGATATCTTTTAAAAAACCTCTCTTGTGATGGTCTTATTTTTCTTCATGCTCTTTGTGTGCCATGTTTCACGGATACAATATTACTTTTATCATATGAATTATTAACTTTTTATGTGGATATTTCATAATTAGAAAGAGGATGTACTCAACACTAGTTGTCATAATGTTAGTAATTGATTGTGATGTCCGTCATCAAAATAGGTTTTACTTCAAATTTTACGTTAATTTTGACTTCGACATGCATTGATTCGAACATATGATTATGTGCTTAGGTGTATTACTAAGTGCAATATACTTACATGATAAAGCTAATGACTTTTAGTCATCGTAAGTGTACATTACATTTCCTAAGTTAATGGAAGCTTAAATGTAGTGATTTTTAAGTCTAAATACCTAATGTAAATATAACACAGCAACAAAAAAAAAGTGAGACACGGTACTTAGCCTAAACATTTAACGAGATGATTAAAAATAATCAAGTGGGACCCACGTATCACACAGTTTCAGGATACCTCGGGAGTGTGACTGATTAGAGATGCACATATTTTCTTATTTATAACTTCAAAGTTTTACGCAACGAAATATATATTTCATAATATATATCTTTCGTATTTCAAACTTATATATATATATATATATATATATATATATAGGGGAGGGATCAAATGAAAACCATGTTTTTTATTAAAAACCATGAAAACTCCTCTTAACCAATCAAATTTTTTCTAATAAATTTTCTATTTTCTATATAAAAGGTTAATAAAGTAATTTTAACACTCATTTAATTATGGTATCTTTTAAATGTCTAATTTCTCTTCTTATTTAGTTGATTAGTTGATTAAAAATTATTCACTATCTCTCTCATTAAATAAAAGAAATAAAATAAACCACAAACTAAATCATCTATTTTTTTTCTTCAAAATTTTTTAATGGCGACCCTTTGCACCCGATCCATTGTTGTTACGTATACGTAACACTCTGTTACGTATGTTTGGTGATGTTTCATTTTGTTACATATATGTAACACCGTAAGTTCCAGTTACGTATATGTTAATCTGTTACATTATTATGCATTTTAATTGTTATGTACATGTAACTTGGCAAGTTACATATACGTAAAAAAAGAACTATGTCTACAAATCGTTTTTAGCATTAAATTTTTTTTTGGTAACTCTATTAGATGGCAAGGAGTTTTTGGGTGATAAGAAGATGAATTGAAGAAGACAATAGCTGATTCAAAGCATGCAAGATACGTATATGTAACTCTATTGTTTTAATGTTTATATAACTTTACTATATGCATGTGTAAGTTTTTTGTTTACATATATGTACTTCTATTGTTACGTATACGTAAGTTGGACTTGTATTCACACACACATATAAATACATATTTTTAGGGTTTTTAATGGTTTTCTTTGTTTCTATATTTTGTTACACGTATGTAAGTATTGGTACATATATGCAACTCCACTGTTACATATATGTACTCTAGAAATCGATTATAAATATACTTTAAACAAGGTTAAAGTTCACTCAAATATACTTTAAACAATTAAAAAATTAAATCAATTATAAATTATGTGATTGGATAGTGGTGGTTTTTATGGTTTTCAATTATAAATATGGTTTTTATTTGATCCCTCCCCTATATATATATGTATATGTATATGTATATGTATATGTATATGTATATGTATACGTATATGTATACGTATACGTATACGTATACGTATACGTATACGTATACGTATACCTATACCTATACGTATACGTATACGTATACGTATACGTATACGTATACCTATACGGATACGTATACGTATACGTATACGTATACCTATACCTATACGTATACGTATAGGTATAGGTATACGTATACGTATACGTATACGTATAGGTATACGTATACGTATACGTATACGTATACGTATACGTATACGTATACGTATACGTATAGGTATACGTATACGTATACGTATACGTATACGTATAGGTATACGTATACGTATACGTATACGTATACGTATACGTATACGTATACCTATACGTATACCTATACGTATACGTATACTATACGTATACGTATACCTATACGTATACGTATACATATACGTATACGTATACGTATACGTATACGTATACGTATAATACCTATACGTATACGTATACGTATACGTATATACGTATACGTATACGTATACGTATAGGTATTATACGTATACGTATACGTATACGTATACGTATACGTATACGTATACGTATACGTATACGTATACGTATACGTATACGTATACGTATACGTATATGTATATGTGTGTGTGTGTGTGTATATATATATATATATAAGGATTTCAAAATTCTTTTATTTACATTAACATCATTTGATAATTATGTTTTAGCAAATCTTTTACATAAGCATACATAGATGTTTTAAACATAGCCACAAGATATAGTATATGTACCTACGATACTTTGTTCTTTCGGCACCTATTCCTGGCTAGCCTATTCACTTTTAATTGAAAAGCTTGTAAATCATACGTTAATATAAAAGCTGGAGAATACATTTAATAGACACGAGAATAGTTAGGCATGAAGATAGTTAAACAGTTTTAACCATAATTTTACGAAAACCACACATTTAGCAATCTATTTCAATTGTGTTGTTCACCCTTGATATGTATTGGTTTCTTTGTCAGTCAGACTAATAATGAGACCATCCGAATCATAATTATCTGTACTATATCCATACCAGTCCTAATATAGAATTTTCACCTATCTCTAGGATATAACTTGGTCAAACTATACATATACTTTTGGTTAAATATCACATAGGATTTTCACCTATCTCCATAATTCTCACTTCAATTCCATTTCAACTCCCTTCCATTCTCCTCTCTCCCCCTGTCACATCCCAGCGGAAGCGTAAAATGCTGTTCGGGTGTGACTTGTTTGATCAGAGTGCATTAATTATAGAGGAGTAAATATAATAAACATACACACTTAAAATCATAAAGTAGGACATGCATTTATTCATAATATCCGAGATTACATCTTATACATAAGTTTTCAAAATTAGATATAATCTTTCTACAACTTGGTTAAACTACTGCATGTCTTCAGATACGGTGGAAGTGTGCGTCTACATACACACTATAGTCAACTATGTTGACTGTTAGTGTCATACAAACCCTTCCAACAATCTCTCCCCAACCGTTGTGAACCTCAAAACTAAAGTCAAAGGTATTAATCATCGTTTCCTGAAAAAGCATACTCAAAATAGTCAACAAAAGTTGGTGAGAATATAGGTTTATTTCCAGACAAAGTATTTTTGTTGATGTACCAATTACAACCAAACCTGTTCACAACATAATCATACTTGTAACATCGCGTATTTGTATTAAATAAAAATTAATTTTTGTTTAATACGTTGATGGTTGATTCCAATAATTACAATAATTGTAATAATAATAATAATAATAATAATGATATAATAATAATAATAATAATAGTAATAATAACAATAATAACAATTGTTTATAAAAATATATTTTTAAAACAGTGCAGGGGGTGTTTTGTAATTTATGAAACTAAAAACCAAAGTTTTAGACATAAAATAATAAACTTAAAACCACAGGGCCGAATGTGTAAATTATTCAAACCCAACCCATTCCCCCGTCGACCCCGTTTTTCCGGCGAGTCTCCGGCGAGACTCCGCCGGTCTCCGCGAACCAAATTAGCCAAAATTACTCGACTTCAAGCTACAAAACCGGTTCCATTGCGTTCGTGGATGAGATTCGAACCCAACCCAACCATTAAACACGTTTAATCATCAAAATAATCGGATCCAAAGCCTTCACATCGAACTCACTAAATTCCCGACAAGAAATCAAACAAATTATCAAAATTGAACCCACAATCACACCGAAAGTTTTCTTGGATCCAATTTAGATTGAATTCCAACAAAAACACGCGTTGAATCAGTCCACTAACGGCTAAAAATTCTTACTTTTATCTCGGATTCTAAACCGACAAAGAAACCCACTCAAACACTTATAATAACAAAATTGAATTCATATAATCAAGCATATCTCGGTTCCGAACCTCTCTGTACTCTCAAATTCATCTAAAACACACAGACACATCGAATTCGATCGTCACCTTCATCGCGACCTGCAACTTAGTCGAGAACCCTGTTCCGAACACTATTAACCCGAAATAACAGAGGGCTTTAGGTTTTCATCATCATTCGAAGTTTTCTGTGAAGTTAATTGGATTTTCATCGAGAATTGGCCACTCATCGATCTTCACATCGACCGCGGCTGTTCTTCATCTGTTCATAATCGAATTAAGTACTCAATCAGGTAATTGAAAACATTAATCTACTCGATTTTTCAAGGGGAATAAAAGCCCCATAAATTCGATGGGTAACAACATCGAATCGGGGTTCAATTGGAGGGAAATCAAATCTAGGGTTTATGTTTGATTTGGGAGAATCTGAAATAGTGTATAAAAGAAATAAAACCGGATCATAACCGCGGCTAAGGCCTTGGTTCACCGGTTCCCATGCTTCACCCCAACAGAAGGTCTCGGGTTCGAGACCCGTCACCTCAACCATTTTTTTAAAGCCTTTTTAAGCTTAAAAAAATTCTGGAAAATTCCTAAAAATCATAAAAACATTTTTACAAACATTAGAAATTTTTAAACAACCTAATTATTTTTCTGAAATTTATTTCAACATTTTAACTATTTATTTAATTGTTTTAAATAAATAAAATAACTAATTTATAATTAGTGTGTGACATATAATTATAAAATAAATAAATTGAATCCAATATATATACATAGATATATATTATTCGATTATCGAAACAACTTTGAATAATTACATGTGCATAATTATACATGATCGTATACAATTTATAACATAACTATATAATTAACATACGATGTATAGTTATGTTTACTTATAAATGTATTATATATAATTATGTATATAATTATACATATATTATATATAATTACATGATTATATAATTATACATATACAATTTATTAATAAATTGTATAAATGTATAACTTACACGTATAATTGTATTAAAGTTCTTGACATAATCACTTTCAATAAATTCGTTTATTTCAAGACATTTCAAACCGAATAAAATTTATCAATTTAAACTACCATAGAAATCCTAATACATTCTCAAATTCCCAAATCGTTATTATTCTAACTCGAGACACCGTTCCTTAGGTTAATTATAAGGAAATCGTTGGTGTCTAAACTATCACGTCCAAATTCCAATCTCATCAATCAAGTGAGTATTCATATCCCCTTTTTATATCATTTCCTATTTGGGGGAAATCATGTGATACAATATATTCTATCATGATATTCTATTGTTATTTCATTTTCAATTCAATTCAAGACAGGTTATGTTATTACTTGCAATTACGTGAACATACTGTGATAAACTGGACGACAGTAGAACCCTAATTCAATCAATCAATCAATCCTGGCAACAATGTAGATCTACTGGTTTGGATAACCCACCCCATATGGCTTACGAGTGGTGATTGTGCCAGAGGCAATTAGTCAATCTATGGTGTTTTTGTGGAGTCTATTATATGCAAGTGTCAAGTCAAGGGGTTTATATTGTGTCGGTTTATCTATATGCTTCGCGGTTGCCATATAAGTCTTAATATTACCTTGTGAATTGAATTACAATCGATGGATCAATCAATCAATCTATATGTATATTCGAAACTGTGATTACTCACCAGCTAACTCGTTAGCTGACTTTATTTTCTCACATGATTTCAGGTTAAGCAAGATAGTGGACTTCTACGTGCTCATCTAAGACACGGACCTAGTTAAAATAAAAGACGATTATTATTTGTGGTTTCGATTGTTGTATTTGTGTATGTTGAATTTATTTTATCTTGTAATCTGATTGTAATATTATTTCCACTATTAGACAACCATGTGTTATGAACAATCCAGCATTCCCTCGTCCGCTCCGATGATTCCGCCGTCGGTTGGGGTGTGACAGATTGGTATCAGAGCCATGGTTATAGGGAATTAGGTTATTAGAAATGGAATGACCTAGACTATAACTAAGTACCTTTACACATGAGTCCTCTCATGTATTTTATATGCTTAGACAGGATTTTATGTGCCTTACATGTTTATACTTGATTATGTGATTATCTGTTTATGTGATTCTTCTTATACTATGAATCTATCAATATACACACGAAACTTAACTCATATTCTAAGGCATTGTGTGCCTAATTCAAGTGATTTCAAACTCCAAAACTCGATTGTTATTCATGGTTTTCAAATCTCGTCAAAGTCCGTGTCACACGACCGAGAACATGCAATGCTGGAAGAGTGGGATACCTG
This sequence comes from Flaveria linearis, assembly GCA_024085815.1. NCBI lineage: Eukaryota > Viridiplantae > Streptophyta > Magnoliopsida > Asterales > Asteraceae > Flaveria > Flaveria linearis. The sequence goes on along the minus strand of CM044004.1, from coordinate 84,528,263 downwards.
TATCTTAAGGTGTTCTGTCTAGGCAAGGTATTTCATACAACTTGATTACCTTACCTGGGAACCCTCGAGATGAGTATTCGCTTATAGGTACGCATGTCCTCGTGCTGGACACAAATACTTTGATAAGTCAACGTATTCGTTTTGGTTTGCGAACCGAACGTTTACACTCCTAACCTCTCATTGTTGTTTTAAACAATCTCATTAACGATTTTATTATTTTGAAAAGTTTTAAAAACCAATTACCCGTTACTCATAAAGGTTTCTTCGTTCCTTATTATACAGCATGTCTTCTCGTCAAAACCGCTCCCGATCTAGAAGCTCTGGCCGCAAGATTGCTGCTATGGTGGCACGTGAAGTTGCTGCGGTTATCCCAACACTGCTTACTCATTTGAACCAAGGCAACAATACTGTCCAAAACACAACTGCACCAAACACTGTCCAAAACCCAACTGCACCAAACCCTCCCAAAACTTGTACTTACAAGCATTTCAATTCCTGCAATCCCACTAAGTTTAGCGGAGCCGAAGGTGCCACTGGTCTTCTGCAATGGTTCGAGAGTATTGAAAACACGTTTCTTAACAGCGAATGTCCTGAAAATCTCAAAGTTCGCTACGCTACCAGTGTTTTCCAGAAGAGAGCTTTAACTTGGTGGAACGGGGAGAAACGAACCCGTGGCACTGATGCTGCCCTGGCATTGACGTGGGCTGAAGTAAAGGAACTCATGACACGAGAATTCTGCCCACGAAATGAAATCAAAAGACTAGAAGCTGAATTCTGGGATTTGGCTCAGGAAAGCGGCGAGAATCTGGTTTACACCACCCGTTTTCACGAGTTGAGTCTTCTGGTTCCTCATCTAGTTACTCCCTCATCTCGAGCTATCGAGAAGTACATAGGTGGTCTCCCTATGCAAATTCAGGATACCGTGTGGGGTAGGAACCCTACTAACTTGGCAGATGCTATCCGTCTAGCAGCTCAGTTAACCGACAACCATGTCAAGGCCGGTACCTTGACCAGGAAGGGTGACAAGAAGAAAATGGAGAAGTCTTCTACTGAAACAACCAAGGAAGACAAGCCTGAAACTTCCAGGAACCGGAAGAGGAAGGCTAACTCTCAAAACTTTGCTGTAATTACCCCTGCTGTTCCAATCAACCAAGTCGCACCGACCTATCAACCAACCATGAATAATCAAGCCCCAACAAAGAAACCTTACACCGGGCCATTTCCACAATGCAACATCTGCAAGTATCATCATCCTACTGGTGCTAAGTGTCGTCAGTGCACCAGTTGTGGTCGTTTTGGCCATACATTCAACATATGCAGGAATGCTGCTAAGGTATTGGTAAATGCGCCAGTCCAACAAAACCCTCCTGCAATTGCTCAAGTTCGTGCATGTTATCAATGCGGTGATCCAACTCATTTCCGTAACCGATGTCCTCAGCTCGTTAATGCCGTACCCGCAGCACAAGGGCGTGCTTTTAACATCAATGCCCAACAAGCTCAGGCTGCCAATGATGTGGTGAATGGTACGTTCCTAATCGATCATCAATATGCTTCAATTTATTTGATACCGGTGCCGATAAAAGTTTTGTATCCTTAGAATTTGAACCTTTGCTTGTTAATACCCGAACTAAGTTAGGGAAACCGTTTACAGTAGAAATAGCTGATGGAAAATCCGTCACAATTGATTCTGTCATCCAAAATTGTACCCTTAAACTTAGTGAACACGAATTTCCTGTCGATCTTATACCGATGCCACTTGGAAGTTTTGACGTCATTATAGGCATGGATTGGTTGTCAAAGAACCATGCTGAAGTCGTCTGTTTCGAGAAAATCATCCGGATCCCTCGCGCATCTGGAAGTGTCTTAAATATTTACGGGGAAAAGCTTTCCAAGGGATTAAAACTCATGTCCTGCACCAAAGCTCAAAAGTACCTCCGCAAACATTACGTGGCTTTCTTAGCTCATATCGTGAAGGCAGATGAGAAATCTAAGAAGATTGAAGACATTCCGGTTGTTCGAGAGTTTCCTGAAGTCTTTCCCGATGATTTAACCGGTCTTCCTCCTGTTCGTCAAGTCGAATTCCGTATTGACCTTGTGCCTGGCGCAACTCCAGTAGCAAAATCTCCCTATCGACTTGCACCATCTGAGATGCAAGAGCTTGCTAGTCAACTTCAAGAGCTCTCCGATAAAGGCTTCATTCGACCAAGTTCCTCGCCCTGGGGAGCCCCAGTTTGTTTGTGAAGAAGAAGGACGGTTCTTTTCGAATGTGCATCGACTACCGGGAGCTTAATAAGCTTACTATCAAAAACCGGTATCCTCTACCCAGGATCGACGATTTATTTGATCAGCTTCAAGGAGCCTCTCATTTTTCCAAAATCGATCTCCGCTCAGGTTATCATCAATTACGAGTGCACGATGATGATATTCCCAAGACAGCTTTTCGCACAAGATATGGCCATTACGAGTTTACAGTAATGCCATTCGGGTTAACCAATGCACCTGCTGTGTTCATGGATTTAATGAACCGCGTGTGTAAACCATATCTGGACAAATTCGTGATCGTTTTCATTGACGACATTCTCATTTATTCAAAATCAAAATCCGATCACGAACATCATCTCCGTTCGATCCTTGAACTTCTGAAACAGGAAAAGCTTTATGCAAAATTCTCAAAGTGTGAATTTTGGCTTAAAGAAGTCCAATTCCTTGGTCACATCGTAAACGACAAAGGTATTCACGTGGATCCTGCAAAGATTGAGGCAGTGAAGAATTGGGTAGAACCCAAAACTCCTACCGAGATTCGTTCATTCCTTGGCTTAGCCGGTTACTACCGTCGCTTTATTCCAAACTTCTCAAAGATCGCTGTGCCTCTCACCGCCTTGACACATAAGGACAAGAGTTTCGTGTGGGGACCAGATCAGGAGAAAGCTTTTCAAACCCTCAAGCAGAAGTTGTGTGATGCCCCAGTCTTGACTCTCCCCGATGGGAATGACGATTTCGTTGTCTACTGTGATGCTTCGAAGCAAGGTCTTGGTTGTGTTCTCATGCAACGAGGCAAAGTCATAGCTTATGCCTCAAGACAACTCAAAATTCATGAGAAAAATTACACAACCCATGATCTCGAGCTAGGAGCTGTGGTATTCGCACTCAAAATTTGGAGGCACTACCTTTACGGCACCAAGTGTATTGTATTTACCGATCATAAAAGCCTTCAGCACATATTCAATCAGAAGGAATTAAACATGAGACAACGACGATGGGTTGAATTACTTAATGACTACGATTGTGAAATTCGCTACCATCCAGGAAAGGCGAATGTCGTAGCCGACGCATTAAGTCGAAAGGGTCAAGTTATGCTTCAAAGTATTACCATTCAAACCGACCTCCTAACCCGTATACTCGAAGCTCAACACGAATCAGTCACCGAGGGCAACATGTATGAGGAAATGTCATGCGGTGCTGAACTCCAATTGGAAACCAAGTCGGACGGACTATTGTATTTTCTAAATCGACTTTGGATTCCGAATCGCGATAATCTTCGAACAACCATTCTGGATGAGGCTCACAAGGCTCGCTATTCTATTCATCCGGGAGCAGATAAGATGTTCATGAATCTTCGGAACCAATATTGGTGGCCCGGCATGAAGAAGGATATAGCCTTGTATGTATCTAAATGCCTTACATGTTCCAAAGTCAAAGCCGAGCATCAACGTCCCTCTGGATTACTCGTACAACCCGAGGTTCCATTATGGAAATGGGAGAGCATATCCATGGATTTCATTACCAAGCTGCCTCGTACCGCTAGTGGTCACGATAGTATCTGGGTTATCATTGATCGATTGACTAAGTCGGCTCATTTCATTCCAATTCGGGAAGATTATCGAGTCGAGAAATTGGCTCGTATTTACATTAATGAAATAGTCAGTCGACATGGTGTGCCTTTAGATATTATCTCTGATCGCGATGGTCGTTTCATCTCTCGTTTTTGGAAAAGTCTCCAATCAGCTCTCGGGACTCAACTAAATCTTAGCACAGCCTATCACCCGCAAACCGATGGTCAAACTGAAAGAACGATACAGACCCTCGAGGATATGCTCCGGGCTTGTGTCATTGATTTCAGTGGATCGTGGGATTCTCATCTTCCGTTGATCGAATTCTCATACAATAACAGTTATCATACCAGCATCCAGATGGCACCATTTGAGGCCTTGTATGGTCGAAAGTGTCGATCTCCCATCTGCTGGTCTGAAGTTGGTGAATCACAGATTACTGGTCCGGAATTGATACAAGAAACAACCGACAAAATTCATAAGATCCGTGATAACTTGGTCGCTGCTAGAAATCGTCAAAAGCATTATGCTGACAAAAGACGTAAGCCCATGGAATACAATGTCGGTGATCTCGTACTTCTTAAGGTGTCACCTTGGAAGGGAGTGATTCGCTTTGGAAAGAAAGGGAAGCTAGCACCTCGTTACGTGGGTCCATTCAAAGTGCTCGAGCGAATTGGGAAAGTGGCCTACAAGCTTGAATACCCCAGGAACTTAGCAATATACATCCGACGTTTCATGTTTCAAATCTCAAGAAATGTCTTGTCGATGAAAATCTCCACATTCCACTCGACGAAGTCCAGATTGATGAATCCATGCACTTTATTGAGAAACCTGTGGAAATTATGGATCGGGAAGTTAAACAACTCAAACGCAGTCGGATACCCATTGTCAAAGTTCGTTGGGAGTCTAAACGTGGGCCAGAGTACACCTGGGAACGCGAGGATCAAATGAAATCCAAGTATCCTCATCTTTTCGTTTCAGCCTCCTCGTGATTTAAATTTCGGGACGAAATTTCCTAAAGCAGGGGAGACTGTAACATCGCGTATTTGTATTAAATAAAAATTAATTTTTGTTTAATACGTTGATGGTTGATTCCAATAATTACAATAATTGTAATAATAATAATAATAATAATAATAATATAATAATAATAATAATAATAATAATAATAATAATAATAGTAATAATAACAATAATAACAATTGTTTATAAAAATATATTTTTAAAACAAGTGCAGGGGTGTTTTGTAATTTATGAAACTAAAAACCAAAGTTTTAGACATAAAATAATAAACTTAAAACCACAGGGGCCGAATGTGTAAATTATTCAAACCCAACCCATTCCCCCGTCGACCCCGTTTTTCCGGCGAGTCTCCGGCGAGACTCCGGCCGGTCTCCGGCGAACCAAATTAGCCAAAATTACTCGACTTCAAGCTACAAAACCGGTTCCATTGCGTTCGTGGATGAGATTCGAACCCAACCCAACCATTAAACACGTTTAATCATCAAAATAATCGGATCCAAAGCCTTCACATCGAACTCACTAAATTCCCGACAAGAAATCAAACAAATTATCAAAATTGAACCCACAATCACACCGAAAGTTTTCTTGGATCCAATTTAGATTGAATTCCAACAAAAACACGCGTTGAATCAGTCCACTAACGGCTAAAAATTCTTACTTTTATCTCGGATTCTAAACCGACAAAGAAACCCACTCAAACACTTATAATAAACAAAATTGAATTCATATAATCAAGCATATCTCGGTTCCGAACCTCTCTGTACTCTCAAATTCATCTAAAACACACAGACACATCGAATTCGATCGTCACCTTCATCGCGACCTGCAACTTAGTCGAGAACCCTGTTCCGACACTATTAACCCGAAATAACAGAGGGCTTTAGGTTTTCATCATCATTCGAAGTTTTCTGTGAAGTTAATTGGATTTTCATCAAGAATTGGCCACTCATCGATCTTCACATCGACCGCGGCTGTTCTTCATCTGTTCATAATCGAATTAAGTACTCAATCAGGTAATTGAAAACATTAATCTACTCGATTTTTCAAGGGGAATAAAAGCCCCATAAATTCGATGGGTAACAACATCGAATCGGGGTTCAATTGGAGGGAAATCAAATCTAGGGTTTATGTTTGATTTGGGAGAATCTGAAATAGTGTATAAAAGAAATAAAACCGGATCATAACCGCGGCTAAGGCCTTGGTTCACCGGTTCCCATGCTTCACCCCAAACAGAAGGTCTCGGGTTCGAGACCCGTCACCTCAACCATTTTTTTAAAGCCTTTTTAAGCTTTAAAAAAATTCTGGAAAATTCCTAAAATCATAAAAACATTTTTACAAACATTAGAAAATTTTTAAACAACCTAATTATTTTTCTGAAATTTATTTCAACATTTAACTATTATTTTAATTGTTTTAAATAAATAAAATAACTAATTTATAATTAGTGTGTGACATATAATTATAAAATAAATAAATTGAATCCAATATATATACATAGATATATATTATTCGATTATCGAAACAACTTTGAATAAATTACATGTGCATAATTATACATGATCGTATACAATTTATAACATAACTATATAATTAACATACGATGTATAGTTATGTTTACTTATAAATGTATTATATATAATTATGTATATAATTATACATATAATTATATATAATTACATGATTATATAATTATACATATACAATTTATTAATAAATTGTATAAATGTATAACTTACACGTATAAATTGTATTAAAGTTCTTGACATAATCACTTTCAATAAATTCGTTTATTTCAAGACATTTCAAACCGAATAAAATTTATCAATTTAAACTACCATAGAAATCCTAATACATTCTCAAATTCCCAAATCGTTATTATTCTAACTCGAGACACCGTTCCTTAGGTTAATTATAAGGAAATCGTTGGTGTCTAAACTATCACGTCCAAATTCCAATCTCATCAATCAAGTGAGTATCATATCCCCTTTTATATCATTTCCTATTTGGGGGAAATCATGTGATACAATATATTCAATCATGATATTCTATTGTTATTTCATTCTAAATTCAATTCAAGACAGGTTATGTTATTACTTGCAATTATATGAACATACTATGGTAAACTGGACGACAGTAAAACCCTAATTCAATCAATCAATAAATCCTGGCAACAATGTAGATCTACTGGTTTGGATAACCCACCCCATATGGCTTACGAGTGGTGATTGTGCCAGAGGCAATTAGTCAATCTATGGTGTTTGTGTGGAGTCTATTATATGCAAGTGTCAAGTCAAGGGGTTTATATTGTGTCGGTTTATCTATATGCTTCGCGGTTGCCATATAAGTCTTAATATTACCTTGTGAATTGAATTACAATCGATGGATCAATCAATCAATCTATATGTATATTCAAAACTGTGATTACTCACCAGCTAACTCGTTAGCTGACTTTATTTTCTCACATGATTTCAGGTTAAGCAAGATAGTGGACTTCTACGTGCTCATCTAAGACACGGACCTAGTTAAAATAAAAGACGATTATTATTTGTGGTTTCGATTGTTGTATTTGTGTATGTTGAATTTATTTTATCTTGTAATCTGATTGTAATATTATTTCCACTATTAGACAACCATGTGTTATGAACAATCCATCATTCCCTCGTCCCGCTCCGATGATTCCGCCGTCGGTCGGGGTGTGACATTAATCACAAACCTTACCATGCCCTTTAAGGCTCATCGTGCTACCACAAGCAATGTTATTAAAACCCAGACAACAAACAGTCAATTAACGGTTCACTAGTCAGACTGGATTTAGAAAATTTATGCCTTCATAAATAATAAAATTGATTAAACTATATACATATATCTAATTTGTAACAAACTAAAATGTAACCCGCGCTCCGTGGCGGGGACGCGGGTGAGGCTACTAGGCTTTTTTGTATTTATAGTTGTAAATCGTGTTTATATAGTTACAACATTAAATAGCAAAAGGAAATTTAAAAAATGAATGAAACCCAGAGGGTGGCAACAAAACACTAAACAAAAAGTTGGAAAAAAGAAAATAAAAATAAAAAAGATAAAATAATTTTTTTATTAAAGTTCACGTGTGATATAGTAAGTTTATTAAAGTTATGCACAGTAGTGTAATTCGTTACATAACGAGAAACTAAGACCCGAGTGTTGCGGCGGGGGCTGTACAATTATATTGACGTGGTTAAGTCAACGTTTGTGAACTTCGTTACATGTCTTGTGAAGGTGACATGAACGTTGTTAAATCGTAAAAGAAACATATGAAGTTGTGACAAACTAGTTTTGCAACTTGAAACATAGATAGAAGTTGTAGACTAATACACCAAAAAAGTTATAGGAAAAAGAAAAACAAATATAAATTCATAACCTGGCTACGTGCGTTGCGAATGTTACTTTCAACGCGGTCTAGTACAAGAAAAAAAGGTAAATAGAAAACAATTATATAACGGTAGGGATTTTCTTTGCTTGATACCGGTCTCATTCTTTATGGTATTATTCATTACATGCGTTGCGGTGAAGACATCACGTGCTTAAGTAATGAAACATATCTATATAATGAACATATCTATATAATGAAACATATCTATATAATGAAACATATCGGAAATTAAAACATAGATAGAAAATAATATATTGACCCGCACGTTGCGGTTAGTAATTAAAATAAAGTAAATCAAATCAAAAAAAAATTAAGAATAGAAAAGCTTTAAAAATATATGCCACGTGACTCGAACCCACAATTTTGAAAACATATAAGATAATAGTTAGAGTTTTGTAAATCATTGTTGACACACTTAACCAATTGCATAATAAACTATTCTTCATTGTTGACACACTTAACCAATTGCATAATAAGCTATTCTTCACCTATAGTTCATTATATATATATAAAGATATAACGTTTAGCTACAGTACTACAGTAGCTCGGCGCTCTCCCTCTCGCTCTGCTCTCTCTCTCGCCCAACGGGCGACCACCGCACCATCGCCCCCCCACCGGCGACATAGCTCGGCGCTCTCCCTCTCGCTCTGCTCTCTCTCTCGCCCAACGGGCGACCACCGCACCATCGCCCCCCACCGGCGACATAGCTCGCCGCTCTCCCTCTCGCTCTGCTCTCTCTCTCGCCCAACGGGCGACCACCGCACCGTCGCCCCCCCACCGGCGACCTTCGCACCGGCGGCCGTCGCCACAACGGGTAAGCGACCCTCACACCGGCGTTTGTTGTTGCACGAGGTTGGTTCGTCTTCTTCCTTGGTTTTGGTCTTCAAACCCTGGATCTGTATTCTTCTTTGGTTTTCGTCTCTGGATCTGGTTTTGGTTTTGGTGTTTCACGAAGTTGGATTGGTGTCATCGTGGCTGTTATCTCGTGAGTTCCGATTGGTGTTCCGATTGGTTTTGGGGTTCCGATTGGTGTTCTCGATTGGTGCTCCGATCGGTTTTGGTCTTTGGTTTGTTGTGTCACGAAGTTGGTTCCCCGAGTGGTGTTCGAAGTATTGTGGTTTTGATTTTCATTGATATGTGTGATTCTGTGCAAAATTAGGGTTCTTTCCCCTCAAATTGGTGCTTTATTGAATGAAAATGAAAATTGTGTATTTACATAGTTTCATG